>JAMGYY010000023.1:1200000-1584421 GCA_024713755.1 Morchella sp. 2018-W16
TGCAGATGTCCATAGGAGTGTGGACGAGGCGCCGCCGGGGAATGATGGGTGGGCGGTTAAGGAGGGACATGTTAGGTGAGTCTCTTATCTGCTTGGGCCCTGTGGGGCGGTCATGCAAGTAAAAGTACTGACAACTGATTTTTCCGCAGTGTGACCCCTTTGAAGGCTAATTTCATGCATTTCGATAGCCTTATTGGGGGAGGGATCAAACTGTAAGTACTGCGTGATGTGAGAGCTGTGCCTGAAATTTGTTAAATACATTATCAAAGCATACATCATTATCTAGAAACAAGATCCAAATATCTACGCATCCCTCTTTAATAGCTCCCACCTAACCACACTCCCCTTTCCAGGCCCCAACCCACTACCACCACCCTCTCAGTAAGAGGGGACCCACCAGTAGAGAAAGAGAAAGCCCCCTACTACGCCATCGTAGACTACGAAGATGAGTATGTCCGCCCGCGCATCATTGCTGCCCTCCACAAGAAGTTCCCCGCCATCACCATCCTCCCCACCGCCGCCTCTGCCCCTCCAGACCCCACAACCAAGATCCTCCACTGGTCCTCCTACGAGAACATCCCCTTCGAGGCCGTTCTCGACCACCCCACAACCGCCCTCTGCAGCGCCTACATCATCCGCAAAGCGCTCATCAGGAAGCACTACCTCTCGCACACCATCACGGCCTGGACAACAAAACACCCCACATCGATCCTGGCCACCGCAACAGCAACCACATGCGAGCTCGAGCTCGACTACGCCGAATACCTCGACGAGGCCCTCGCAGAGGCCTACGAGCTCCGCGACTCCCTCGCCGACAACGACGAGAAGCCGCCAAGCGAGCGCCAGTGGTGGATATTGAAGCCGGGCATGTCGGACCGCGGACAGGGAATACGCCTCTTCTCAACACTGCCCGAGCTCGAGGCCATCTTCGAGGAGTTTGAAGGCGACACCACCGACGAAGACGAGGACGGCGACAAAGACGCCAACAACAACGACGCCTGGGGCATGGAGAACGGCGCCCCCGTCTCCGACGCCGCCGCAACCGCATCCGGCGTCATCACAAGCCAGCTCCGCCACTTCGTCGCCCAGTCCTACATCCACCCGCCGCTGCTCCTCGCCGGCGGCCGCAAGTTCCACATCCGCACCTACGTGCTCTGCGTCGGCGGGCTGCGCGTCTACGTCTACCGGCGCATGCTCGCGCTCTTTGCAGCAGCGCCGTACACGGCGCCGTGGGCGGAGAGCCGCGACCTGGCGGGACACCTGACAAACACGTGTCTGCAGAGCGGGGAGCGCGAGGGGAGCGTACGTCTCTTCTGGGACCTGGCGGCGGAGGTCCCCGGCGGCGGCGCGGCGCTCGGGGCCGTGTGGGCTGCGGTGAAGGCCGTTGTGGGGGAGACGTGGGAGGCCGCGGCTAGAGGGCAGAGGGTGCATTTTCAGGCGCTGCCGAACGCGTTTGAGGTGTTTGGGGTCGACTTTTTGGTCGCGGAGGATATGGGCGTGTTTTTGCTGGAGGTGAATGCGTATCCGGATTTTAGGCAGACGGGGGAGGAGCTGGGAGGCGTGATTGATGGGTTGTTTGAGGGCGTGGTGGAGAAGGGGGTTAAGGGCTTCTTTGGCGTGGGTGGGGGAGGGGGGGAGGGGGAGGGGGAGAAGGAGGAGGGGGAGGGGGAGATGGTGAAGGTGTTGGATGTAGAGTTGGGGAGCTGGTAGTAGGGCGATAGGCATCAGCATCTTGTGTATATATATATAAATATATAGTCCAGTGTACTCTATAGATCTAGCTAGTACGGGCAATTAGGTCTAGGGACCTTGTGAATATCGAGACTTCTCTTCAGAGCAGTAGGTATTATATTCCTCAGATGAGCCTTACAGGCTTAAATAGATATACCACCGTCAATTCCAAATGAACTTCTAGATAGGATCCACACAGCGAATTAAGTTTCCCAAGGCGGCCTGGCCAGCCATACCCGCAGAGATGGATGTCTTGGCACACGAGTGATTCCCCATGACCGACCCGCCGCCGCCTCCAAAACCCACATTGCGACCCTTCCCAGCGTGTTCGGTCATAGAACGATGAAAACTAGGCATCCCGTCCGCTCTGCCATTTATAAGCATCGTATCGCCTAGTTAGTACTGCAGTGGGTGACCATGTGGGAATCCTAGGTACCGAACTCTTTTCTCCCGTTCGTTTCTTTTTTGTTGGTGGTGGTGGTGGTGGGTTCTGGTGAGAAGATTGAAGGGGGTTTGTTGAGTGGAGCAGCAGCTGCAGGCTCTTGCCTATGTTGAGTATTCTACAGGACGGACTGAACACAGCAACATAATCCGACCCCCACAACCACAACAACCACCCTCGCCGGCCGCCAGGGACCGACATTCCCACCAGACAAAAGCTATGTACGCGTGCACTACCAGTCTAACCGCAAGCCTCGCCCGATCCAGAGGAACATTAGCGGACACAAAAGACCTGGCCGGTTCCTTCTTCTTCCCCGCCAGTTAGTTACGGCTGTGCGTAGGTAGGGCTATGGTGTTAGCGGGTTGTGTATTGGAGGTGGTTTATATAGGCCAGGTCAGGCCAGGTCAGGCCAGGTGCTGCTGTCGTGTAGATGTGTCTCGTCTCGTACGGGCTGCATCAGAGTGTCTACACCACACCAACGCACTATAGTGGCAGTTGCGTGTATGGTGGGGGATATTGTGCCTTCCTCTCCAGCTTTGGGGTCGTTAGGTGGGACTGGGATGAGGAGAGGAGCAATGAAGGGAGGGAGGGAGAGGCTGTGCTAGTAAGTCTCCTGAGGGGGAAAGTCTGTCTTCGAGGTATGTAATCTATGGATCTTATTAGTCCTATCTACTTGTGGTCTATTCTAACCTATCTACAGCTCTCTAACTGCCTGTAGGCTGGGCTACCCCCATGTCTCCTGCCTCCACCTCCCACCCGTCTCCAACTTCTTCAACACCCCCTCCGCCTCGCCTCTCTCCATGCCTCCCCACCGCTCAAACACCTCGACCAGCGCCTCCCGCACCGCACTCGGCATCCTCCCGCTGCTCCCACACACAAATACCGTGCCCCCCTGTTCCACCACCGCCTCATACACCTCCTTCCCCTTCTCCCGTATCACATGTTGGACATACCTCTTCGCCTTCTGGTCCCTCGAGAACGCCGTATGAACGGACACCTTCCCTTGAGCCTCCAGCGCCTCCCACTCCTCGCGGAAGAAGTAGTCCACGCCCTCATTCCTGCACCCGAAGAAGAGGACGTTTTTTGCGGGCTCCCCCGCCGCCACCCGCGCACCAACAAGCGCGCGCATCGGCGCCACCCCCGTCCCCGGGGCCACCATGACCACAGGGCGCCCCGCGGCATCCCCCAGACCCCCGCGCTGGAAGGCCACGGTTATCTCCGCCCCAGGCGCAAGTCCGGACAGCCAGCGCGTGCACACGCCCTGGCGCAGCTTCTTGATGATGGTCTTGTAGCGGACGACGGCGACGAGGATCTCGACCTGTGCTCGGGTGGTACTGGGCGCACTCGCGATGCTGAAGCGCCGCTCGAGCAGCACCGGGAGCACGTCGAGGATGCGCTGGACGGGGATCTGCACGGAGGAGAATTCCTGGAGGACTTCGAGGATGCTGCGGCGCGGGCGCGTGGTGTAGTCGTAGAGCTCGTCGGTGTACTGTGGGTCTGTGAACTCCCAGAGGCGCTCGGCGTGGGTGGGGTCTGTGGAGAGGGCGGCGATCGCGGAGAAGAAGGAGCGGCGGGGGATGGCGGTTAGGTCGATGTGGTGCGTTAGGAGCGTGCGGAGCGTCAGCGGCGAGACGGGATGTGGGATGGGGCTGGGTGGGAGCGCGTCCGGGGGGAGAGATGGGTTGGGGAGAAGCCGCAGGGGCTGGTCGGCAATGTTATGCCAGGACTGCACTGTGAGGAGGTGGGAGACGTCGTCGGGGTGGTTCTTGGGGAGGAGAGAGATTGTGTCGCCGGGGGCGTAGGCGACTGGTGAAGGGAGGGTGATCGTGATGTGTCGCACATCTTGGAAGTGCGTTTCGGGCGTCACCCGCTCGTTCATGTCCACGACGCCCAGCAGCGCGCCTGGCCGTGGAACATGCGTACTCTCTACCGGGGCCGTTACTGGTTCCGGCTCCGATTCGGTCCTGGTCCCCCCCGCCGCGGCGCCGGTGGTGGCAACCTCGAGCACCCACTTTGGCGGCAGCAGTACCTCCTTTGGGATCGGCAGCACCCCCTCCGGCAATGGATACCGCTCCAGCAGCACCTCCAGCAATCGGCTTGACCACGGCAGAAACGCGCCGTCAATCCTACCTTCCAATCAGCACCCTCCTTCCTCCGCCTCCTTCTCCTCCTTACAGCGGGGGCATCACACATACCCATCAGCATGCTGTTCGTCGCCTTCACCCCTCTCTGCCACCTCCACGGCCCCCAGCTGCAGCAGCCGCCGGTGCAGCTTCCTCACCGCCCAGTTAAAGCCCGCATACGTGCTGTCGCCGCAGCCGAACGTCGTAAACTCCGTGCCCGCCAGCCAGTCGGTAGGCAGTCGCCGGCGCAAGAGGAACTTCCAGAGGGGGCGCGTGGAGGTCGGCAGCTCGCCTTGGCCAGTGGTTGCGCAGACGAAGATGAGGAGGGGGTTGGTGGGGAGGTCGCTGGGCGTAATGGCGGAGGCGCAGAGGAGCGTGGGGTGGAAGTGGTGGCGGGCGAGGAGGGTGGAGAGTTCGTGGGCCAGGGAGGCGGCGGTGCCTGTCTCGGAGCCGTAGAGGATTAGGAGGCGGCGGGACATGGTTCGTGACTCGGTTTGTTGCGTTACTGCGTTGCTGCGCGTGTTGCGTGGGGGAACGGAGTCACTCGGTGGGTGGAAATGGAATTGAAGGCCGGGTAAGAGGGATAAGGGGCGAGTGAGGGGCTGTGAGGCGCGAGTGAGCAGTGGTGAAGATGGTGAGTGATGGGGTGTGATCGATGGGGTGTGGTCGATGGGGTGTGATCAATGGAACGTGGTGCGGCGAGGGAAGGTGAGTAGTGACCCCCCGTCAATGAATATTACCGTGGTTTCAGAGCGGAGAGCTGCCCGTATCGAGGTTTAAGCCAAGCTAGAGTGTCGTACTTGGCCAGATCGCCATATCAAGGGCACATGCACTTGAGGAACCCGGAATTTGGCAGTAACAATTTGTTATACTGGTCTTAACATAGTAGGTATATCTAAATTTGCACACCATCCAGATTTCTCAAGCACCACAATATAACGCACCCGGCCTCCCAAACAAGACCATAAAAGACCGACCGCCAAGCCACGACCTAGAGCCACGTGATCAATCCATCATTGGGAGTTTAACCAATAAGCCCTCTAAACTTACCAGGTTGGCTGCCAGGATTCTAATATGAAACCTGGAATTTCTAATAGTAGCTTGTAAGGAGCTAGCATCTCAACCTCTTATCTACAACTCTGGGACTTTCTACTCTAGCCCCTTCTAAAAGTCCTTTTCACACAAAAGTGCTGTCAGCTGCCTGGGAGCGCTAGCTGGAAACTGGAATTAAAGACCCCTGATTCCACGGTGGAAAGGAGTTCTGGGGTGATTAAAGGCTGGACAGTGGGGGGACTGGAGCGGTTGAATGGACGGGGTTTGTAGTGGTATTGGGGGTGAATGGGGTGTATACCTTCGGCTGTTGTAGCACGGATCGGCTGGGAAAATGGTGAAATCTAGATAGGGGGCTTGGAAGTGTGGTGTAGACATGTTTGCGGTGAGGAGTGGGTGTGGTGAATTAGATGGTTTGGTTTTTAACACTGGGACTATTTCTTTTATTTAGACTACAGTATTCTTCGTTCTGTCAACATACATGGTTTTAAGGCTGGGTTGGCTTGACGGGCGCTCTATATGGGCCCCTGGACAAGGCTCCAATGCACTGAGATGGGCCGGATGTGAATACGTTACGATATACCACGCCATCCCATCTGGTTTTTCTGATGCTGAAATGTGCTCCCATAGACTATGTGCTCAGTACACGTACATTTGGTCTACACTACTACATATTTGTATATATCAACCCAATACATCCGCAAAAAGTGTGGTGTCGTCCCAGCTCGCCCCGGCGCCCTATATGAGCCGGGTGCCCAAACGAGATATCTCGCCCTAGACGGTCGAAACGAGCGTATCTTCTGCCGGACGAGCTGTCATGGCAGACCTTTAGACGCCCCCTAGCCTTCCGCTGGTAGATCGACGTCACATTGGCGATTGGACAATTTAGGTGGCAAACGGTACCTCGAGACTGTCACGCTTTACCGCTATCTAGTGCTATATAAATCAATGTACATATATGTCTCTCCGCGCGCCTACCTACCTACCGGCGCGCCCACGTCCCTACCTGTAGAGATCGTCGTTTTTGGCAGGCCCTAGGTGTCCATTTTGGCGAGTCCTAGCGTCGTTTTGGGCGTGGGTATAGACTAGGCGTCGTTTTGGGTGTGTCCTAGGCATCGATTTGGGCGTGTCACTGGAGGCGGTTTAGGCGAGTCCTAGACGTTGCCCTGGGCGTGGGTTCGGGGGCTATATAGACGTTTTTTTTTTGTTTACATCATTGATTGCATGCAGCCCTAAGGCTATGGCAATATCACACCATTTTACCCCCAGAACGCCCCTCCTTCCCCCGCCAACTCAAAAGAAAGCAGAAAACAGAAACAGAAAACAGAACAAACGAAAACGAAAACGAAAAGGCTATAGACGTTAGCATAGGTCTCAGAATATGGAGGCAGGTAGGAGGTAGGGAGATACTCGAGATGGGGTAGAGGTAGAGGTGGGAGTGGGAGTGGAGAGGTACGGTGGAGGTGGAGAGGTGGAGGGGAGAGGTGGAGGGGAGAGGTGGAGGGGAGAGGTAGAAGTGGCGGCGTGGGGATAATTTCTGATGACAAACGAGCAGAAATATGACCTGCCACATTGTTGGACGCCCGGAATGCCCCAGAACGTCCTTCCGACGTCCCAAATCGTCTGGGCGCCGCCCCCATTTGCTGATTTCCGACTCACTTACACTGATGTATAAATATAGTCCCAATTCCCCTCTCAATCGACACGCTTCACAAGCAAAATGCCGTCATCTATCACCTTCATCTCCCAGGACAAGCGGCAATCCATATCGTCACCAGATTATCCTCAACTTAACCTCCAAAACCCATTCTTGGACAATTTATCTCTGCCGGAGAAAAAACAGAGAATCACAATGCATACCAAGGCTCATATTAAAAAACATTTAGGTATGTGTTGTCTCGAGCCAGACCCAATTCGGGCTTATTAAGGTGTGTGTACTCAAAAGACAATACAATTTTTTCTAACGTAATATGATGATAGGAGAAGTCTTGGAGAGAACAGTTGTATTCGACGACCTTACTTTAAAACCCAACGCAAGAAAACACGGTTTTGTTTGGCGCTTTCCAGAGGGAGTGGAAAACATTGAAGCTCAAAAAACACTTTCTCATTTGTCCTTCGGCGATCAAGCCGTGTTCAGGGATGCGCTAGCTGACAAGACATTATATGCTGTAAGTGAATTCGAATAACTATTCTTTACATCATGATTGTATACTAATCGGTTGGACTAGGAGCCTCTTACACAAATTACGTTTCCAGGGGTTGATGCAATGAAGAACGCTATTTGCAGTGGACGTATGTTTTTCCAAACACAAATTTATACTGTTCTAATACAGAGTGGCAGTTATGGGTATCAAAGAACTACTTTATAGTGTGTTCAAGGACATACAAATTCTGGAACAAGAAAAACAAGAGCTACAGGAAAGAAATTTGGCACTACAGAGGGAAAATGCGGAACTGGAACGAGAAAATGCGAAACTGGAAAGAGATATTGCAGCACTGGCACTGAACGGGGATCACAGGGCGGAATTGTATGACTTGCGGGAAAGGATCACCGAAATGGGGGAGAGGATTACTGTGCTTTTGGGTGAGCCCTAGGCGTCCATTTGGGCGTGGGCGTGGCTGGGCGTCGATTTGGGCATGTCCTAGGCGTGGATTTGGGCGCCGACTTGGGCGTGTCCCAGGAGGCGATTTAGGCAAGTCCTAGACGTTGCCCTGGGCGTGAATTGGGCGTGGTTCGGGGGCCAGTCTATACCCACGCCCAAATCGACGCCTAGGACTCGCCAAAAACGATGACTTCTATAGGTAGGTAGGCGCACGGGTAGGCAGGCGTGCGGAGAGACATATATGTGCATTGATTTATATAGCATTAGGTAGAAATACAGAGTGACGGTCTCGTCGCCCAGCGCGAGGTACCGTTTGCCTAAATATATATCCCAAAATACACCAAAATATGTTATAAACCAAAACATCAGTTCTACGACTAATAAGTACATGTACTTGTACGGAACACATACAACATGCTCGAAATTACTTGTCTTTATTCATACATGTACTTATGTAGTAACAGAAAACACTAATATACAACTTTGGATTACATACATGTACCCTACGTACTATTTACCTTGAGAGAGAACACACACTTCAATTACTTTACCCCTACGCCGCAACACAAAACACTGTATGCTGCTTACAATTATATTAATGGATTTAAAAAAAAAGGGAAAAAAACACAAAACACAAATTAAAACATTGTGCTGAAATGTGCTCAAAGAGAATACATTACATACATGTCCTACCTCTTTGAAACCGCAATAACAACCTACTAACATTGTATGTATCTCTGGCTAGGCAGGTACGTGGTTTAAGGAATGCTCTTTACCATCTAAGAGTAAGTACAGACTCATCATGATATACACAATAGAAAAACATCAGCTCGCTCTCTAACTTCAGATTTCCGGCACCCTAGTGCCTGCACTTTTACGTTCCTTACAATCTTTAGCTACGCAGGGGTGTCATAGGGCAGTCGGTCACAGGCTTTACTGGAAAAGGTGTTGATCTACAACCGAGCAACACGTCGCGTCTCCCACAAAACCTCACCTCCGAATACCTACAATATAACCTACAGACTCAACCACCACCACCACGACCCATTGGCTCAATCCCCACAATACTCACCAATGGCCCCCCCAGCCCAAGTCCCACGCGTCTTCCTCCTCCCCAAGAACGATACCACAACCCCCCACACAATCATCACCCTCCCGCACCCTCGCACCTCAGTCCCCACCCGCTTCCTCCTCGACGAGTCCACTGGCCTCCACGAAATCACCAAGATCGTCCCCCCGGCCTCCGCCCCGCGCTCCTGGCTCCTCGCCCCCACCACAGACAGCGACAATGGCACCAACTCTTGGCTCTCCACAGGTCAAACCCTCGAAGACCCCTCCCTCTACATCACGACCCCCTACGACCCCCTCTTCCTCATCCTCCCGGCGCTCTTCCCGCCCGTCCAGACAACCACACAGACCCTCTACCGCCCGCTCGACGACCTCCTGGACGCCCTCGCCGGCGCCCACTGGGACGCGGCACTCGCCTCCCCGCGCCTCAGAAGACAGGTAATGGCCCGTGTGAAGGCGATCAGCGACCCCGCGGGCGCCGCCGCGACAGACGCCTACCGGCCGAGCATGGAGCGCGCGCTCAAGGCGCTCACGGACAAGTGTGAACGGATGGCGGAGGGGGGTCTGCCGAAGAGTATGGAGGGTGCTGCGGTGGCGCGGGTGCTTTCGAGGGGCGTGGAGGGCGTGGCGGAGGGCGTGGAGAGGTTGGAGGTTGAGGATGCGAAGACGCATGAGAAGACACCCGAAGAGAGGGAGAGGGAGGAGGAGACCGAGAAGATAAGGCGCCTCTTGAGGGTTAAGACCGCGGCCGCGTTCCTGGCGGGGACGTATCTGGTGAAGCAGCATGCGGATGCGCTGGAGGCGCATCTGGCCGCGCGGTATGAGTTTGCGGTGCTAGACCAGCATCTGGCGGCTATGAAGAAGGAGAGGAGCGATGCGGCGGTGCTCAGGGCGGCGGATTTCGCCATTGGCGGTGGTGGTGGTGGCGGCGGCGGTGGGGAGGGGGCGAAGAAGAGGAGGAAGGGAGAGGCGGATGAGGCGGAGGGGAAGAAGAAGGTATTGGCGAGTAGGGCCGTGAGGGATCTGGGGAAGGTGAATACCAAGGGGATGGCGAAGATGACGAGTTTCTTCAAGAAGAAGGAGACTTAGTCCCTCGCAAGGGTATAGTTTTTTTCTTTTTTCTTTCCTTTTTCCCTCTTATAGTGATACCATGACTTGTGTTTCCTTTTTTCTTTAGATAGATGTAGGCAGTGGCATTGGGTTTTGCAACGAGGCCTTGCGTGATAATAATTTGCTCCGTGACATAGATGTAGCTTTGTAGGCATCCAACAGCCCTCTCCGTGCACTGAATAAGATGAGACCTCCCTTAATTCCAACAGTCAGTAAGGGTCGGTATTTCCAGACAGGTTTGGGGTTTGGGGGGTGCCGCGGTCTGTCCAGCAGGCGGGAGAGTGATATATTTTTTTCGATATCCTGCACCGGCGATCATTGATCGCATGGTCGGGCCAAGCCGTGTATGTAATCATAAGCCCCAACGTACATCGCACAGCCAACTACTCAGATACAGTGCCAAGACATATGTGGTATGAAAGGGTTGCACATTTTGCACAGGTTAGCCAAGGCCAGATATGGAGTGGCACAGCCGAGTGATAGTCTATGATGTAATTTATTTCTATAGAGAGCGTGGATATGTGCTCGTTGTGATCTGGCTTAATTACCGTATGAAAAAAAGGGGCGAAATCACTACGAGATTTAGTGTTGGAGGAATAGTACTATGATTCCGGTACCGTATTCTTACCGCATTGCTAGCTAGCATATATGTATATATATACAATATGTATTGATGGGAATGCATATCGTGGTGGTTCCGTCCCCCCTTTTGGTACTCTATGTATACATGTATTTATATTTATAGGAACAGGTAACGTAGATGATGTGTGTCACTAAGGGCCCACTAAGAGGGAGCACAGTCTTCTAGCAACTTCGATTCACCAAGCCAACGTTACGTATACGTTAGTTTGAACACGTTTTAGTGGACACGCTTTAGTGGACACGCTTTAGTGGACACGCTTTAGTGGACACGTTTTAGTGGACACATACCTCACAAGTGTGCGTGTACGTTTTTTTTGTTTACATCATTAATCGTATCCAGCCCTGCGGCTATGACAAGTGTGCGTGTACGTGTAAACATGGACATTCACGTAAGCCTGATAAAACCTCGGAGAATTGACGTAGATGACATAAATGTATTCACACTATGACTCTCCTAGGCTAGCTAGAGGATCAAAAAATATCTAGAGATTCGAACACGTACACACCAACAATCTGGCCTCTTTGAAACTTTGTCCAACTGTTACCCTCTTTCCGTCCCTTTAAAACAGCTTCTGAGTTTCCTCCTCTCTCCTTCTTCTCCTTCTCTCCTTAGGGGCGGCGGTGGCAGCGAGGCCCCTAAATTAAATGGAAAGTTCCCTTTCCTTCCCTTCATTAACCCTCTCTGATCTTTACCAGAGATGTCCTCTCTTTTATGGAAAGTTTTTTTTCCTTCCTGTCCTTTATGTGGAAATTAATTTCCGTCCTTTCTTTTAAAGGTATTTTTTCCTGACCATCATTTCCCGTATCTTTTCTCATCACTTTACAGGCTAGCCACCCATCCTCTCTTTAATACGGAACGTCTTCGCTCCGTCCCCTCATTTTATGGAAATGTTTGTATTTCTCTCCCTTCCTCTTCCTATCTTTTCTAACCGTTTATCTTTTCTTAGGGTCTACATTCTTTTTATTTATTTATCATCTTCCAGGAACGCTCTTTTTCCCATTGGGTTTTTTACTGAGGTTCCTGTCTCACGATCGTTTATCCCCTTTTCTTCTTACTTTCCTCACTAGACGAAATTTTTTACTATATTACTATTTCCCCCATCATACCATTATCATGTCTAGTGGATCGCCCACCTCTGATAGAGAGCTGGGGTTCCTAAAATGTACTTTTATGGCTTTCACCTCTATATGAGGTCCTGTATCGCTGTCTCGAAGCTTAAAGCAGAATACAAGTCATAAAGTCAACTACTTGTCTTGTTCCTAACGATATCGCATATTTACATCCCATCCATATATGAAGCATGAATAAATGAATAAAATCCGGCCACGTTGCTTGGCGTTGACGTTTACATCATGGCCTGTCACTCGGAATGCTGACCCGTGAAACAAATGTGTAGTTGATTTTTTTTTTGTTTACATCATTAATTGAATGTGTATTTGATTATTTATTTATTTATTTATACTTCATACCTGCATGCAGCCCGTAGGCTATGGCAAATTGATTGATTGATTGATACTTCATACATGTATGCAGCCCAGTGATACTGGAGCGACTACCAGCGGTAAAGTATATCGCACGTCTTTTGGGCCTGTAGTAGTGTGGCTTGATTTCGTACGACCGAACTATGATTAACCGCTAGGAGTACAAATGCACCCATACCCTTCCAACCTAACATTGATGCAATTTAACTTCTTAGTACGGTGCTCTAGGTCAAGATCATTTAATTAATAAGGGGGGTAACATCTCATTTTCTTTTCTAATGGTGAATAATAACTCTGACGATTTCGCAAAAGGAAAAATAAGTGAAAGCACCCCGACCCATTGATCCCTAGCTCTACGCGTGTCTCCTGAGAAAACGAGAAAAGAAAATTATACGCAACTGGTACGGTTATCCGCCTGTAAATAAAATCATAGATATGCCCGTACTACAACGCCTCAAGTGTGGAAAAAAGAAATTATTCAAAATTGCCACGTATTTTTATTGACATCTGACACGATGTAGTTGAAATACGCAGGTCGGTACATATGTTGCCATTAGTACGTATGTCTCTCGTGTCTGGAGTAAAAAATCTCTTCTTCTTCTACACCTCTAGATTGGATTAGATGATCTGCACCAAGAAACTCTAGGAGACGCCAAAGCTTGTGTTTCTTGGTCTCTCCATGGGGACGATACTTCCGCTCGCAGCTGTGCTCAGTGAGGTTATACGCCATGAGGATGCGATCCAGGACGCTGCCTAATTAAACCACAATGCCACTATCAGTACGGTAACGTATAACGGCCAGGCCAAGCATTAAAAAGCGATACTTACTATCCATAGATCTTAAGTCATCGACCGTTTTAGGGATACCGAATTCCTTCGGCCAGGACCCGTTATACATCATCTTGGGGTGGACCTCGCTCCAGAGGGCGTTCACGGTGACACCCCGATTAACAATATCCGTTTCCCGATGGTTCCTATGAGAATACGACTCGTTACATTCTGAGCACCGCTCGAAACCGATGTGGGTAGTAGTAGCAGTGGTAGGAGTAGCGGGTTTAGTGGCCAACCTCCTGATAATGTCCGCCAGTATGGTGTGCTCAACGCGTCCCTGTCCTCCGCCATGATTGTCCCCGCCCCCATAACCTCGGATTTCTCCATGACCACCGCGCTCCCTGTGTCCGCCCTCGGCTCTTCCCCCTTCGACGAATACCCAGTGTCCTGCTGGGCATGCTGACGTGTTGTGGCGCATATTGCAATTTCCCCCTGCCGCCGCAGTGAGGCTGCCATTGAAGCTGATAGATGCGCCGATCCCGGCGCTGAGGTTTCTGGTCCGGTGGTTGAGGGCATCCCCAACTACATCGTGGTGGATTATGCGGCTATCCCCGCAGCTGCGGGGATATGTTACTCTATCATCGTAGATCCTGAAAGAACTAGACATGCTTGGATTATTACTCGAAGAAGCGTGTTGATGAGTACGTGGTTTTGACTTAACCCTAAAGCTTGAAAACGGAGTTTAGTCTAATTCGATTGAAGCTGTCTCGGCAGGGTGAGGCGAAGGAGAAGCAGTTGTTTTGGGAGTTGAATAAGAACTTAGATCTGGCAGGAACTAAGGCTATTTATTATCTAAATTCCTAAAGCGATTTCGTGCCATGAACTCTCTTGTCAGCTCGACAGTATCGTCAGCTCGACAGTATCGTCAGGAGTTCATGATCTTTTAGGGGAGATATGCACTTTGTTCACGAGACCAATATCCGACGGGTTGTTACTTTCAATCCTCTTTATGATATTATTGTTGGTACTACCTAGTCAAGCGAATAGCTGATTCCCCGCGTTCTAGTTGGTAAGCTATATGGCTACCATGGGTGAAATGTTCTTCGATAGCCCAGCTATAAAACTCATATTAACTCTTCAATGTATCTATCCGGTTATATTGTTGACGGGTGGTTATCCGTCACAAGGTCGTTCGTTACTGGTAGAAAGGATAAACCAGGAAACAACGTCGGTCAACACTCGCACAAGATCCCTAACCCACGGTTCCGGGGTTAGGACCAAGAGCCTACGATAGGCGGAATTGTGTAGGTGTAGGGCCTGTTAACCACTTGAAAGTTCGGTTTCATTCCTATTGGCTTCATTCTCACGCATGTACAGACTGCACACCATTATGTACCTTCCCGTCGGTGCTACATCATCTTTACCCCAAAGCTGAGGAATTGGAATGCGGTGCGTGTAAGATGTCTAGCCTTTTTTTCTTTTTTTTCGTCTAAGCTTACGACATACCAAAATGAACTGTTGGAGCTCACTGAACCCCTACAACTGTTTGCTTGTTGGAATGTATTTTGCAATTATAACTTCAATAAATATTGAAATGAAGGTTCTCCGCATGCAGTCATGTTCATATCTTTTTTTTTCTTTTGATTTCGTCATCTGATAGGTACATGTATATACATGTACATATATATACTTACGTCTTTGCCGGTGTTTCTGGTTTCTGCACAGGTATGGCTGCAAGACACTTTAATATGGAACGATGATGATCATCTCTCGTCGTATAGTGAGAGACGCGTATAGTTACATCTACCTCCTCTGAATATAGACGCTGCACTGGCCGGTCTCTTGAGTCAACTAAGCCCACGGCCGCATACATGTCCCGGCACACCGCGAGGCAAGTAAGCGAGTGATGGGCTGTGACACGTATTGTTTGTGAGGCTACATGATCAGTGAGGTTTTTCATATGTACTAAAACATTCAAAGCTCAATATTAGCTCCCAAACCTCTGCCAGTACCCTTGGAGCCATGTCAAGGCTTTTTTTTTTTTGGCGGAGGACAGCTCATGTGTCCTAGTGCGCCCGACCAAGAGAGTCGGAATCGTGACCAAAGCTGATGAAAGGTAAAAACAAGTTGAGTTGGTGGTACGATTTTTGTGTTTTGTGCTTGGACATGTTAGTCCAATTGTTCTTTGGATCCACCATCCAGGAAGATGTTTTCTTTGTTCCTTCACATCCCCACCTAATAAAAGACTGCGGTATGTCAGCACAATTCCCACAGTTTCTGGTGCAGAAATCATAAAGATTCATGAGTTCCTATCCGTCCGTGGGCCAATATTCACCCGCAGCTGATCATTTAAAGCCCTCAGTTAGCACTTAGAGTGCTATAATAACTCCCGACTTTTCTCAAGAAGCTCGAGCCGATCTAGGTCCAGACCAAAGACGGATTACAGGTCCTGTGTTTAAGCTAGGCCAGTTCTGATGCAGTGCAAAAAGCATAACCAGCTTTTGCCAACCAAACAAAACTACATGTATCCGAGATGTAGAGTCAGGTTATACTATATTCCGATTAGTTATATACTTTGGTGAGATATATTGCCTCGCCAAAGAATGGGAACCAGGTGGCTAATCAGAAACCCCCAAAAAAAAAAAAAAAAAAAAAACCTTGGCTCTATATGATGCTTCTCCAGCTTTCTTAAGCAAGTGGTTGGTGGCCCTATTATGGCGTGTGATGCAGGATTAAAGGCCAGCTCTTCACGGGCTAAGAACTAGCGAACTTCCTCGCCCATAACAGGTCTCAATGGCGAGTAAAGAGTATTTAAAATCCCTCAGAAGCCGGATTTCTCAGGACTGACCTTCCCAGTAGGAGAAATGACCAACTCCATCACTTCTGGTTGTTCTGGCTCCTCGAGTAATGTGATTTCCCACATGCATCGACAGTTCGACCTCTAGCCACTACTTTGGTGGGCGAAAAACAAGCCCTTTATCGCCATTTGGGCCGTCCTAAAGGGACAAACCATGGCATCAAGTAGGGCAACCCTGCTGAGATGCGTTGGAGTGCTTGTGTGACCGTCGGACTGATGATAGGGTCGGCGGAGGGCGGTGGCCGGCGGAGGGTTTTGAGACGGTTGGACGAACCGGAAAGCAGACGGAGGAACTATAGACCGAGTAAATGAGATTTATAAATACCTGTATCGAGAGGCCATGTACCTACATGTACTTGTCCAATCAATACATGAGTCACTCAAGACTCAATTGCTTGGCAAGGATAGAGGGGGCAGTGATGGTGGTGTGGGCTATATTGAAAAAAGTGGCGTTCTTGAGTGGTTAGGTGCCAGCGGACTTTGTAGGTGTTTGCGCAAAAGATACCAGAGAGGTGAACGAGTGATAGCTCATGGTGGAATGCCTAGGTAAGCAAGCCCCGCGTGCATATCAGCAGTCAACCCCATACTGCGTATGATTATTAACACAGATAGATTACCATTTATGTAGGGCCAATCACTTCCATTCTCGTTGGTGACAAATGTCGTCGCCTAGGGTTGCCGCCCTATCCGGAGTTAGGACTGTTTTTTCGGTATTTAGATCCACCCGACCCACACAAATCCCTCGCCACCTTGCTCGGTAATCCGCATGCCAAGACCTGCATTAGAAATCAATCACAGTTGCTCTTAACAAAACTCCTTTCTCGTCCTCTTCCCCTCGCCTCGACAACACAGCAATACCTAACGACACCCTTCACGACACATCTATACATCAGAAAAAATGGCCCGCCGTCCCGCCCGTTGCTACCGTTACTGCAAGAGTGAGTGCTTCCCGGTCTCTATTGGCTTTTTTTCTTCGGAGGTTGGAGTGGATTTTGGGGCATGAAAGATGAGGATTTGGTTTGGAGGGGAGAGATGGGGTTGCGTGGCGGCGATAGGAGATTTTTTGGTGTTTGGAAGGGACTTGAAGACTGATAGTGCATTTTTTCTCCAACAGACAAGCCGTACCCCAAGTCCCGCTTCAACCGTGGTGTGCCCGACCCTAAGATCAGGATCTTCGATTTGGGCCGTAAGCGTGCCGGTGTCGACGAGTTCCCTCTCTGTGTCCACCTTGTCTCCAACGAGTACGAGCAGCTTTCTTCCGAGGTACGTCATCAGAATCGCTTCACCGCCCATGGCCATAGCTCCACCTATCATCTATATGCCTATGTGCTCGAGGAACAAACAAGGCTAATGGCAACTGTATGTGTATAGGCTCTTGAGGCTGCCCGTATTTGCGCCAACAAGTACCTTGTTAAGATTGCCGGAAAGGATGGTTTCCACATGAGAGTCCGGTATGTTCATAGCTTACATTTCCGAATAGATCAGAGCATATGTATATGCTTAAGGCAGCTTTTGCTAACCTAAACCTCGCAGTGCCCACCCCTTCCACGTCATCCGTATCAACAAGATGTTGTCCTGTGCCGGTGCGGATAGACTCCAAACCGGTATGCGTGGTGCCTGGGGTAAGCCCAATGGCACTGTCGCCCGTGTCAACATTGGACAGATCATTCTCTCTGTCCGTACCCGTGACTCACACCGCGCCACCGCTATCGAGGCTCTGAGGAGATCTCAGTACAAGTAAGCTTTTCTCGAACTTTACCGAAGCTTACCACGCAGATATTAACCTATTTCTTCACCTAGGTTCCCTGGTCGCCAAAAGATCATCGTCTCCAAGAACTGGGGTTTCACCCCTCTCCGCCGTGACGAGTACCTTGAGAAGCGCCAGGCTGGTGAGGTCAAGGTCGACGGTGCCTACGTCCAGTTCCTCCGCCCCAAGGGTCAGCTCGAGGCCAACATGCGCCGCTTCCCTGAGGCTTTCGCCGCCTCAGCGGAGTAAATTTTCTAATTTTCATTTGGCTCTTTGGCTTTGGGAATTTGGGAGTGGGAGGTTTAAAAAACTTTGTATGATCTTGAAAAAAAACGTAAAATTTCATCCAAGTTTTCTTCCTCTCACAAACTGGAGTTGGTTCTTTGTTTGTGCATACTACTGTTTTTGAAATAGAGACTATGTTTTATATCGGAAGCTACATCGCGAATATTACAGGCTTGACACATGTCTCCCGTGAGTTTGCCCCGAGGCCAGTCTCGCAAAATAAACCCCGGAGATCATCGAGAGCTGCATGTAGGTACAGTAAGTCTATTATTTAGTATTTACTGGCATTAGACTATCTTTCATTACAAGCTTACATAGTTGGTAACCGGGGGTCTATTTACATATTGTGGAAAATCCTACCGGATCTGTAAACTACGGCACAGCCCATTCCTGAAAGGTCTCCAGTACAATAGTAGACTACTAGATCAAAATGGGCCTGAGAGGCGAGTGAGATCATATGCTTGAGGAGGAAGTAATACTTGAGGCTTCCAGGTTTGTAGGACGTCTTGTTGAAGTCATTGCTGTAGATTGCCAGCCTCGTGTCCGGGAAGGTCCATAGACTGCTATCTTATTGGTACAGTTAGCTACATTATTGTAAACTAAACAGGCTTGTACCGCTATATCAAATTGCGTCTACACTCTACAATACAAGGACCCTTTGAGGAGTGGCCGCTTGATTTTTCTCTATTCATCCATTACACAAGCAGCCCGGCTAACTTTGACGAGGCAAACCAAGACATGGGGCCATGCCCTCAAGCTTTAGGTTATTGGCGTGTCAAATAGGAATCTATATATATTATGCACCCCATTCCCTACTCAGTGTAAGTTGAGAAATTCTTGGAAAGATACTAGTGGTCTTTTTCAGCGATTAGATACAGTTTCGAGAAGTGATGGGGGGAAGCCCGTCAACCTGCTCACACCAAATCTCACGCGGAAGCCACAGCTTGCCACACGAGATCGCACCCTAATTCATAGACTGAGTAGCTGTTCTAAAGCTCCCATTCGCTAGATATTCTTTGGTTGACAGACTTCCATCACTTCTCGCACCATACGTATATATCTTCATCAAGAACTTTGAGCGCCTCAGGACATTATCTCTTACAGAGCAAAGATATTTCAAGGCATGTGCTTCTAGCCCGCTCTCCCCGAGCAGCCTCGTGGACCATGCTAATCACATCTTGAAGGAGTCCCACTCCACAAATGATGCAGGGGTTTTATCTGCGATAAGTAATTCAGGAACGCAAATATGACTCGATGGTCGTTGATGAGTAAGGAACGTACTGGGACCAATACCCAAGTGACAGCACTTTCGTCCACAAATTATCACTCGCACGATGAGGCACAAGGTACGATGAGGCACAAGGGACACATAAAAGGGCATTCCCCACTTCCACGCCACGCCCAGAATCCCAGCCCAAGACTGCCCCAACCTGAAGGGCTGCGGCGATATCCCCTGATTTAAACAAGGGTCAGTAGTCGATCGGTCCCTCACTAGCCATCTCCTCCTAGATTTTGGTCATAGTCAATAGGTCGATCCTGTAATATAATGTGCACTTTTCCAGGTGAATTGGGTGAAACACACGTGCACCTCTTACAGTGTAGAATTTTCCAATGCAGTGCTTCAATTGGATACTCTGCTGCGACCTATGATGTGTCCTGGCATTCTGATGAGACACGGAGAGGCGCATGGATCTTAAGGTAACCACTATCTCACCACCGTACGTACGCACACAAATTCTTACCCACATAGGTCACGTGTGCCTCTAGTTGGAGGCCCAACCTTTTTTTCTTCTTCCCGATTTCCAGGAAATGACGGTGAAAGTCTTCCCTGCTGCACCACCCCAACTCAACCTACCCGCGCCTACAAAGCTTCTGCAATCCCCTTACTTGACTCCTATTTACACAACTTTGAACACACCCGTGAAGAGAACCAGCACAACCACCCCGCACATACATTCATTATCAGATCATTCGGAATATCGAAGCAGGCCCCAGCATGCCGGTGGGTATCTTCCCACTCTGCAAAACCACTCTTATCGAAAACCACAGCCACACTTTCAGGTACAGATGGTTGCCATCTTCATGAATTCTCACTCTCGAGATGGGGTTGAAGGAGTCACATGTTATCACTCGCAGGGACTCTCAAACACGACGAGCTATTACCAGCCAATCTGACGGATAGGAAGTGGCCGCAAGGATACTTACAGTCGTATTAAGGTTCAACTTAACGATAAATCCCCCATATGCTCAGCGAAGGACCTATAACTACATGTTTACGGACATAGTCACGTGCGTTTCTACCCCTCCTTGGCTTCACTTGAAGGTACAGTCACCTTCTTCTGCTTCAAGCCACTCTCTACCCCTACCTCTTTCCTTTCCGTCCTCCACCCCCCTCTCCATCCCACCCACCCAGCCCTCGGTGCTCTCACCCCAAGCATCACCACTCCCAACCCCGCAAACCCAATTCCCGCCCCAGCGCTCCCCAACCAACCATACCGATGGAAGATAGGCGCACCTGTGCTTGTGCCCACCACCTGCCCAAAGAACACTCCCAACATGTACACACTATTTAATCTATTCCGCGCGCTCGCATCAAGCTTGTAGATCGCGGTTCGGTTGCTCACCTGTGTCGTCTGGATGCCTAGATCGACCAAAAACGCCTGTATCACCGGCGCCGCAACTGAGTGTAGTCCCCCAAAGCATCCAGCAACCTGCCCCACGAGCACGGTGAGTAGCCCCATTAGTAGCCCCAACGACGGGGAGTACTTATCAATGATATGGCGGCCAACGGCAGGGGCGAGGAGAATGGCGGCTACACCAATGAGGCCAAAGAGGCCAATGATGAGGGAGTTAAAACTGTAGGGCGGGGCAATGAGGAGGAAGGTGAGTGTTGTCCAGTAGAGGGTGAAGACAGCGCTGACGCAGAGCCCCATGAGTGCGCATTGGACGAGCGTGGGGTGCTTCATGATGAGTATGCCGAGGGACTTGAGAATCTGGAAGTAGGTAAAGCCTGAGGGGTTTGTGGAGGGGTAGTCGGGCATGAAGAGCCAGAGGAGTGAGAAGATGAGGGCTTGAAGACCGAGTGCAACATAGTAGACAGTGCGCCAATGGGTATATTCGGTGATGATTCCGGAAAGAATACGGGCGATTAGCATTCCTAAAAGAATGCCGGAAGTTACCCATGACAGCGCAGTGGCTCGTTTGGCTGGTGGTGCAAGACTAATTACATTATTAGTGCCTATATCAAGCAGAATCTAGGCGGATCATAGAAACTCACTCTCCCACCAACGGCAGCATAAGCTGTGGTGTCACCGTCGAAACTGATACCACAAAACTGAATGCCGCAAACACATGAAAATTTCTTGTCACACACAGTGCGACCCAACACAGCGTCGTGAACAGGATCAACGTCAGCACCAGCGCCCTCCTCCTAAATAGATCTCCCAGCGGGTTCAAGAACAGCAGTCCACTCGCATACCCCGCCTGCATCAGCGTCGGCACAATCGCAACCCTCTCATACGACACATCAAATGTTTCTGCAATCTTATCCAAGATCGGGTGATTATAGTACAAATTCGCGACCGTAAATGTCGCCGCAAACGCAAACAAGAGATTTAGCGCAAACGTGAACTTGAACGGGGACTCGGGATTGTACCGGCACCGTTCCGGCACGTAGAATATGAACCCGAGCAGTCTTTGACCGACACCCGGCATCTTTATGTCATTCGAAGACCCCCCGTCGGAGCTATCTGCCCCTCCTTCATAGGCCATCGTCCGGCTCCTGGGCGGCGGCGGCGGCAGCGATTGTGGCGGAGAATATAATCTTGAGGTCGACACTGGCTCTCCACCAACAGCTATCATTATTCGCAAACCGTATCTTGATACTCAGTGACATAATAATCTCGACACTACATGCCTTGGGGAAGACAGTCCTTATCTTGTATGTGCCCGCCTATGGTATTGGGGGCCCTTTTTTTCACCCTCCGTAGATTGCCGAGCTCCCTTGCAATGCGGAATCCGGATTAGTTAATAAGCGGGTTAACCTGTTAAACACCTTCCAAAGGGGTTTACTCGGCGGCCGGTAAAGTGGGCGCCGACTTAGATAATCCCGTTCTGAGCCCTTCTCGCGGTTGAACTCTTAGCCGTACGTTTGAAGAAACTACGGTACTGTACTGTAAATAATAAGTACTCACGTGATTGACTCACTAGCTCCAGCCCCCTTGAAAGCTTGAAAGGTCACAAAGTACCAACTCCCAGAAAACCACATCCCTGGGACTCGGCCTGGGACCTGGTAAATATCTGATCACCATCCCGGACGGACCATCGTGAGTAATAGAGTCCCCTGGTAGAGTATGTAAGCTTAGCTGTCGCTTATCTCGCGATCTGTAACATGGTACTTTGCACCTACCACCTACCTACTCTACTAAGTATTAGTACTCCACTCTACTTAAACCCCTCCTCCTCCTCCGCCCCCAAACCATGTAAAACGTCAAACAAATGTGAGTACGGGTATGTACAGTGTTTTAGGCTCTGAACATGATCGAAACATCTGATCGAAGGGGGGGGGGGGGAAGCCAAACACATCGGATGAGGCTTAAGTTATTTTTGGATTTGCATCTGGGATTTAAATTTTTTTTCTGAGATATTTCAGCCTTGTTGCTAACAGACAGTTCCCAGGTCCCGGGGAGGGGCACAGCCAGGAGAAATGCCGTTGAGTTTTCATATTCGATCTTGGTAGCGATTCTGAGTGGGTTGCGGGAATGGCACAGACGAGGGAACCCCCCCCCCCCCTTACTTTTTGGGGGGGACAAGGCAGGCACACAGGGATTCAAGAGTGGAATAGTAGTATTCGGTATGTAAAACATCCTCTTCATCCTCCCCCACCCCCACGGTACATGTAAATGGTATCAGCAGAACAAAACTACCAATCCTCAGATCCAACCAGCAGAGAAAATATTCAGAAATACAAGACTTCAATAATAGTACTAATATAAGATGTAAATAATAAAACCGCTGCCTCCCGGCACAACACAAAAAGATGATAAAAGCGAATGGGGAAAGACGTTCCAGAAAGACTAGCTTTTGCGCCCAAAGAAAGAAATGGTAGAGAAAAACAGGAAAACAGATTCCCCCAAAAGGACAAAAACCCAATAAACACCGTTCATAGTCGCGTTACAGTCATCAAGGTATAAACGCATTTCCCCGTGTCCCGGCCCCCCAAACAAACCCAAAATCCAGACAAGTAGAAACAAAAGGAATAAAGCAAGCGAGTGAAAGGAAAACCACTCTTTATTTTTTTCCTTCATCTGCACCTCCTCCCGTCTCATCTTAGTAGGCGCCCCCGACGCCCGGCACTCTCAGCTCATTAATGACGGTCTCGAACGCCTTTGCATCACCAGGTACCATGAACCTCAGCTCAAAGTTCTTCCACGTGTTTGTGTCAAAGTAGTCCATGAACGAAAATTGCCTCATGGTACGCAGCACAATCTTGTTTGAACGCGAGCAGTGCATCCATTCGGGCTCACCAATATAGTCGGTGATGAAGGCGGTCCAGACGGTGTTGTCCGTGAACTCGCCCTCGACGTCTGCGGACGCCAAGCGGACAACACCTGAGTCACGGTCCTGAAGCACACGCAGGTGGTGCGGGTGGCCGGCGTCGTGGATCTCGGCAGAGAAGAGGAGCTCCTCGCCGTCAAGCCAGTATTCGGATTTCTTGGGGCTAGGTGCGCTGGGGCCGTTGAAGCGGAGGGCAAGGAAGGTGTGGTAGAAGAGTACCATGTCTGCCAGGAGTTTGTAAGTGAAAATGATCGGTTGAACATGAGGTTAGAGATACTCACTCTCAATGTCAGTGAAGTAGAGACACGCCCACATTATTCCGCGTCTCTTGAGATGCAGGCTGCTTCCTGCTCGGCTCACGGTGAGGAGCCTGGCCTCGATGAAGGTTTGGAACTTATTTGGCGCAGCACGTTGGTCAAAGTAGCCACCTGTACTTACGCCAAATTGCGGGCCGATAGTGCATACTACTTTGGATGCATTGGTGCTCTCGTCACGGTAAAGGCGGATAGTGAGATCATTATCAAATTCACTACAACAAAATTGTTAACAAATTGTATGAGGCGGAAATGAGCAGGGGAAATGCACGTACACTTTTATGATTTCAATCTCTTCCCTTGCCATATTCAGTGAATCCATAGCCATCCCAAAACACTGCGAACCCTCAACATTCCTACGCCACAATAACGAATTAACACTCAAATCCTTCACAATGATCTTTGAACCGCTCGGTACGAGGGATTTGTACCTTGATCCAGAGGAGCTACTAGCACCACTGCTACCGCTGCTTACTGGGCTGACATTCCCAGGAATCGGTGCCTCTGATATACCGTTCCACCAGCTTGGCTTGGATCCTGGCACGGCAGCAAGGGCACTTCCAAGGCCACCGCTTCCCCTCACCCTTCCGGAAGGAGATGACATTGGTGATGGTGCGGGTGGTGGTGCGTACCTACTGGGGGGTGTTACTGGTGTCTCAGGTGACATAGGCCTCGACCCGTGAACAGACCCATGAGAAGATCCGTGGGCAGATCCGTGGGCAGATCCGTGGGCAGATCCGTGGGCAGATCCGTGGGCAGATCCGTGGGAAGATCCATGTGGAGATGACATATGGTGATATCTGAGGGGCTCCATTGGTGGCGTGGGTGGGAACGAAGTATTCAATCCAACTCCTGGAGTGAAAGTCCTCCTCTGTGGCTCCATAGGCGGTGTCGGTGGGAATGTTGCTGGAGGAACATAGGTCCGGCCTTGCTGCTGCTGAGGTGCATCATATGGTGGTGAAGGAACTGGTGCCGGGCATCTATAAACATATGTCTTCTCCTCTGGATAGCGTCTTTGGTAGTCCTCCACTTCGCGAACCTGCCTCGCAGCACGCTCGTGGTTTTCGGCATGATATCTCATTTTCTCTTTCACGCGGTGCGACTCGGTTCGACTCACGCCAGTTTTACTAGAAGGGCTTAAAGGTTAGTAAAGCCGATACCATTGCCAAGACCGAGTGAGACAAAGCAACGATCCAATCCCGCAAGCCTCCCGAAACAACCGAGCTGAAACGCGGGGTAGCAGATCAATTGGCTAAAAAAAAAAAAAAAAAAAAAAACAGAGTAATAATTACTATTGAAGAACGCCTTTCAACTGCAATAGAAACGTCCTGTGAACCTCCAATCTTCCAGCAAGAGAATATCCATCTGCTTTAAGAAAGCTCGCCTGTATTTCGTGCCATGCCCTTCTGCGTCTGCCAGACGTGTATCGTGCCACAATATTATCCAACTCCCTCAAGCTCCTGGAGCAGCTCCCAATGCCAAGCTCAATGTCGCCCAGCAACTCTCGCGATGAGCGATTGAACCGAGGATCTTGGAATGATACATCTAGATCTCTTAATACAGCCTTGATGTCAAGTAGACATTTGAAAACACCACGAATTTCACGCGAGGAGTCCTCTGGAAGATCTTCGGTGTAGTAGTAGAGTGAATCTGCGATGGTTCCTGCAATGTCTGAGGTGATCAGAACACCGTATATAGCCGACCTGTCAGCCATCGGAACAAGCGAGGTCCTGTTTCTTTATTGAATGTATCCTTTTTTAAAAAAATATTTGGGGGATATTTTTTTCGGTGGTCGAGTGGGTTGCTATGATGGGTCGAGGTTGATCTTTAAAGCTTGCTGGCCATGGAGCAACTTTGGGACACACGAAAACGAAAGAAAAAAAATCGAAATGTCAACGCCGAACGAGCTGTTTTTGGACCTCCGTGTGAAGGGTGCGGACCGGCCAGGTAATGTAAGATCTCTCGAGGCGGGCTGACAGCCTAGCTGCCCTCCAAAGAGGGGATGTTACCATGCGGCTCCAGGTCAAGTAAAGGTGGGTCTGACGTGTCTGGCAGAGTACGAGGAGAATGTGGTTATCAATGCACAATACTCCCCGCTGGTTCTGAACTGTCTTTAGTTACTGTACCCTTCGCCAATTGAATTCGAGGTGCACCCTCCCTGCTCTGACCACTCAATTCGCCCTACCAAAATCACGCCCAAACCAAGGCGCGCACAAGCCTTAGACCGGAGATGTGGGGGAGGACTTTCCTCCAGTTTCATGCAGAAGCAAGCAGCAGCAAGCATTAGCATCCATAAAAAACCCCGCGAGGCGCGCCGCTCGCTAGCGATCCCACTGACCAACAGTAAGCGAAATCGTAGTCGCAACTTTGCACCGTCCCCTTCGAATGGTATATATCTGACCCTGCGACCGTTTGTTGACGAAATTGATTCTGATAGGGCCACGCTGTTGCTGCATCATCGATTGAGTACTTTCAGCACTCGTTGGGTGCTTTCAATTACCCCACCCAGATACCCACCCAGATACCCACCTTTCTCCACTACCTTCTACCTCTACCAGCAGCATAGAAGGCTCTCGTGAAACCGGTCAGCAATAGGATATATCGCACTTTCCCAAGATCACAATAAATCCTGCGGATATCCGCAATGATCTCCTTCGGATCGAGCGATCATGTTCCCTGACCTGAAAACTTCCGAGAATTGAAACTGTACTCTCTCTCCCGGCCCTCAATTCCATCCAGCCACAGCAGAGAAACCAGGCAAATCGGTTTCTTTGCCCGGGATTTGGGTCTGCGGCGCGGAAAGGTCGGGTTTTCTTAGGAGCAACCAAAAAAAAAAAAAAAGATCATCCCCTTGGTAATATCAGTAATTGCCCAACAGGCTCAACAATATTCCAGTCGGCGAATGGTGGTGTTATGTATTTTTTTCTCTTGTTATGCAGGAACCCTATGGACATGGACAACTAGAAGAGTACAGAACCAGGGAAAACAAAATACAAATTCTTGGTCCTATCCGATCGTTAGAGAGACAAACATCCAACATTAAGGTAAAACCCAATTCGTGTAGGAAAGCGAGGTAGTATGAGAAGGAAAAGGAAAAAAAAAAAAAAAAAAAGGGAATGGGAGAAACAACCCACAAAAAACGTACTCTACCATCACATGCAACCCACCTATCTAGGTACATAGTGGTGGGGTTTCTATCAACGGTTGCAGGGTTGTGGAAGATCGTATCGTAGGATAGCACAAGTCTCAGTCTGCAATGTGTTTCCAATCCACGATCTCTGCTAGAACGCCGCCACAAGGAAAATTAAAACCACCAAACACAATTGCAAACGTGGTGCCCCTGGCGGCGCCGCCCCGGCGGAGAAGGGTAGGCAAAGGCAGGCACCTACCTTCCGGTGCGCCGTGCCCGGCATAAGTATAATAACCGGCACCAGTCACTACTCGAAGACTAAATCCGAACCATCGTCATAGGTGGCCCACCAGTGACCTACCTGCACAGTAAGGGCATGTAAGTAAGCAATATAGAATAACAGCACCTTGCGGGTATTCCAAAAAAAAAAGAATCGATGATTTTCCAAGGGTTAAAACCTCGATTCGTCCTCCCTTCACTCGAGATTCCGATGGCGGGCTGCCCGCCACGAATCCCATCAACGAAGAACCACCCCACCCCCACCTACTCCAGCAAGTCATCAAGTGGCCATCCGGCGGTCCATCAGAGCATCAGTAAGCCATCAGAAGGAAACGTTTTTAACCAATGTATGGTGGGGTAGACATCTTCTGTATCGCGTGGCAGATATCGCAGAAATGACGGACCGGAAGAATCGCTTCTGCTATACCCAAATTGTCAACATCTGTACCTGTGCATAGAGTAGAGTACCCTTACCTGTCTACCTACATGTACCTACAGCTGTATAGGCGAGTAGAATAGCGGAAACCGCGCCATCGTAATAAACCCACTTCCTCCTTCTCCGTCACAAACGAACGGAAGGAAGAAAAGGGAAAGAAGGAATGAGAAAAAAAAAAAGTTCCGTTTTTCTCCGCTCGCAATTTCGTCGAAGGATTTTTGGCCGATGTGATTATTCTCACTCTCCAGGTGTCTGTGATCACTGTCTAAGGGTACAGCCTCACCTCCCGATTAAGGTCAAGATGCGAATTCCGAAACCCTTTCCCATCTCCAGATGTGTAGTAAAATTCCAGTCTGGGCGGGATGGGGTCCCTAATCATATAATATATGAGTATGACAATGACGCTGAGTACGTAACCATACTCAGTTCTCGCACCCTGAGTGATGAGGATCCAACGATGGGGGATAAGGCGTGCAATAAGAGACAAAATCTGACAGAAAACGAACAGATGACCACTTTTTTCTCCTTAAACTTCTTTTTTTGGTCCTTCCCCTTAGTTTCAGGTTTTTCTCTTGCCTTCTTTTCTTTCTTTCTATCGCCCCAGACTTGACATATTTTTCTTTTTCCTCTTTGCCCTTCCATCTTTCCTTTTTCCGTGCGGGGAGGGCGGTGGGGGGCGAGTGAGCCCTTCATTCCCTCCTCTCTACTACCTACATGTTGTTGGATTGGCCGGAATCTAATCAAGGGGAAGGAAGGGAGCTCGCTTTGCTGCGTGACGCGGTTATATACTACCTACCGGCAGTTGGATTACGGGCGCAAGCTCCTAAACCAAAGTCCCTACTTAGTCTCCTACTAGTACTCTGTGTACCTGGTGTCGTTGGGGGGAAGTACTTTTACTTTCTAGATAGTACCGAAGTGTACCCGCTCTCTTCGTAAATCTCTTTCTCAGTGCCGTTGCCCGCCCGTCGCCCTTGGCACCATTTCCTACTCTGGAGCTATTCTAGATCATCACCGAAGCCCGCCCACTCGCCCACTCGGGACCCTATTCTATCACCACATACTCTAGCTAGGTATTATTCCTAGCCTCACATCACACGAGCAGTCTCCATATTCAGAAATCCCAAGCCAAAAAGATCGTGCATGCAAAGTGACATCTGTCGTAAGTCCTACCTAGGCCTGCCTGCCCCCAACCCAACCCAACCCAACCCAACCGCCCACTGAGACACTCCTACCCCCAACCTGACCCAACCTAACCCAACCCACCTTCCACAAACCTGAGTGATCGGCCATGACCCCAACCCAACCCCGGAGCTGCACACATCCGACTATCGCGCGCGCGATCACATGCCGACGCGTTTTAGCTCCCACGCGAGAATGGCGCAAACCCTTGTGCACGTGGGCGGTCAGGGAGTTACCGTACCGTACGTACCGGGAGGAGGTGAAGAAGTTATACCTGAGTTATGATGTAAACGTGTGGGCTGGGTGGTCATGGTCATGGTCACGTAAAGTATGGGGGCATTTACATGGGGCGCCCCCCCCCTTGCGGTAGTGCACTCGAGTATATGGAGCCGCGAATGTCTGCCCGAAGACCCCCGGTTGTCTCCATAACTCAGTGCGAGAGATTTGATAAAGAAAAAAACGGCATAGCTAGAGAGATATACATACTTGAAGACAAGCAATGGCCGGTATAGTAAGTATAGTATAGTACATTAAATCACCACCCCCCTCCTTAACCTCGAAAGGATCACACAAACATCAACAGCAGCCATATCCGTTTCCATTCGTAGCATAGAAAACGTATCCTACATCATTGACCTCTTTCCCGTCCCACTCTTCCCCTTCTTTCCTCCACCCCACCTCCCCTTTCCCAAATCAACAGCTACATTTTTTTAAACTTGAAGGTAACCTCCCGCCCCCGATTCCGATATGCCAATGCTTTTATAAAAACTCCCGGTATGAGGCGAGCACTCAATCATCTCCCCTCACTCATCCTCCTCAAACCTCTCTCTCCACATCCTCATCGACAGCATGGTGCCGTCGAAGAATAGAAAATAAATATAGAGATCCTTAAACCTCCAAAACTAATACGAATAGGAGCTGAGGAGAGGGTGACGGGGAGATGAAGAGGCGTAGGAGAAAGAGAAAGCTCGAGAGGAAAAATATAAAAAAACGTGAAAATGAAACAGAGACGAAGCCGAGAGAACTAAAGTTTACTGCAATTATAGATAGAAAAAAAAAAAGAAAAAAGACAACATAACAACCCAACAACGAGCAAGTAAGAAGAAAGTGGCAGCAAGAGAGTAGCAGAGAAGAAAAAACAACGAGGAAAAAGAGTTTATATTATATCTTTTCCCAGTGTGTTTTCTTTAATATTCCCCCCTTGTTGCCCAGACGACGAACGGACCGAAAATTTACTCATCGTCCTCCTCCTCTTCATCCTCGGGAGCCGCAGACTGTTCCTCCTTATCGTGTCAGCTATGATGGCCTTGCGACTTTCAGAGCAAAAAAAAAAAAAATGAAAAAAAAAAAAAATGAAAAACAAGAAACAACAAGACAATGATGTTACATGACAACAGGGCCGGCATTTATTCTTCTTGGTCTTGTGCTAGTGATAATGGGTTTGTCGTCCATTTTGACGGGCGCGGGTGGACTTACAAGGTAGGCCGCCTTCTGCTTTTCGTAGCGCTCCTTATCGACTTGGGCTTTGTCTTCGTAGGGTTTTCGTTGCAGAGGAGTCAGGGCTTTCCAGCGTTCACCAAGGACTTTGCCGACCTGGCCTATACAAGAGTTAGGATGTGTTTCAGTGGATAAAAGGGGGGCAATTGATGGAAGTCACGCACCGAAGGCAATGCCGGGGTTCTCGGAGCGAACGTTCTCACGTTGCTCGTTGGCGAAGAACATGTAGGCGGAGAGACCACGCTTAGGGGCATTTGGGTCTGGAAGGGGAGAAAAATAGTATTAGTAATGAACCAATCAATTAAATCGACTCGACTGTTTGTTTTCTGTGGCTGTCCGCTCCATCACCACCACCACCGGTTTAGGAGCCATGGATCACCATCCATCATCTAACGATGAAAAATAGTGGCAATGATATCGGAGCAAGCAGAAAACGAGATGGATGAAAACGTACCCTTCTTCTTCTTGGTACCCTTCGCGGGCTTGTTACGGGGTTTCTCTGAGCGAGGCATCTCTGTAGTTGATGAGGTGTTGGTGAGGAAGGTAGTGGTGATGGATGTTGTATGGGGAGACGCGAATGTTTTAGTAGCGCGTCTATGGAGAGAGAAAGGGAGAGAGGGTGACAGTTAGTCAAGAAGGCTCAGGAAAAAGGTTGGTGTGGGTGACGACTAAGCTATGCGAAAAAGCCGACTTGAAGAAAAAGCGAGTTGGGGGAACAAGAGGGAGGGGGTGCGGATCGCCATTGGGAAATTCGAAAGGAATTGAGATTTTTTTAGAATGAAAAGCGTGTAGAATCTCGATGGATACAGATTTGTTTTACAATCTATACTATCATAAGGGGAAGATGGAAACAACCAAAAGGGAAAAAAGCAATAAGTGTGGATAATACAATTCCAGCCAAAAAGGCGACTCGATAGAGCTGTCGTGGTCGTCGCTTAACTCGCCTCGTACATGCGAGGTTCGGGGGTGTGAATGATGGGCAGGAGGAATGGTGATTGAAAGGCTCACAACAAAAAAATGGAAGAGAGGGTTCAACAAACCTTTCAAACGATATGAGATGTATCGCACAGAATAAACCGCGCAAAGAACTGTCGATTCTGATAATTACGAAAATTCGATGTCAGTCGCTATGTATGGTTGCGGAGGGGGATGGGGTGGGACACTATCCCTATCTTATCGCTTGTAGCAACAAGAGAGAACGTAGTGAGGGCAATTTTGTAGGGGGGAAATTTTTTGGTGAAGGGGGAAAATTTGGGAGGGAGGAGACTTACTCACAACAGTGGGATGTATGGGGCAGTGAGAGAAAGATGAGAGTGAGAGAACACAGTACAGGTTGGGTGGGAGAAAAAAACAGTGGGAGTGGGAGACCTTATGCTGTGGGCGGACCTCACATCACCCCGTCTCTCTTTCGGGGGGGGAAGGGCCTTGCTAACTGTTGTGTGTGTCCCCACCTAAATTTGCCTACGGGTTAATTAGCACGTAGTAGCAACACTGCAGCCCAGCCACCACCCAATTAGAGCACAGGATTCCGCATTCTTCCCCTAACCCCACCACCACTGCGCGCAGCTCAACGCCCATCATGGTTGCTTGCTGGGCGGTAGGCGGTGGTGGGTAGGGTGTGCGTACTGGTATGTAATTTCATGTAGGGGAGAAAGATGTGTATGGGCTGTTTGTAGCTGGGATACGCAGGCAACGGAACTACATGTATGTATACATGTAGGTAAGAAGATTGTAAGTAAATTCTTAATGTATCAAACGACTCGAGTTTGCCTAGCTACAGTGTTTGCCGTACTCGCCATGGGAAGGTAGTGTTGGTCTGTGCTTTAGCTGGGCACTGGAATTATTGGACCAGTTGAGCGGATGTTAGTCAGCAATTCGGACGGCTTGGCGTCTTCCGAAAACGCTCTAGCGCGGAAGTCTGCATGGATAGGATGTTTGTATGGGCTGCTACGATGAACCACTCTACCGTATCTATCCACCCATAGAGTAGGGACAATCTATTATGATACATACTTGAGGGTGATTTGATAGAGGAAAGTCCGCAGACGGAAGGAAATCTCCTCTCCTCCCTCTTTTTTTTTTTTTTTTCCCCCTCGCTCAGGTTTCCGGCTGCGGCAATTGCTCTACAAGAGTGCCCACAGCCAAGGATCATTGAAATAGGGTGTATGTAGCATCTCTCAGCAAGTGTATCAGCAGCCTTGGTCTGGCTGCTACATCCACCCATTCAGGCGGCTGCTGGAACCAGAGCTGGCCTGGTGTTACATGGGGGGGAGGTACCTGCTCTACCTACATGGTTACAGGAACAAGATGAAGGAGAGAGGTACCGGTAGTAGTACATGAAGTTAAGCAATTTTTGCAACGACAAACCTGGGGGGTGAATAGGAGCGAGCCAGGTAGGTAGGTAGCCTCGGCCATATTCGAAAACCGTAGCACCCTTCGCGTGGGTATTTACATTTTCATTGGGAGGGGACAATTGCTGGGTGCAATTAACATGAGGACATTGTGTATGGATTGTATGGAGCCTCCTTTCTCTCTCACCGTAGCTAGAGTACGACAGCCGTCGTATCCATATCCATCTTAGTCATCCAAAAAGCAAGAGCCGAGTGGTTTGCCACGCCCCCAGCCAAAAGCGTAAACGGAACCGCCACGCTCAAAACGATCATCTGTTTGGCCGTTCAAGACACACCAAAAAAAAATCTAGAACTGAGAACAAGACGAAGAAAGGGCGTTAATGACCCTACATACCGCTACCCTAGGTACATTACATACACCACCCACCCTCCTCTACACCCTCTTATTTGTGTATCGCCTTATTGCTCATTTCTCCTGTTTTTGTGTCCCTCCTTTGCTTTCTCCCATTCCCTTCTTCCATACCACCTCAGCCCTGTTTGCCAGGCGGCTGCTCAGCAAAAGAAAAGTGCTTGTAACAATCATAGGCAGGAGCAATCACAGTTTCCCCTACCTACCTACCTACCTAGCATCTAATATCTCACTTACCTACCGCCTACTCTACCTGTGCCCACACACACTCACACCCGGGGCTACATAGAGTAGTGGGGAGGTTGGTGGTTCAAGAACGGGATGTTGGATCATTGGTAGAACCGAGTCAGTTTCTATCATACAAACGATTATTAGTCATCGTATCATCTATTGAACATTCTATGCATAACTAGGGGGTGTTTATTCTACGTGATTCGCAGAGCGACTTGGCAGTAACCCTTTTTACCTCCTGCCCCCTTTTTTGTAGATGCTCTATCCTCATCGGGCGTAGAAAGGAGCGAGAAGCCTGGCAAAACAAACCATTGATACTCGTGTTCATAACTTGTCTCTGAATTGATTTCATCATAACTCACGCCCTACTCCGTGAGCCCAGAGACCTAACAAGGTGTTTTTACTTTTTTTTCTTCTCTTGTGTCGTCTTCTTACCCTCTTTTTGACGCGTTGTGCAAGGAAGGAAGGGAAGGGACAAGGCTGTCGACCGATGCTGACTTTCACATCCCTCCCTAGCGATTGCCATCTCCCACCACCACCACCACCACCACGGAAACCACAACCTATCTACCTGCCTACTGCCTTTACGAGCACTTACTACATACCCCGCGTAGAAACAAACCTAACAAACTAGCTGTTTGTTTGTGTGTGAGTTTGTGGGTGTGTGTGTCTGGGTGTGTGTGTTTCTCTGTGTGTGCGTGAGCGAGTGAGTGTGGGTGTGTCAACCCTTACGTTTGTACGGTTCAGCGCGCGCCATTTTGTTTTTATTTTCCGGGGATTTTTTATTATAGCGGCGGCCTCTTTTTTTCTTTTCACTTCACCTCCAAGGCATCCCATTCAGGCCTTTTACACTACGAAACCTACATAGATACAAAGAAGGAGAAGAGATAAGAGAAAGGGAAACAAAAACCGCTTTCCCGGATTCGATCGATTATTACTTGAAAATATTCCGCTCCCCACCATCGCTGGGAGCGCATCCCCCCTTCCCCTCTGTCTATCAATTCCTTTGTACCAACCCACCAAGGAGAGGGAGCACTCACCATTCCTATTCCCGGCCATCAAGGCACCACCCACCACTACGACATCATGGTCACGCAAAACGGCATCCCCAAAGCCCGCAGCGGGACCGGCACAATCACCACCTCGACCATCAACCGCATTAGCAACCCGCGCACCGATCTCCCCTCGCCGCCCATCCTGGACCGTCGAAGCAGCCTCCCCCCACTCGGAGGAGGGGTGCCGCTGGACTACACCGCTGACGACCATGAATGCAACGGCGATCATGAGGAGCTCGACTCCCACATCACGCTCATGGACTCTATGGACCTCGACTCAGTGAGCAGCACCACCGATGACCCCTCTCCGCGTGTGCGGACCCGCCGACTGTGCCAGGCGCCTGGGTCAAAGTGCTCACACGCGGCACCTAGGAGGCATACTGGGGGGCAGAGGGGGCAGCTGGACTTTGGTCTCCCAAAGGTGATTGATGACGCAACAAGCATCACGTCGAAGATCCACGATAGGGAGGTTGTGGAGGTGAAGCGCAACAGGGATTATCATCCACAACGTGTGGGAAGTGCGCAGAGCGGCCGTAGCATCGAGAGTAGGTCGAGCACGTCAAACTCGATCAGGGAGGAGGAGGAGGAGGCGGAGGAGGCGGAGGAGGCGGAGAGGAGGCGGAGGAGTGCCGGGGGAGGAGAGAAGATGGGGAGGCAAATGTCGGCTCCGGGGGCGAGGCCGGAGGTGTATAGGGGTGTTTCGGAAGAGGTGAACAGGAAGGGCCCTATATCAGAACTACAGACCAGTCCTGGGAGACGAAGGCATCGACCAAACCAGCCTATTGAGTCGCTGGTATTCGACAGGGGGGGCGGCGAGGGCGAGGATGGGGAGCAAGTTGGTACCATGAGTGCATGGAGGAGACGGCGGATGGAGAATCAACCAGCGGGTTCTAAAAAGTCCTCGTTAGAATACAGTAAAGAAGAAAAGGACGCAGAGACAGCAGCTCTTGAGGAAATCAGCAAAGGCAAGGAAAGGATGTCAGCAAACGGATCAGATGCAGCGACATCGAATGGGGGCCCTGTGCGACCAGTGGGACCACGCAGAACTGGCGGTAGTCTTGGAGGCTCAGGCTCAAGCACAATCAGAGCACCTGGGACCTCCCTGATAAATAACATCAGTAGTAATGGTTTCGAGCGAGGAGGAAAAGGGTCTGTCATCCCAGCGCGAGACAGCAATGGGACACAATCGGGAGGCAGTAGCGGTAACAGTGCAGGAGGGGGGGTCTCCAAAACACGCAAAGCAACAGATGAGAAGGAGGGAACTCGCAACCGATCACCGACAATCACACAGCAGCGGGCATCCCCACCGCTAGGCCGTCCTGCATCCGGTTTATCCATGAGAAGCGGGCTTCCTCGGCCGTCAAACTCAAACCCAGGGCCAAACACGCCCATCAAGACTACAAAGTCATCCATTCCATCACCCGCCCCGCCTATCCGTGCCAAGACTGGTTTACCCTCACCGCGAACAAGGTCGTCGGCGCCGTCATCGTCAGCCTTGCACCGGTCGCACTCGTCTACATCCACTACATCGGCAACATCCGCAACAACATCCCCGACATCCGCCGCTAGTGCCAACGCTACAGCTGCTGCAGCCACATCCACGTCTGCATCAACAACCTCCCGCTTTCAAGGGTCATCAACAATCAGGAACAGGGAACCCCCAAAACTTCGCGGTTTTGCCGGCTCTGCTGCTCAGCAGCCATCAACAGTTCAGGAAACATCGAAAGAGGACCTTTCACGAACGCCTGAGAGCCCTCTACCGTTCGGAATGACAAAAACATCATCTTCATCTGGTCAGTCGTCTAGTCGTCCATCGTCCAGTCATTCAGCAATCTATAGTCCGACTTCAGCTACTGCAGATAAAGGTTCAAAGGAGGAGGAGCATCATCGTATTGTTGAGCATCTAGAAACACTTCGTAAGCTTACCCGTGTTTCCCCCCCAGGTTCAAATAGAAGCAGCTGGGCCACAGAGGCTGAGGAGGCAGCAGGTGATGACCAGAAGCCAAGGGAACGCCGCCATGAGGAGAGGAAAAAGAAAGAGGATGAGCGCATGGATGCTGAACGAGACGCAGCGAGGGTAAAGGAAATAATTGCATCAATTGACTCTCTGGGAAAAGACCAGGAAATTCGATCGCCGCAAAAACTATCAAGAACGAAATCACTGGACTCGTTATTGCCACATCGTGCGGGCATAGAGGCGGAGAAGAAGACGCCATTGAGACCGAAGTCCGCTGGCCGTGATTCAGAAATGGATTTAGAGACGCCATTAAAGATGTTTTCACCTACTAGCGAAATGGGCGAATTTACTGCAAGGTTATTGAGGAGCCCTGCCGTTGAGGACTATGAGGATCTGCTCAATCTGGTGGATAGCGACAAAGAAGAAGAAGAACTTAACAACAAGAACGTGCGAGAGAAGCAATCAGCAAGGGAGCCAATCAGCCCCCCAATAAGTCCCGAGAGCCTCAACAGCCCCCTTGCGGAAAAGCATAGCGGCACCGTTGAGGAGCCGCAAGAAGCCGCCAAACCAGGCAAGCTCCGTCGCGCAATCATCAAAACAGCCATCATCAAAAAAACAGTCCGTCCCAAAAGTCTTGTCATCCCCAAGCGCTCTATCCTTGAAGAGGATTCCGACGACTCCCTTGACCATCTCATCAAACACGATCAAGACTTCTCCGCTCTTCTTAAGCCAGGCTCTAGCGACGGGGAAGACGACGAAGACAGCATCGAAATCCTTGTCGGTAGCAAGCCCTACGACCCGCAAGAAACAAAGGTCCGGCCCGTCCGCTCAGTCTCCGACGCAACAAGCGGCGACCGCCAGTCAGAAGCCGAACGCGCCGTTCACGAAAAACTCATGAACAGACTCAAGACACTGCAGCTTGAAGTACGCTCCGCAACACGGGGCATTGAGGTGCTCGAGCAGTGGCTACAATCTCCTGGCGAGACAATCTCATCGGGCTCGTCCGACATTCTCAGTGATATCTCAGAGCAGGAGGCAATTCTCTACCGTCTGCGGTGCGACGAAGAACGGCAGCGATTAAGACTTCAGACAAAGATCCTCGAGGACGCGCTGAAGCGCAAGAACTCGGGGTGGAGCTGGGTGATTTGGTTGCTCAAGTGGGGGTTTGTGGTCGCCCTGGGAATGGCGCTGTGGATGGCAATCGAGGTCGCGATATTGTATGCATACCCTTTCGTTGAATATGAGATTGGAGACACGTTCCACCCCACCTAAACCCGGGGGCCGCCTGTTTTTTTTTTTTTTCTTTGAACATTATTTTTTCCTTCATGTCTTTTTTTTTGTCAGGGGGGCGGCGGGACCTTTTTTTCTCTTTATATTTTCGGTTTTTATAGTCCGCCATTCTAATACCAATTGTGTTCTCGCTGTACAACTTGTAGTGTCTCGCAAATGCCCCCCGAGTACTCGCGCGTCCCCGTCGTACTCAAGGACCCGCCGCCAGTCGGCACAAGACCAACCCGCGCGATTGTTTTCTCGGTCATCTGGCTCTTCCGCTACGCATGGGCCACCATCCACGCCATAGGCCATGCACTCTGGCTCGTTACCGAATACATCTCCTCAGCACCAGATAGGATCACCGAGCTATGGGCGGCACGCCTCGCCGCGGAGGAGGTTGTGGAGGAGGTTGTGCAGGAGGCAGTTGAAACAATTATTGAGACTGCCGCGGAAGAGGTGGTGTGGGGGGCAGAGTTTCTCTGGTAGGCGGCCACTACAGTGTTTAGGTAGGTGGGGTAGATGAAGGAGAGGGTAGCGGTGGGATAAAGGGTGGTGGGGTCATTTTTTTAAGCGGATTCTGGTTTTTTCTCTCTTCATTTTTCATTTCCTTGCTGGAATGCGTGTTTTTTTGGTTCCTTTGTTGGGTGTTTTATAAGACGAATCTCTTTTCAGTTGGGCGTTGATTTAATCCGTTTTTCTCCTTTTATGTTTTTATTGCTTCCTTACCTGTGTTTTTGTTTCCCGTTTCTTCTATCTTTCCTTTCTATGGTTCTGACGAAAAGAAGGAAAAAAGAGGGCGACATTGTCTGGGCTGTATATTTTTTTATTCATTTATTCTTATCTATATGGAGGAACGGTGTGGTGGCAGTTGTGGTGGTTGCGGTGGTGGTGTAGTTAGTACTAGTAATTATGAGCCGGTAGTGTGTAGCGCGGGTTGTTTTTATTCATCTGTTTGACATTCATTTTATCTTTCCTTTTGTAGACTGGCTATGGGTTGGGATGGGTCATGGGGTATCACTCGTAAGGTCTGAGTGCGAGTGCGGGGTACTGTGGTTGGTTAGTGGGGTGTGGTGGTGGTGGGATAGGGATATATATTTAAAGCACTTCTGTATACCGTGGGCTGGTTGACGGGGCCAGGAGAGATTAGTGCTTAGAGGACCCTGAGGGCGAGGGTACGGCTTCATATGTGCTATGTCTTCCTTGGTGTAGCGCACTGGTACTGCCTAGAGAGTAGATCGACTAGTAGTAACGTTAGGGAGGCCGATCCAATACACCCTTTTTGCTTCATATTTGAATTCTCGAATGGGGACATCTTCCGTGGTGAGTTGTTGGGCTTTCAGGAGCTAGATATTGTTGTGCGGGTTAGTTTTGTGCTTTTTGTTCTAGGTGTCCGTAAACACCATAACCATGCCAGTTGCATTTCAGTGTCTCGCCTCCTTCATAGATCAACTACCCGGCGGGAGCCCTCGCGGTGTCTTTGTGGCTGGCGATGGGTTCCAAATTGCGCGGTGTGTTGCTTAGCATGTTCTACGAGAACCTAAGGATATAGTGGAAAGTACGAGACTTGGTTGCTTAGCTTGACCTGTACAGAAGACGTTCCTTATCCCTTTAAATGCTGACCCCCTATAATAGAGGGTCGGAATTTGTATGAGAGATTAATTCGTTGGTAAGGGAGATAACAGGGTCTGTTAGCAACTTTTTGGGGGATCAGCACCCCACCGACAGCTTAAGGATACTACTACCGGATATATGTAAGGAAGTAACTAAATCCTAACATGTACTAAATAACCGTCCTCGTAACTTTTACTAGCTTTCTACGCTGATAATAGTGACCGCATATCCTCTTAGACTCGGAAGTGATAATATACCGTAGTAATCCGTCTTAGCAGATGTACGGTCACACAGACGTTGAAGTTGCCTTTTTACGGCGCGTATGAGGGAAGATTAGGGGGGGCGTTTTCAAGACAAATGACCAGATCGGGGGGCTTCGGCGTCAATGTGTGAGACAAGTTACTGCGGTAGTATGTTGGAGGCATATGATACCGAGTGATATCCTATGATTAACCACCAAGTATTGAACGCGTCAACTAACTAGGGCAGCGCAGCAAAGGGTGTTTTGATTTGAGAGGTACTTTAATTTGGGGGCTACATTACGGAGATCTCTCAAGAGGATGGGTAGAACGGGGTGGAGCGGTGACCCTTGAGGGTGAGGGTGTTGCCAACCAGGGTGAGGGATATAGATATTAGCTTGACCCTGTAGAGTACAGTCTGGTGCTCGCGAAAGAAACGTAACTACGTATACGTATATAACCTTCTCATATTCCTCCTATATACACTCTCTCTCTCATTTCATCCGGCCTTAATTAAATTTCTACTCACCGCCCAATTTTTGTCCTGGGGCAGGGAACGCAGACCTCGCTTCCCGACGAGTAGAGGTACTCTCGGCCAGTAAGTTGGCCGATACTGCGCCACAATTAACTAGGGCCTAGCCACATTATAAGCGGTCCCCCAGCCAGGGTCTCTAATGGTTCATTTGTTCTATTACAAAAGCCGGTCCTCTCAGGCGTGGTTTATGCGCTCCCCTTAGTTGATTTTAGAGGCTCATTCCAGGCGAATTCATTGCTGGCGAGGTAGTTCTTGCTCCCGATACACGGTCAGGAGATCGCTAAGGTTAATGCCATATATGAACATGCCCGATCCGATCCACTGGCATCAAAAGAGAAGTCCTGCAGGGGTGTTCCTGCAGCTTTGCCTGAGTAAATCGATCTGGATCTGTTCGAGGGTAGGTTCAGTTCAATTTGGTATGGTATGGTTTCCAATCGCAACCGATTTCAACCACAACACATAGAGACAAAATTATTAGTAAATCAAAGTGCAGTTGAGGTGAGGGTTGGGGATTTTTAGCAGGTTTTTCGGCCAATCAGGAAATCCACCTGTGTTGATATTTTTAAAATAAGTTCTTGTCCCCTGTTCCCGCATCACAACATCCTTGCTTTTGGCCTTAGATCTAAACTGCGCTTTACCTAAATAGAGGCGCCAAAAATCTCAATGAACTTAACCCACTCCGCGAGGAAAAGAATGATGATTTCGCCCGGGCTCGAACCGGGGACCACAAGTGTGTTAGACTTGTGTGATAACCAACTACACCACGAAACCATGTACTGGGCGGTGTGGCATTAATTTATCAAGCTTTGCTAATTAGTGCGTAGTTTGGAAGTACCAGGTGCATGTAGTTAGCTCGAGAGGAGTTAGCAGATAATTAGGCTGCAGAAAAGAAACAGGATGGAATATACTTCTGCATACATTACATGTAATTAGACTGTGTTACTCGAGTCTGGCCAATGATGGTGGGGCACAGTACTGATGTTAAATATTACCAACAGCGCTAACCCGCTTTTGTAAATCTACTAATTGTACATACATGTACTTGCTGAAAACTGATACATGCATGTGCACGATACCATCACCGGAATACAGTCACACCTTGCTATGGCAGGACTATTTCAATATGCCGATCCCTTGCTGTCCCCGTACGATCTTCTCTGGGAATTCTTTTTTTCTATCGCCCAATCAATTTGCTAAGCTATCCCGGATCCCTTATATTACGAGATTTGTGAATTTGGGCATCCGGCATAGCGAGGTGCGACTGTACGTACTATTTACTGTAATATTTTTAAAAGAAAAAATAAGCGGAAAAAATAAATAAATAAAAGGAAACAAAAAACTCTGCGCTATGATCTTGATCTTAAGCTTCGAAATAAGGGCCAGCCTAACAAAAAAGAACAAAGCAATAGGTGGTAGCAAGACGTAAGGCAACCAATCAAAAGGCTTAGATTTGAACCTTTGAACCTGAACTGTTCTTTTAAGAACTGACGGGTCAGGTTCTTAAGTTTGTCCCACGTCACCCCGGGCCTCTTCATATCAAAACACCACACACGTCGCCCCAGCAGCCGAATCACATGCACCATATAAGTTCTAGTATATGCACCCCTAAGCGTGTCATGAGCAGTGGATACAGATAATTCAGGTCATCTACTCTACTTGCTGAAAAACAAAGTTTGGTCCCAAGGTGAGCCAGACAGTAGCCGGGGATGCTCGGGTAATTGGGACCATACTTTATTCCTCAGCAAGTAGTGCTTCATGATCACTGAGCACTGATCCGGTGCTGCGCGTGTCAGTCGGTCAGTCTAGCTACAGATCCAGAGCTAGTTCTCTACATGAACCTAGGAGTCAACCTGCAATGCTGGTGGAGTGGATCAATACGTGGATAAATATCAGGAGGTAATAGCTATAGCGGGCGAGGTAGGATTGGGGATTTGTTAGGATGGCACTAAGGGCATGTAGAGTGTACATACATAGACCGTAGAAGATTCACAGCTCCTTTCCCGCTATTCCTACAATTTCTGAAATTAACCTCCAAAACCTATAAAGCAACCACGTTACACAAGGCCAAAAGTCTTTAACACTTAGGCTTCAACCATCACCACCCCCCTAGCAACCATGCCCCCATCCCCGAGATCACCGCAGCCCTCAACACCTCCAGCTTGGCCTGGATGCTGAACTGACCGCATCAACCACGCCACCCCATCTCGCACCTCGCTATCAAAGTCTTCGATAATCTAGAACACCCTGGATGAAGCCCGCCATCATCATCACCATCCTCACGGGTTTGGTCAAACAACGACCATCATGACTGAGAGACGCTGCAACACCCAGTCCATCGACATGATCACTAAAGACCTTCAAGAGCTGAAATCCAGCCCCACCCGAAACCACAAACAGACTCACAAGGATCGAATGCCATCACCACGGCCAGACCCCCCATCCCCACCACCACCCCCTGCCTCAAGCTCAGCGAGGTAACCCAGACCTCCCCAATCATCACAGCATCAAAAGTCCTACCTCCAAGAAAAGAGAACCTCCAACAGGGAGACCGCCAAGAGTAAGAAGAACAAGAAAGAAGAAAGCAGGGCCCAAGCACCCAGTGACGCCGAAAAACCCTCCTGCCGCCTAACGACGCTTCTACCTCCAGGACCACCCCCACTGCCGTCTCAACTGCGATCAAGCTGCATGAGCCTATCTGTCCACCTCGCCCAACTTCTAAGCAAGAACAAGCAGATCCACCCAGTCACAGCCCTCTCAGTCACCATAAAACCCCAAAGGCACCATCTCGGCCCTCCCCACCACACCGCCCTCCTCCACCTACTCCCACTGGTTCGAGGCAATGACCACCTCACAACCAAAAAGCTGCTCCACAGAGAACCCTACAAAACCTTCCGCCGCCCCCACGAACGCCGACATCGCCATCCACGGCGTCCTCTTCACCTCAGAGACAAATCAACACTCGACAAAACTTCCCAGAAATCGCCCAACTCGCAACAGGAATCACCCTTCGCCGCCGCTTCTCAACAAGCGACGACAACACCCGAACCAACGAAGAACTTCTCAATCGTAATCACAGCCTCTCGGAGGACGCCGCCAAAATCGGCAACTCCATCCGCCTCTCTCCGCCCCAGAATGCACAATCATGTGGTCCGCCACCCCCACAACCCAACGCAAGAACTGCTACGCCACGCCACGCCACCCAAGGCTGCAGACAGAAAACCCCAACCTGCCCAGTCTCGCCAAAGAACACACACGAAACCAGCACTCATGCCCCGCCCCACCTGCACGGAAGGTGGTTCAAGCCAGGATGCTGCGACCACTCCCGCCTCACGATTAATCGCGAGGAGGCCACTGCTCACCTCACGAACTGCCCGCCCTCTGCCCATCATCCAAGCCAACAGACAAAAGAGCACCTCCCCACCACCACCAGCCCAACCTCAGCCCTCCCACAGGAGACAGTCATGCAAGACGCCTGAGGGCCCCAAGAACCCCCCGCAACCTTTTGTAAATATGGCGGACAACCATACTAACTCCTTCCTACGCATCATCCAACACAATTGTGCCTCCAGTAACAATGTGCTAATATCGCTTTTCTCCATCCCAATGACACAGTCCTCACATATAGTCTGCGTCCAGGAACCCCCTCTCCACAACAGAAAACCCCTCACTGTCCCTTCCTTCACATTAGTCGCACCTACACCCACCACAAAGACCGATAAGATCTCAACATGTATATACATAAACAACAACCTCCTTGACAGGAACTCTTTCCTCCCATCACCCTCCTACCGAGGCGACCTCATACAAGTCGCAGACTGCAAGAACACCGAAACAACAGCTTCAGAACAGTCATAGTCACCTCTGCCTATAACCGACAACCCAGTCACACACACGCCTCTCCCCCTAGACAATCTTCACAAAGTCCAACAACCCTCAATCACGCAGAGACTTCAACATCCACCACCCTCAAAGCAGACCCTCACGCCCTTTAAAACAGAGAACTCTCACTCTCATCCCTTACTTCAACACAGCCACAGCCCGCGGCTTCACCCTCCTAAACACCCCTGACCTTCACCAGAATATCCCTGACCAAAACAAAAGACACGTGATCGACTCGCCGCTTAACACCCAAGCCTCTACCCTAGTAAGGAAATGGCCCCCTAACACACGCCATCGCTCGATCATAGGCCATCGCCATATCCATGCACATCCCCTATCAGACACGCCAGCCTTCCAAACCCACAACTGAAACTCACCAACTCAAACCCTGACCCCCACCTCCAATCCATCACCATCGACAACTGCCCACTACCAAGCATTCATCGCATTTACTGGTTTGATAAAAACCTCACCAGCATAACAAACACCATAAAAGCACACACGCCACGTAAAACCATATCCAAATGGTCTAAAGATGGTGGAACCCTAACATCTCCCAACTCCGAAAATATTCCACTCAAGACACGAGCCTACCGGAAAGGAAAAGCCCCTTCAAATGAAATCCGCCAGAACGCTTACTTCAACGCCATAAAGGCCGCCAAACAACAACACTGGAACAACTTTGTAGAAGAACGCACAAACCAAATACGGAACTGAAGAAAATGGCTTCAAGGACGAGGACAAGATACTCTCTCCCCAACTCCCCACACCAAGACTCCTCAACCAAAACCTCATCAACGCCTTTCTTCCCCTGCAAGAAGAAGCACCCCCACAACCCTCCCACTACACCGACGCCCCCCCATCACCCTCCGGCGCCCACTCCGCTGACACCTCCAACCTCTCCGCCCCAGGCCCCGACACCATCCCCTACCCTATATGGAAAGGGGTCCATAGGGCTAACCCTCCTCATTACCAACCTCCTAACTAACTACTCACCCACGGCTACCACCTCGCCTCAAAAAGCGCCATATATCATATTAAACCCAACAAACCAGACCACGCTGCCCTCAAGATACCGAGTCATAGTAGATTTTACAGACTCTCCAAAATACTAGAGAAGATTGTCACCACCCGCCTCGCCACCATCGCCAGAAGCACCGGCCTAATCCACCCTCACCAATGCGGCTCAGCAGGACTCTCAACGCCGGACGCCGCCACCACTCTAATCAATCTAATGCAGAGCCATGCAACTAGCAAAGCTCAAGGTCTCCACCCTCTTCTTAGACGCCAAAGCGGCCGATCACGCTTTCAAAACAACGCCCGAAACCCTTCACAAAGGCCACGCCCCCTACATCATCAACTGCCATCTCCTTCATGTCGACAGGTGCTCATCACCCTCCTCTATAAAGGCTCACCCAAAACACCCGCCAAGATACAAGTAGAGTCCTCGCGCTCCCCATCTCCTCCTTCCTTCTCATCTACATCAACTTCCTACACCACCATGACCCCACCCAGGGATCTCTCTCACGTACGACCATCGCCATCACGGTCGGCCGCCTCCTTCCAAAACAACAACATCACAGTCCTTACCAGCCACTACAACAAGCTAGCACAACTAAGACAACCTCAGCAACATTTACTTCTCAACTCCCAAAACCGAAGCTAAGACTGGAGACCCCCAAAGACAGGGACCCCATCTGCCTCCTTCCCATCACCATAGAAACCAAACCATCCAACCGGCGATCGTCAAATGGATTGAGTTCTGGCTCTCCTCCTTCAACCCCAACGAACACTACCTGAGTGAGACTTGCAGCCGCAAGAGCCTCCTTCTAAGCATCACCCAAAGATTCTCCTCAGCCGCAAAGGCCTATCCTCAGCCTAACTGCAGGAAAATCGCCCTACTGCAATCCGACCCACGCTCACTTACGGAGCTGCGGTCCTCACTCCCACTTCTGCAATCAAACCCATGAACACCTTCTGAACTCCGCCCTCCGTTGGACCACCGGGCAAGAATTACCAACCGCAACGCCTTCTGCAAGAGAAGCATGCTCCCCCAGAGCTCTACCTCCACTACCTCAAGTGTAGAATACGCTAATCCGATACTACAAGCACCCCCTCCTGAACCCAGTCACAGGAAGCGACAAAGAATATCATTCCCCACCTCCTCACCAAACCGCCATACTCCCACTCCGCCTCCTCAAAGGCCGCCTAACCCACCTAAAAGTGGAACTCAAATGCCCGGAAAGGAGTCTCCCACCTCCCAATCGAACAACTTTCACTCATACGCCTCATATAAGGCGCCCCACCACATAAGATGCCCCAACGCGCCAAAACCCAACTCATAGCCAACTGGAACCTCCACTTCCCACCACCACAATACTACCCCCACCCCATCACCTCACACCCCCAACCTTTACCCACCTCCACAAGTTCATACCTCGATCCACCAAATGAGAGCCGCAAGAGCTACCTGCGTGGTCAAAGATCCTGATCAACGCCCACCTTCCCGAACGCCCAAAATGCGCCTCAAGAGAAACCCCTTCCCACACCATCCTAAGATGCCCGCTCTAGACAAATACAGAACGGAGGACATCCACAATATCCAATCACTCAATGAGGCATGGAATAACCAGGGACCTCACTATCATCCTAGGAAGCTTCATCGCAGCCAAGAAAGATCAACTTCCCCAACACAGACACTATCACCACCCTCACAGGGTCATCCCTCTCCTCACTAAGCTCAGCCAGCACCAAGTCTCAAATCCTCGGGGTCCCTTTCAACCCCATCTACGCATCTTAAAAAAAGTCCCACTCTAAGGGCACCGGCCCCGGCCAACAACAACTTTCCTATGTCACTCTCCTTTGTAGGTGTTTGGGTCTGCTTTTATTTCATTAAGGGGATAGCGAGTCGAAGGAGCACAGAGGTCTTTTATGCCATAGTTTATACTGCACGCAATGTTTTGTACCTTAAACAAATACACCTGATTTAAAAAAAAAAAAAAGACCGTAGAAGATTATTCCAGTATATGATGTGATGTAAATAATCCACAAAGCCCAAATTCCACGCCAAGTGCCCAAACCCGAGCACAAACTCGTATCGCTCCGTGGAGTTTCCTATTAACATGAACTGATAATATAACCCGCCTACATGACGTGTGCCGGCCGCGGTACAAACCTTGCCAAGTCTCTTGTTACGCGCGATCGAGAAAACCCAGTGTTATGTCTCATGTTGGCAGCACTTAAGCAACAGCTTATAGAATACTGATTTGTTGGTAGCTGACTTGGCATGTTTGTTTGTTTGTTGCCCTTTATTGCACCAAAAAACAGCACTTTGGGTCATTTTTTTGGTGTAAGCGGCCCTAGCGAATTTTTCGAGTATCTACGGCACTTTATATAAGGGTCTTCTTTCCCTTCAAAGTACCCCACTACTCCTGGGTTAGCCGCTCCATTTCTGAGTGCTCTCTGCGCCCGCCTGCGTGCCTTCTCGTAGGCATATCGTCAGTCCTCCTACGAAGTCGAGGCCGAGTCCCAGTAGAAGCCGTGGGAGGACCTCAATATATTCCACTGCTCCCGGGTCAGACAATCGATACCCGGGTGCTGCCTTGGGGCAATCCGGTGCTACTTCCCTAAAGACGTTGCACCAGATTGCTCTAAGGTGGCACTCGGAGATGGAGCGGGGGCAGTGGGATATGTTGGGGTCCCTTTATGGCTTTGATTGGGACTCTGGTTTCGAGGTATGGGTGGGTGTGGGTTAGGTGTATTAAATCATCGAATCGGATGGTAAGTTATGGTTTTTGTGTTTGTATAATGTGCCCAGATCATGAGTTGGTGGGTTAACGTGCTGTTCAGTAATGCGCACACGAAAGGTCTCGGGGGAACGTACGCAGTTTCTACTCATCTAAGAAGGATTGGGGGGCGGGATATAGGTGGTTGATTCCCATTGAGGCCATCGTCTTTTAGCATTAGGAAAGGGAATTGCGTATTTTCCTGCTCCGTACAGCTGTAAAGTATATAGAGCTCTTTAAAATACATTTATGGGCCAAACCGCCTGCCGCAACAAAACCTGATAGATTCACAACCATAGTACTCCATAGCGTCTAATTGATTGAATTGAGGTCTTAGGCTGAAGATTAATTACAGGCTCTTATGATCGATCATCAGAATTAAGTTCTAGGAAGATTTGGGTATAATTGGTTAATAGTGTGCACGTGGTTCGGTGGAGTAAGGGCCTGGCTGTAATTGTGGTTTTGCGAACTCTAGGTATTGTGGTAATAGTAGGGAAAGCACACTATCAATACATGTATGCATCTAGTCTCGTTCCCAGACCCAATCGGTATTTCTTTAGGTGGTGTGCTCACCAACCACACCAAAATAGGGGATGGGCACGAGACTAGTATGCATCTAAACATCCTACATACTGCACACTATGATAACGCTTATCTCTCGCACGTGATCTTCGACCGGGTAATGCACTTAACACGCCAACGTCCGTCGCGTCCCTCGCGTCAAACCAAATCCACGCAACTTCACCTCCGCTAAAAAAAAAAAATGTCTTCGAACAGAGGTACATCTATCCACCCGCCCCGGGCTGTAAACTCACTCTTACTAACTAGAAATGTAGATATTGTTTGGCCTCCTCAAACAACCGAAGATGTGCTGATGCTAACCCCCCGGAAAAACCGTCCAGAGGCCCCCTTCTCGCCCTCACCCCTACGGAGAAATTCACTACCCTCCCCCTTCGACGGCGCAAACACGGATGACTCGGATGATGAGGACGAGGACGAGGAGATGCTGCAGCTGAAGCTTGCAGCCATAGAGGCGAAGCTGAAGCTGAAGCAATTACAGAAGAAACGCAGGGCTGCTGAAAATGGGGGGGTAGACAGTACGAGGAAGCCTAGCGCTTCCTCTTCGCGGGGTCGCTCGGGGTCACTGGTCCAGGTGCCACAGTCGCCAGTTAAAATTTCACCGGCGAAAAATGCGGAACCTCCAATGCCGAAGTCGCCCAGTCGGGTGTTGCTGGGCATCGATAAGGGCCTCCGGGGAGCAGATGTGTCGTTGCGTAGGCCGCCGCCTTATAGGGCTGTTAACACTAGAGCCACGTCACCATCTGAACAGCCCCGAAAAACATACAGTGAACGAATCGCCGAGGAAAGGGCGAAAGAGAGGGCCAAGGCTGAACGGCAGAAGGTGATCGAAAAGTCCCGGTCAATCGGATTTAATTTTGATCCTATCGCCACCACTTTCACAGCTGGGGGCACAGGAGCGCCTGATCCATTCGTGGAGGCTTCAAGAGCCCCAACTGTAGCACCCGAGAGTACCGAGCCAACCGAAACAGGCGGATTCGATACTTTCTCTGGATTACACCTATCCTCGCGGTTGATACCGCACCTGACATTGACACGCCACCTGTCGCCAACAACCATCTATCTTCTCCCTAATCTTCTCAAAGAAGTCAAAGGCCCAGAGTTTGAGCCTCCAGACGTCGAGGGCGATTGGGTCGTCCTAGCGACAATATGCTCAAAATCTGAACCCCGTGAGGTCGGCCAGAACACCAACTCCAAAAAGGGAAGCGGGAAATACATGGTGCTCACCTTAACCGACCTTAAGTGGGAGGTTGAATGTTTCCTCTTTGGCAGTGGTTTTGATAAGCACTGGAAGCTTCCCGTGGGCGCCGTGGTGGCCATTATGAATCCCGGAATCATGAAGCCGCGGGCCGCCGACACCGGGAGGTTCTCGCTCGCGCTCAATGACTCTAGCGACACGCTGTTAGAGATTGGCCGCGCACGAGATCTAGGCTTCTGCAAGGCTATGAAGCGGGATGGAAAAATGTGTGGAAGCTGGGTCGACAAGCGCCACACACACTACTGCGCTTTCCACGTTGAGGCAGGGGTCAAGAAGGCCCGAGTCGGGCGTGCCGAGGTGAACTCAATGGGGAAGCTATTTTCGCCGCCTAGGAAGGGTACCGTCCGCCCGCGACGTTTTCTGGGTGGGCGGGGAGGCGGTGGCGGTAGGGATAATGGGCTACTCCATGAGGGTGGGCTTACAGATCTGCCACAACGAGCCGGGGGCGCAGGGGGAAAGGTCTTTATTGCCCCTAGTCGATCGGCGACAAGGTTCCTGGATGACGAGTATGATGGCATACACAGGGGTAGCCGGGAAGAGAGGCTACAGAAGCGTCTGGCAGAGACGGAGAAGGAAAGGCAAATTACCAGAAGAATCATCGAGAGCCAGGGCCGCGATGGCGGCGTGGGCGTCGATTATCTAAAATTAAGCGTGGATCGGTTTGATCTCAATTCAAGAGTAAGCGATCCATCTTCTTGCCTCTGAAGCTGAAACTGGAAACTAACTATCCAAATAGCCATCGACGGCAAACTCCATTAGCAGTACACAAAACACATCAGTAGAAAGCCTGACATCCCTCCTCCTCCGCTCCAAGGGCGTAACAGCACAATCAATATCACTGAGCCCAATTAAGAGGAAACGGCCGGACAGTCAGATGGGCAGAGAGATCAGCCCCGAGAAGGGCGCAACGAAGAGAACTAGGTTTGCGCTACCAGGGCTGGAAAGCACATTTAAGGATGATCCTTTTGTAAGAGACGTCGACGAGGACGACGATTTGATTATTATTTAGTTTTAAGGCGTTTGATACCATTGACTTTTTTTCTCCTTTTTTCTTTTTTTCTTTGTGGGAGGTGAAAATAGATTAGTCTTAACTATAAGCTTAGTGAGTTGTTGGGTGTTAGAGTAATAATTATGGGAGGTGGTGGTGAGATAGTCCTTACTCGCGACAATTGTTTACTACACTTTTGTGTGTTGCCCTGGCGGTATTTGAAACAATTACGCTTTATATATATTCTTCTGGACTACACTATATACTTATAGTCTAAGTTGCTTGAGGACATACTCTATCCATTTCCGTAGCTTGTTGATCGAATTATACCTCAATCGTGGGATCTAGCCCAATTATAATCTCCTTTCCGCCTAAACCCTTCTACAACACTTCTACCCTTCGCGGTAAAAACTTCCCCGATCAAGTAAAACAATTACGTAGAGTATTTAACGCAACGGATTATTATTTGTGCCCTAGTACCAGGATGGTTGGGTTCACCAATAGGAGGGCTATTCTCACCATTCTATGCACCCAAGTACATCAAGCTGTGTTGCACCTAGAGGGTGCCCAATCACATCGCCTCGACAGCAGGTTGAACTGCAGGGAGCTAGATCACAATCGAATCGGTTAACTTGACTCCAAGTTGCCCCGTCTCAGTGCTGACGAATAGATATAGAGGTTCGGTCCGGCATGAAAGGACATAAAGACACTTATCCTGGTTGGATGAGCTGTCTTCTTGCAGTTCTTCGCAAGAACGCCTGTCCTCGATGATCACATACTATCCAGCGACCTTATTCGTCATTGGTGCCCTCCTAGGAAGCCAGCCTATGCACTTAATGAATGGGACAATCTACTGGGCTACTGGCTCCACGAATCACGAAGCGGAAACCTCCCCGGTAAGGCAGAACATTGCCTCGTCTATCATGACCATATTTCTATACCCTACTTTGACGAGAGTTAATCAAAAGTACTAAAACGACCACACGTTAAGACTATCAAGCACTAACTAACTACTATAGCCCACTTCAAATTAAACTCTAGATAGCATCTTCTACCTTGATATCATGTCTTTCTAGAATAATGATAGCCACCTAATATGGTTGCCCTAATCGCCTGGTACTCCTCATTTTTCTCGAGCTCCTCATCTTCCTGAATTTCTACCTCCATCTCCTTGATAACCTCAGTAACCTCATCACACCGTCCCTCACCATCCGCCTGGACAAGCTCTCTCAGGTACGACCTTGGGTCCTGTGACCCCCAGGCCCTCCCTAGAGACCCCTCGGCCTCCCTCTGATACAAGGCCTCCCATCTTTTTATCCAAGGATTGTGACTACGGTACGGCAGGTTCTCTCCCCCGGCCTTAGCATCCTTAAGCGCAAAATGGGCAACCGTGGTAGTGACAGCCAAATAGTGGAAATGGGCGCTAAGATAATTCCGCTTCTTGGCCGCAAGCTCGAGGAGACGCTGGACGGCGGTGACGCCGTACCAGGCCATGCAGATGTCTTTGCTCCTTTGAAACTCCCAGAAGTTTTGGGCGTTGAGGACGGTGCCAAGGCGGTCGGTGAGTATAAGGGGATCGTCGAATGGGACGGGGTCGAGGTCAGCGCTATGCCAGCGGTCTTTGATGAAGGAGCGAATAGTCTATTATGGTGGTGGGATAAGTGAGAATTCTCGTTGGGTAGTAGCTAGAAAAATGTGAAAGCTTACGCCGTACGTCCAGTAATAAGCGGGCATAAGGATAACATCGTGCAATGGCCCCCCTGAGTGCATCAAGTATACATGCAGGGGCTGGCAAACACGTGCTGGATCAACATTATCATCTAGGGGAGGTACTAGGATCAAATCTGGTACGATATCCAGGATTGGTTTAGGATCCCACCTTGGGAAGAGAACACCCGTAAACGGTGATATGCTCATATTTCTTGAATATAATTAACAAGCACAGCAATGGGAGGGAAATACCGGTAGAAAAATTTGAGAAAACAATGGCAAGTATAGCGGTTGTTATCAGAAATCATAAAGCAGATAAAGCAGGAAAAGGGACAGGAAAAGAGCGTGAAACAGTTAGTTTTATAAACTTATGGTAATGGACTCCTCCCAAAACACGATTGATCATGAGACCCTCATAGACTGATGCTGAAAATATATATAATGAAAAATTCAACCATAACGCCGCCAAATATATGTATAATATAATACAATTGAAAATGACAAAGGAGATTTATAGAATATTTGGAGCATCTACCTGATTGGATGTACAAGTTAGTCTGAAAGGCTCCGGAGTCATTTGGTGGTGAGTTTGCTCTTACCCTTGCTCCCGTCCGGCGAATCTGTGGTGACGGTTTGTAGGACGAAAAGAGCTGGCCAAAGTGATTGTAATAGAGAATAGAAATGATTCTTGTTACACAACTGGAATGGGTCAATTCAATTTCCGCAGAATCATAACCAGTCACTCGGCAGGGCTTACCTAAAACCAGCTCATCACCCGCTACTTATAATGTACAACCACCACCTTCCTTGGGCTCTCACTTGGCCCAATGGTCTGCAGTGTTGGTTTTGACTCTGGCCTCATTGCTACCTGTGCAAAACTAACCTTCCCTGTATCTGTCGACAAGATGCTCACCCCGCTCATCTGGCTATGAAAGGACAACCTCTTCCCATTACTACCCCGGCGGGTCTCATTGAATTCTCCTCCACGTGACGAAAAAGCTTCATAGTCCACTGTTGAAATCTCTTCCGCATCTGAGAGTGTCTCTAGGCAATCCGTAAATACTAAAGACTGGTCTGGACTCGGCTCTGGGCCTGTATCGTTCTCATAGTTTGCCCACGACAGCGTCATGGTCGGTAATGATAGTGTCAAGGGTGGAAGATCTCCATATCCTGGAGCGGAAATTGTGAGATTTGGACCTGGCTGCCCCTTCTTTGCAGACCGTGAATTACGGAAGCTGTACTTTCGTGGGGACAGCTGTGGGGGCATTATACGCGGAGGAGCGATAGTGGGGGTCCCCTTCACTGAGGGGGACCCCTTCGTAGAGGGGGACTTTGAAAATGCTTGGAATATGGATAGATACTGTGCATCTTTGGTGACAAATCTTATCGCTTTCGACACTGCCAACCTCGGTGTTCCTAGCGTTGCCACCGGCTTCGGGAACGTTGTATGAGCACCATCAGCGGCAGTAGTTATATCCATCTTCGAGTCATCTATTGATCTATCCAGTATCACATCCCCTCTCCGCAGCTCCTTCTCCTGTGCAAAGTCAACATAGCTCAGGTCCGATCTCTGTGTACCCGGCCTCGATTCTTCCAGGTCTCCGGCTCCCTCGATCCCGAGTCCCTTTGCTTCGGCAATAGTGGACTTCCGGCGCCATGAAAGCCATTGCGGGTTCCGCCAGCAGAGTACCATGCCGGCGATAAGAAGGACAAAGAGTATGGATAGGAATACGGCAACTGTGATTATTGTTGCGGGGGATATACGGTCCACGTTTTCTTCTTCTCGGGCTTTGAGCTCACGATGTTTAAGTAGGATCATTCACGGAAATTTGTTGGGTGAGGGGAAAGGAAGACGGGGAGGAGGAGGAGGAGGAGGGGGGGGGGCCCGAGTGAATTTTAGTAAGTGAGTGATCGAGTGAATGAGCAAATAAGTGTGTAATAGGCACAAGCTTTCCGCGTGTGGAGTTATGCAGTGTATGTAATGTATGTATGGGGTAGCCGTAAGATTGGGCGGCCGATCCAGGTGGGTTTTCGTTCGTGATAGATAAGAGCCAAAGGATTTTTTGAGGGAAAAAAAAATAAGAAAAAGGACTGGTTTTGTTTCTCTCTCTCTTTAGGTTATGACCGACGATCGATAGAAACGGGATGAACTAGATCATGTGTAGTAGCAGCAGTAGTAGTAGGTAGGTAGTAGTAGTAGTAGTAGTAGTAATATAGTAATAATAAGTGTAGCAAAAGCAAAAAAAAGCAAAAAAAAAAAAAGAAGGGTAGAATAGCTTAACTTCACATCTCCCCTTCCCTCTCTTGATCTTCCCTCTTTTCTTCCGTAGGAAGGAGAAGGCAGGCGGACAAGACAGTTTTGTACAAAGGTCGAGTAAAGCAGAAATTTTTTTTTTTCACTTTCTCTTTCTTACTCTTACTCACCCGGGGGGGGCGCGGGGGGAGGGCTTAGGCGGATTGCAAACGCACTACCATCCATCCTACCATCCATCCATCCACCGGAAGCTACTCTCCATACATGTATCTGCTGCAGTCACATTCATTCAGGGAAGAGGGTTCGTTCCTCCCTCTCTCTCTCAGTGAACACAACCCCCGTGGCCTATTTACACTGGTTGCTGTGTTGCCGGGTGGTGGGGTCGGACAGCTTCCCCCCCCCCCGGTCATTGGCTGCGTGGGGAGGGTACTACGTCACGCGTGTTTCTGCTTTGTTTTTTTTTGTTTTTTTGGGGGGGTTTGTTTTTGTTTTTGTTTTGGTAACGCAGTAAGAGTAGTGAAGAGGGAGGGGGCCTTGGCGGATGGGGGGGGGGGGGTAATATTTGTGGAGTGCCCCTACTGCTACTAGTACGTTGTGTTTATGTACTAGTCTATCGGTTCTATCTCTACTACTCCGCCTCTGCCTACTCCGCCACTCTACTTAGTAGGCGGACCAGGCCCACGGGGCGCGCGGCGGGGGGTGGTAAGGAGGAGGAGGATAAGAAGCGGACAATAAGAAGAGGAAGAAGGACGAGATCTAGCGTAGTACTCTCCAGTCCCCATATCAACAACACCACATCTACCAGGGTCGCAACCCAACCAACGCCCCCGCCCGCCAGAACCCAAAACATCGAAACAACGTGTATACATACAAGTAAGTAAATAAGTAGAGTAAGTAAATAAGTAAATACATATGTACATGCACGACTTCACCAGGGGGAACCAGAAGGCCCAGAGGGAACCAGGGGACCCGGGGGGAACCAGAGGACACCAGAGGGAACCAGGGGAACCAGAGGACCCAGAGAGAACCAGAGGGCACGGTAGCCTCAACCTACTCCCACTCCCACTCCCACCCCAAGCAGATCTACCCACGATCTGAAACCCACCATCTCCCTATCTACCCCGACTCCTACCATCATCACATCACATCACATCACCGCCGCCGTCAGGGGCGAAACAGGCTCGCGTGTATGTGTACCTTGCGTTGCAGTGGAGGCGCGGCGATTGGCCGCCTGCATGCCCGTAGGAGTAGAGTCTATGTTGCGTACATACATACACCCTCAAACCGCGGGGTGGTTTTGGGTTTTGGGTTTGGGGTTGCTGGTACCTGCGTCGGGGGTATGTGCCCTGCTCTGGCTGGCTCGGTTGCAGTGCTACATGGGCCCGGCTAGCTACACGACTCGGGAGCGGTATGGCCAGCAGCCGGATATATACCGGGGGAAACGTAGGGGGAAGAACACAGACACACACAGTGCCAGCTGGCAGGCAAGAACAAGTAAGGAACGTGTGGATAACGGCCCTCATATTGACAAACAGCGCGGTGATCAAGTAGGTACATATCGTCGCCACAGAAATAAGGAAGCCGTAGAGCTTCAAGTACTTAGATGTAGATGGAATAAAACGTGCACGGCCATGCATACATACATAACCCACCCCCAGCCCAGCCCAGCCCAATTAAACAAACACCAAACCACAGAAACAATGCCGGTCGTCTACGTGAAGATGAAGTAAAAAAAAATGTACTTAAGAAAGCCTACATAAAAAGTCCTAACGACCAAAACATAAAAACATAAAAATAAATAAATAAACTATTCACATCCCCCTCCCCCCCCCTCCCATCCCATTAACCCCGACCACCGCCCTACGACCTATAACTGTCGGCATGCATCTCATACACCTGCGGTGGCGGGGGCGGCGGCGGGGGCGGCACACCACCACCACTGACACTCGTCGCGCCCGTGACCTGCGGACTGATGTACTGCGCCCCCTGGCTATACTGCGCCCCCAGCTCACTCACGGGGCTAACCGTGCTCGGCGGCGGCTGCACCTGCCCCTGCCCCTGTGCATACCCGAACCCCCCATACTGCTGCTGCTGCTGCTGCTGGGAATAAGGATAAAACCCGCTATCCCCCGCCGCCTCCACCATCCCCGGCGGCGGTGGCGGCGGTGGCGGTGGCGGCGGCGCATAATACCCACCACCCGGGGGCTTCTGGTCCTGGAACGGCGTCGGCGTGTGTGTCGGCGGCGGCGGGGGCATCACGGTTGTCACTGCCATCGGCGGTGCCGGGGGGGTTGTGGTGCGGCGGCGGCGACGGCGGCGAAGGAACCACCATGTTGCTGCGGCGATGGCCAGGACTGCGGCGGCGGCGACGGCAATGCCGGCTATCATCCCGGTGTTTGACTTTTTCTTCTTGCGGCCCGTCGCGGCCGTGGAGGAGGTGGTGTAGTAGTCTGTGCTGTCGTAGGGGGAGGAGCCGGAGGTGGCGGTGGGGTATGAGCCGGTTGTGATGCCCATCTCGGAGAGGTACGAGTTGTACAGGCTTGTGTAGTACGCGTTGTAGTCCGAGTATCCGTACGACGCGAGCACGGACGAGACCGCGGCGTTGTCGTAGCTGTCTGTGTTAGCGGGCACCTTTTTCTCTGGGGGGCGGGGGGCGGGGCGGGGGGGTACCTAGGGTCGTAGCATTGGTTGTTTCCGGCGCAGAGCGTGCCGGACGGGCAGCAGTAGGAGGAGAGACAGAGGACCTGGCCGGCGGCGCAGGACTGCCGCTTTGCGAGCAGGGGGTGGCCGGGGACTGTTGCACGGCGGCGGAGCTCGGCGGGGCGGGCGTGGGCGTGGGCGTGGGGGTGGATGCCGGGGTTGGGGTTGGGGGTGGGGTTGGGGTTGGGGCGGAGGCGAGGGTTAGTGCCGGGAGGAGGCCGAGACCGAGGCCGAGACCGAGGGCTAGGGTTGAGAGCTGCATTGGTTTGGTTCTACCCCTTCGTGGTGGTGGTGAACACTGGCAGCGACAACAATTACCAGCAGCAGAACAGCTTAAGAAGTAGCAACAAACAACAGCTAGCAGAAGGAGAAGAAAAGGAGAAGAAGGGGGAAAGGGAAAGGGGGGGGGGGGAGTGTTGGTTTATTATTATAAGTACACCGCATGTTTTCTTTTTCTCGCTCGCTGCTTAATGTCTCTCTCTCTGTCGACGGTTTCACGGCTGTGTAACCACCACCACCGCAAATTAGGGTTGCACAGGAAGGAAGGAAGGGTGAGTGCAGAGCCCCTTCTTTCATTTCAGCGTATGGAGGAGGATGGATCTCTTACCTTAGGAGCTAGAGCAGCGTAGAGACTCTCTCTTAATTAACGTTAAGCTCATCCCTCCCCCTGTCGCGATCGTCACTCGCCAAACACATCCGCATTGGCACTAGCACTCGTGTAACCGTTCTCTTTGGGTTGAGTACTTACATGTACTTGGGCAGTGTAGGTAGAGTACCTAAGTACCGGGGGTTAACCATAAATACCGAGAATCTGATAAGATAAACACACCTATTTCACAGCAAGATTCTCTTATCAGATTCTTCGTATTTACCCTCAACACCCGGTACATGTACCTACATACACACCTCTCTCCTGCACGTCATGTACCTACAGTACACACTTCTCTCCTCCTGCACTGGCGCGGATACACGGCAGCCCGTTGCTGTGTCACCTCTATCGCATCATGTACTCTGCGCTATGTAGAACACATCCCACCCGTGTAACTGCAGGTATTTATTTATATTCAAGTGCCCTGCTACATACGGACAGCCAGCACTCACTCGCTCACTCACTACTCACAACAGCTGTGGGGGTTATCATAACCATCACAGCCCATCACTCGACCGCTTACTCATCACTACATGTAACAACCAAATAACAAGTATATCCCCACCTACAGCTCCCGCCCAATGATAACCGCATCCACCAGTCTCCCCGGCCAACTCTTGAGCCTCCCCGCGCCCTTAACCCGCCCAATACGCTCGAACCCCAGCCCCTCCCAGATGCGCAGCGACGCCGTATTAGTCTCAAACACCAGGTTGAACACAGAGTACGTATATCCCTAATCAACCCCCGTCAGCACCCCAACTACCACACCACTCCCCCACAACTCACCAGCATCTTCGCCCACTGCACATACGCCGCGCCCATGAGCGTGCCACACCCCCTCCCGCGCGCCGCCGCCGTCGTCAGGAACCCCGCGTTACACACGTGCGCGCACCTCCCGGGGTAGTTGGGCTTGACATAGAAAGTCCCCAGGCACCTCTCGCGCCAGTCCCCCTCGCCCACGAGCCCGCCGTCCTCCCCGCGCAGCAGCACGGCCCCAAACGCGCCAAACCAGTACTCGCCGAAGGCGTGTGTGTCGAGCGGCGCCTCGTGCGGGTATGTGTCGCCGCGGTCGATCTCGGCGTTGAACTCCGCGGCCAGGAGGGACAGGAGGGCGGCGGGGAGCGCGGAGGCGCCCGTGGTGATTGGGTAGAGGGTTGCGGGGGTGCCGTCGCGGAGGGTGTAGGTTGTTGGTTGGGGGGTGGCTAGTGGTTGCGGGGGTCGGGGGGTGGGGGTTGTGGGGTCGTCGAGGCTGTGGGGTGTTAGTTGCTGTGGATGGGGGAGAGAGGGGGGGGTACATTGCGGGCATTGTGGGTTGTTTGTTTGTTGGGTGGTGGGACGGAGAGATTGGTGGTGAGTTGCTTCCTTTCCTTTCCTTGTGCTTGTAGCTGGTGGTGCGGGTGGGTACTTATTGTCCGGATTTGAGAATGCGGGAGAAGGCCAGAGAGGGGTGGGTGAGTCACCCAGCAACGGCCATCTCTCCATGTCTCTGACCCGAGATACCCGCCAACCCCCTGGAAGAGAGATTGTCAACCATTGACAGCTCGATATTACTCACACAATACATGCACAGGTTTATATATCTCGTTTTTTTGTCACATGCAGTAATGTTTGTGTTATTTAAAAAAATAAATTCCTCAATAACAACTATAAAAAAAAACCCCAGTTTCCCATCCAAACAGTGAATTCTACTCCTTGTTCTGCTTGGCACGCTCGTCGTAGACCTCCAAAACGGCCTCGGCAGCCTTGACACCAGACAATGCCTAACAACCATTCATCAGCACGCCGTTTTTTTCTCCCCCAAGTGATCATGATATATAACTGAAATTGACAACATACCATTGCACCAAAAGTGGGGCCCATCCGGTTCGCGCCGTCCACCTCCGACAGCTCCATGCCACCAACCACCATACCGGGGACAATCTCCCTAGTACCCTTAACGATTGCGTCCTCGGCCAGCTTCATATCGAGGCCCCTCATGCCGCCGAGGCTCTCGACAGCGCCCATGGCCAGCAGCCTCTTGACCGAGAATGCGCCAAAGGGGCCGTCATGGCCCGTGGTGGAGATGACGACGGGGGCGTTGATGGTGTTCGGGTCCATGCAGCTCTGGTCGTCGTGGTGCATGGACACCAGCGTCCAGTTTGTCACCACGCCCGCCACGCGCAGCTGGCCCGTGGCCGGGTCGGCACGCGTGATCAGGTCCTCGACCGTGGTGGCGTTGAACAGCTTGACGTTGGGGAACGAGAGGACCTTGGACAGCAGCGTGGAGGTGAAGAGCGCGGCGTGCTTGACAACGACGTAGGTGTCCTCCTCCTCGTAGGGGACGCCAATCTCCTCGAGGAAGAGCTGCGCGGGCTTGCGCATGATCATGGCGGAGAAGAGCTGGCCGCCGAGCCAGGCGCCACCACCTGTTTCACCACCTTTGTTAGCGGGGCCGGGGCCGATGGGCGGGTGCTACTAACCAGGGGCGACACCGGCCTCGATGATTGCAATCTTGAGGTCCGGGCGGGCCTTGGCAAGGGTGTAGGCGGCGCTGAGGCCGCAGGAGCCGGCGCCAATGATGACGACGTCGGACTCGGCGTACTTGTCGAGGTCGTCGAAGTAGCGCCTGGTCATTGCGCGGGAGACGGTGGACTCGCGGATGTGCTCGAACTTGAAGTCGGCCCACTTGTCGGCCTTGGGGTCTGTGGCCTTGGAGGCCGCAGCAGCAGCGGGGGCAAAGGTTGATGGGTGCTCGAAGAGACGGGCCTCGGCGGGAGCGGGCATCACGGCTGCGGGTGGGGACATGTTTGTTGGTGGGGTTTAAGAGGCTGGCTATAGGTCAGCTTTACAACGCTCTGGTAGGAGTGCCCCCCGAAGGGAGGGGAGGGGGGGGGGGGGGAAGCATGTTCTTTCGCTAGTATTATCTAGATCAAGTCCATTTAACGGTATAATCTCAGAACGGCCACAGCAGGCCCTCCCCATCCTCTCTCCCTCTCTCCCTCTCACTCAGAGTCGCAATTAATATCGCACTCTGGATCGGGTCGAGGGGGGGAGGCGGGGGGGGGGGGTTACTGTGGCCGAACACCCGTCATGCTTTTGAATACTTTTACCTTGACTCTTTGAAGATAATGTTGTGAAAGAAACCATGTCTCCTCCCGGAGTGAAATTGTTATGCATACTGTTTTGTTTGTGTGTGTTTTTTCCTACTGTGTGGGATATGGATATGTTAGTATGGGGACCAAACAAGAAGATCAGGGGAGGGGGAAAATATCAATTTACAATTGACAGAGTCAAAATCGACGAGTGATTGCTGGTGATTGTGTGGGCGATTGGCGAGAAGAAGAGGTAGAAGTAGCGAGGAGTTGAGAGCACTTATATATCAGAAAAGCCCGCAATTGCGGCCAACTAGCTAATCCAATCCGGTCCATGAGCGGGGTACGTTACTCTACGACGAAAGAAAAAAAAAAAAAAAAAGCAGCCCCTCCAGGAACCCCTCATCTGGAGTATGTAGTGACGTGCATTTGCACCTTGCATACAAACATCATCTCAGCACTCATCGACGAATTGCGTGATGAGCTGCATGGGCAGCTGGCTGGGGTGCTGCGTGTTATATCCCCAACAGAACCATAGCTTGGCAACGAGTTTTTTTTTTTTTTCCTGGCCTACAGTTACACTGCCTACGTTGGGCAAATTAGGACGGACGAGATCTACGGGGCCAGATAACGTAGCAGAGGCCTTTTTAGGCGACCCCTGTCATGTCATGATGGCCGGCGGTGGTGGGGGCGGGGGGTGGGGACTGCTTTGCCAGGCTTTAATCTTGCCTCAGTCAGGTACAACAACTCTATTCAACAACCCAATATAACCCGAGAGTCGGGCGCTGAAATAAGGCTTCCTAAACAATCACAAGCTTAAGCAAAATCCACTCACCCCCCCAACAGAACCTCATCAATTAATCGACCGCGCGCGTGGGGGTCAAGCAATTTGCTACTCCGAGGAGTGCTATTCACCACCAGTGCCCTTCCCGCAAGGCGAAAAAAAAAAAAACCTCTAGCGCACTTTCCGCGGGCAATGAAACCTTGTGCAATTGCACCTAGACCTAGACCAGGATCGATTCTGCCAAATGCAATATCACATGGGGTGGTGTTTTCGTCCTCCCCCCTGTCTGCGTAGGTTATGCACCGTTGAGGATCTGGACCGTGGGTGCTTACGGTCGATGTTGGTCCCCCGGCATATGATATCAGAAGTCAAGTCGAGGCTTTGCAGGTCTAAACTCTATCTACATGCTTGCAGCTAGTTGAGGCCATTGTGCTGCTAGTTTAACAGGTATGTTAATGAGGTCAGAGTACCTATCAACTCCCCAGATGGCCAGTATCCAGAGAGGTAACCGGGGGCAATACTTCACTACCCAAAATGCACAATATCCACCAGCCTCTGGGGAGGGCCTTTAATAATGATACAATCCCCTCCCCGCGAATGCGGCACATGCCGTCCCGACGTCGTCGTCGGACAGGGGTCACCCCCGCTAAGGTAAAGGACAAGCCTTCGCACGGGCCAAACGACATCGACTAAGAAAGTCCTTCAAAAAGAGACTTAGAATTGATCGCTTGAGGGGGGAACTTCAATCGAGATATCAAAAACCGAGAACACAAACCGATACATGAGGCATTGTGCCGTCTCAACTAGCTAGATCTACACCGACAGATCAAATCCTGGAATTTCTCCGCGAAGATTTCTCCGCAGGAATATCTCTGCGTTGGGAGAGAAGAAAAAGGGGGGAGTGTGTGTATATAAAGAGATCTTTTTTTCCCTGGATTAGGGACATATCGTTCAGAGCTGATATCACGGGATTTGCGGGTTGAATCCCACCTTCTGGAAACACCTGATATCTTAGATAGATGCCCATCCAGAGCCAGATCGCGCACTTCTGGGCCTCAAGATTCCCATGATGACCGTGCCTTCCCCCGCTCGCTGGGAAATTTATTGTTTTTCAGAAGACTGCCGAGGATCAAGATACAGAGCAAACTACAAGGCGCGCGCAGACTAACCCGTGAATTTAGGATGAATGCATAGGCATGCGCGGAAAAGCCGGGAGATACCCGGTCTGCTCTGCGTACGGGCAGAGCGCGCATTGGCGGTCTGCCGGACAGGGGCTGCGGTTTCCACTCGCCCGCGCGCACCATTGCCGCGGGTGCCCAGCATCTACTACGCAGCAAATATATAGAGCACATGTGCAAAACAGCGCCCGGCCATTAGTGTGGTTTGCGTCGTCCGTGTAGCTGTCTCCGATAGGCATACCGTTGACGGCCGCCGCCATGTCACATATAATTCCCGGATCGCACGGTCTTTGTGTGGCTTTTATGGTGCAATTACTGGCTGTACCTTGTGTAATTGAGCCCAAACTCAGCAGTCCGCAGCAGCAGTGGACCGCCTGCAGCCAACCTATAGGCCGCGGACAATGGCAGATCATAACGCATCACTCAGCGCCAAAGAAGTCCTTCGCCGGGACCGCATATCAGCATGTGAGCAGAGGAACACCTTATACTTTGTTAAGCGACCGGATATGGGTGTGCAAACCAGCCTGTTTCTCGACCGCCATGATCCCAATTTGGTCCGCGAGCTTGGCTGTGTAGTTCCTGAGCGTCCAGAAATAAAGTCCCAAGCCTCTAGCAACTGGTTCCGGTAGGTTTTGTGGCTTGTTGGCTTCGTGTTCTAGTAATATAGGGTAGGGGTTCTGGGGAATCGTGATGGGGTTTAAGCTTTGTCTCTATGGAGGTCTGCTGTCAGCGATCTGATTCCCAGCGATCTTCTATCGCGTGGGTTAGAATTTCTCTCCGGACGCTTGTTGTTTGGAGGATTCGCTCTTTATTCATGTAGACACTAGCGAGGAGGTAGAAATACAGCCTTTTTTTTTTTTTGGAAACACTTGAAGTGCTTGTAGGTGAGACACAAACCAACCGAGTGAGGGTCAATGATGCAGGTGCATCAAATTTACTAAGATTTGTTTCGAAACAACGGTTCCATGGCTCAGTTGGTTAGCGCGTGGTGCTAATATTGAAAGATGTTAACGCCAAGGTCGAGGGTTCGACCCCCTCTGGAACCATAAATTAATCCCCGATCTTTCGGGGGCCGCATTTTTTGCATTTTTTTCCTGGTTTTTGGTGCCACTTCGGATTGGCGCGATGGGTGTTTGGTGAATCTTTTTTGTTTTTCAGCGCCTGGTTTTCAGCAACAACAATTTTGACAGAAAGAGTTCTAGAAGCTTTGTAGCGCTGATTAACGCTTTTCTCGCGGGAGTAGGGCATAGGGTCTACGGAAAAATCGTTCCAGAGCAGCGGTCACAACATATGCTCACCTAATCCGCCCCGCTAGCCAAAAGCCAAGCGCGCACACAAAAAAAATTTCGCCGATTCGACGGGTATAAGAAGGGGTGGTCCCCCGCCCCCCTCTTCTCTCACTATGCGATTTTACTTCATAGGATCATTTCTATAGTAAATCGCCTCTTCTGAACTCTTTACCAGAGCCACAGAATCTCCAACCTGGGGGATGAGGTTTATCCTCCCCATCCAAGAGTGATGCCTTTTTTTGCCCCTGCTTCGGCGGGGGTGGCTATGATCTCGGCCCTGCTGTGCCAGAAGCCCTTCGGGGTGGGTGCGGTGGGGTGGGTGGGGATGGACGTCTGACAGGTCCTGTTTCCCTTTTTTTTTTTTAATTTTTTTTTTATTTGTAAATAGTTCGCCATGTGCCATTGGCACATGGCAAGTAAATAAATAAATTTTTTTTTTCGATATTTTTTTTTTCGCTTTCTTTCTTTCGTGGTGATTTTTGTGTTTGGTTCGCGTATCGGCTTTTCTTACTAGGTAGGTACATGCAGCAGTGAAGCAACTATCGCCAGAGCTTGTTTGTCACAGGGTAGTTGGTATTGGCGCGATCGTGTCGGAAGGTGCAAAAAAAATTCTTCTGGGGGGCCTGACGGGTGGCCTATTCCATCCTCATGCTTGCATACATGTTTAGCGATGGGGAAAAAATTATGGTAGGAGTCCTATTGGCTGGGGCAGCCACCTACAGAGTTGCTGTCTAGGTTCTCGGAACCGAGTATTGTGCTCCAGACACACATGTCGTCAGGTCTAAGCGATTGGTGGTTTTAACAACAATCATCAAACATCACCGACCAAGCTAGGGCTAGCTAGGGTTTCACTGAACCTCAACTCGAGTTTTACTATCACGGTGCTAATCGAGGGCGAGGACTGAACAAGCCAAGGTGAACCACCAAGGCTGAACTATGGTGAGCGAGGTAGTGGGCTACGTGGGAGAGGGGGCGACCGGGGAACTTGGGACGAAGGGTGAAGGGCGAGGTACGAGGCGAGGGTGCGAGGAGGTAGTCTAACGTCCACGTGGGGCGACACGACCGAAGAGACTATGGCTAAGATAGAGAATGTATTCTGACAAGCAAAGACTAAAGACGCCTAAGATGACAGGAAGGTTGCGTGAAGAAGAAAGGAGAAGAAGAGAAGTCCTGGCGAGGAGCAGGCATATATATAGCGCAGCAACGCTGACTCATCCCATAGAAACCCGTAGAACCCAGAAATCCATCATTACAAATACCTGCGTAAGGCGTTGACTCATGAACCCTGGCAAAACCCATAGAACATAAGAGAAACCTGACTAATCCTTCTTCCCAACCGTGTTCGATGTCGTGTCACGTGATAGATATTAGGTCCTCTGAGGCCTAAGTCCTCTTGAAGAACTTACGTGGAATGGCGTTAATGGAAGTCCTTAACTAACTTCGGGGAGTTGTCTAAGTCGTCGTAAGGTTGCGAAGGTTCGTTATATCCATCGAGCAGTATTGTCGTCGTCTGCGAGAATCTAGTATTATGTCGACCTCCCACTCCTGTTCTCCTTCAATCTCGGACGGGTGGTGGGGAGGTTAGTTGTCCTGGGGACGGGGTTATTGGGCGGGTGATAGTAGAGATACATGGAAGACTGGGTGGACCTTCCGTTGAAGGGGTAGGGTGAGCTCAGTAAATAGCTGACAATAGGGGGCGGACAGACGGAGGCGAAGATTTGTTTCAGTGAAGGCCTCTTGGTAAGTAGGTTCCTGGTAGATAACCATACTTTGTCTCCAATGGCGTAACGGGGCGGGGTCCTGTTGGCGTTAGTGATTCCTCCTGTATCTTCTGTCTCTGAACATCTCAGCTCGGAGAAGTCAAACACTTCTGACATATCTCTTGCCATAGTGTTGGCTTGGTCCTCATTGGTAGTGGTGCCGTAACGGAGGGGGCCAAAGGTCATTCGGGGGTGTCGTCCATAGTTTGCTTCGAAAGGGGAGAGTTTCGTCGATTCTGATACGTGGTTATTAGTTGCAAACTCCGCCATGGGTAAATAGGTAGCAGTTGTCTTGTTGGTAGTCGGCGTGAAGCTCGGAGGTCTTGTTCCATGATTGCGTTGATTCTTTCGGTTTGGCCGTCGGTCTGGGGTGGAAGGCTGTGGAGAAGCGGGGATATTTCCAAACGCTCCAAAGTGATTTCAAAAGTTTGAGGTAAATTAGTCCCTCGGTCTGATACAATCTTTTCTGGGAGGCCGTGGGTTTCCATACATTTTCCAGTACATGTTGGCGACATCTCTGGCTCCCGATTCGCAGTGCATGGGATGAAGTGTCTCATTTTGTGAGGCGGTCAAGCGGCAGCGAGGATTGCATCGTAATTATTGCTAAGGGAAGGCCGGTCACGAAGTCCATTGATACATCCGACCATGGTAATTTGGGTACTGAAAGAGGCGGAGGACTCGCAGAGGCGTTATGGTTTCTTTCTTCGACATGTGTGGCAATTCATATATGTGATGGTGTATTTTAGCGTGTTTTAGTAGGCTCAGGAGTTCGAGTGTTTTCGGGGTGACCTGCTGATGGTTTGTCATGGTATTCCTGTAGGAGCTTAATGTGTAGCTCCTCGTGTTCTGGTCTGAAGAGTTTTCGGCGTACAGGAGAAGCCGTCTTCGTTTTCGGCGCGTCGGCGGCGAGATTTGTTTTGATTGTTTGGTGCCGTCTTTCAGCATAGTTAGGACTTTATTAGGAAACTGTCTTCTTGGTAGCGATTGCAAACAACTCTTGGATGGTAGGCGTTCCTTGGCGGATTCATTTATCGAAAGAAGCCGAACAAACTTAAACAGAGTCCAAATTTTCTTTCTTCAACACGGTCTGGTACTGATGCGACAGGCGTTCATCCCTCCTTAGGTAGATCTCGATCTCCTAGTCAAGCATCTGGTTTTCCCCTTGTTTGCCTGGTCGGAATTGTATAACAAAGTCAAAAGCGGGATAGGAACTACTGACCAAGCGTGTCATGCGTCGGTTCAATAGCTTTGTTGACATGAAATATTCAAGGTTCCTGTGATCTGTCAGGACCTTGATGGGGAAGAAGGCTGTTTCTAGGAAGTAGCGCCATTCTTGAACCTCGGATTATTGCTAATAGTTAACTTTGTCATAGATTTCATAGTTCTTTCGGGCGTATCTTCTTGAGAAAAACGCCATACAGGGTGTAATATCCTTCGTCATCCCTTTGTGACATGATGGCGGCGGAGACATAGTCGGAGGCGTCTGTTTCACTATGATTTCTCGTCGGGATCGAAGTGTCTGAAATATTGGTGCGGTGGTGAATGCTATCTTTAGGTTATCGAAAACTTTTTGGTCTTCTCAGTCCATTCAAACTTTACTCCTGTCTTAGTGAGGGCCGTTAGAGGGGAAACAACTCTGGAGTATGCATAGATGAATCTCCGGTAGAAGTTAAGCGAAGCCTAGGAACTCCTGTCGTCTTTCAGACAGGTTGGTGTTTCCCAATCCTGATTATGGCGACCTTCTTTTCGTCCATCTTGATTCCCTCAGGGTGAGTCGAATCCAGGTACATTGTTTCTTTGACATGCCATTCACACTTCTCAGGTTTTAGATGTACTTTATGTTGTTCCAGTATCAGAATCTTATCAACATGGACCTTATCTTTCTTCAGTGTGGCAGAGTAGATGAGTATGTCATCTAGATGAGGCCGTCATGAAATGATCGAGGTGTGGGCGTGGCATGTCATTCACCCAATGTTGGAATGCTGCGGCGTTGGTGAGACCGAATGGCATGACCGTGTATTGAAGTGGCGTACCTGGTCCTGAATGCCGTTTTCCATTCGTCTCCTTCTTTGATTCTCAGCTGGTGGTATCCATTGCGTAAGTCTGGTTTAGTGAAGTATTTGGCGGCGAGATGCCCATGAAAGTTTCGGAGTTAACGGCGGTGGGTGGCGGTTCTTAACCGTTACGCGTTCAACTTTCTATAGTCGGCCTTGAGTCGGAGAGATCCATCCGCTTTCTTTACAAATAGTCTTTGGGGAGCCTCTTGGGGAGGTGCTGTGGCGGATCTTCCCACTTGAAAGGTATTCCATTAGGTAATCCCTGAGTGCCTGTAGCTCCAACGCGTCATCCCATACATAGGTCGAAAGGTACTGTCTTGCCTTCCTGGATGTCAATGGAAGGTCATAGTCGGATCGGTAGCGGAGGAGTTCTGCAGCGTCAGGTTCGTTGAGGAGGTGAAGGAAGTTGTGATGTTCACTTGGTATGAGGCCCTGGGGTCTTTGGGCGATGGGGTGAGGAGGTCGTCGAGGGCCTTGAGTGTGGTTGAATATAGCATTCCTTTTCTCTGTTTATGGAGCAGTCTGTGGAATGCGTATGAGGTGATAGCGGAGATGTTCGTTGTTGGTTTAGTGGGGGTTCAATAGAGATACTAAGCGGTGACTTTGGTGTTGTTGAGGAGCAGTGTTTAACACAGGCTGAGGAATTAAATTGTATTTCGTTGGTGGCAGGGAGAATTGTAGTTGCGTGTCTGCGCATCCATGGGGCCCATAACAATGGGGTAATGTCTGCTTGGGTGACAAAGAAGGGCCTCCTCTCTGTGTCCGTTTATGTCTAAGCTGAGGATGACTTTATGGGTAACCTTTCCTGACTTGATAGGTCTTCCATCTATTACGTCTATGTGTCGTGGGAGGATGAGGGGTTTGCTTAAGTTTGTGGTGGCATCTGAAGTCTTTGTCTATGAAAGCGTATCCTGAGGCGCCAGTATCAATGAGGGCATATGATGGGATGAAAGAATCTTTATTTTGAGAAATAGAGCAAGTTACAACTAATTGATTCCCATCCATATCCTTCTCGAAACCGAAAACCCAGAAACCGAAATCCTAGAAAAGTCTCTTAACCGTCCCTGGGTGAGCCACTTAGTCAGGGAAAAATCTTTCTTAACGCCTCATCGCCGGAGGCTGCTTCTCTTTCTTCATTCCTAATATCTGCTCTAGCTCCCCTTATCCTGGGGGCTGGGTTTCTGGGGGGTGGCGCCTGTGGGCATTCCCGAATGAGGTGTCCTACACCTCCGCAATAGTAACATCTGTTTTCTACCCGGCGGGCCTCTCTTTCCTGAGGGTCCGGGCGGCCCCGACCAGTGGACAGATCCATGGGGACTGTTCCTCCAGGTGTGTGTGATGGATGGGCGGCGGCAGGTGCGGAGGGTTCTGGCGGGAGGGTGTAGCGAGGCGGAGGGCAGGCGGAGTGCAGGCGAGGGCTTAGTGGCGGTGGGGCGGAGCTGGCGTGTAGCGAGGTTGGGCGGCGGCGTGAGGACTGATGCGAGGCAGCGAGCGTTGAGGGCCTGTTGTTTGTTGTCCAACCGTTGTAGGATGGTAGCGAGCTCGAGGACCGTGGCGGGGGTGTCTTCGTGGACCATGAGTCTGGTCAGTTCCTCATTTAGTCCGGCAAGGAGACTTTCCACATTGGCGGCTTCCCCCAGCCCGGCATCAGCGGCGTAGCGTTGGAACTCCGCAAAGTAATCTGAGAATGAGCATATTGGCGGATGTTTCTGAGCTTCTGGCGAGCCGTTCCTACCAAGTCCGGGTCTCGGCGGTGGTCAGGATTTCAAGAACCTTCCCCTGTGTTGGTCAGGTATGGCATGAACTGGTCAGCTGCGGGGCCTTCCAGGCGAGAGATAAGCGTGGGTGAGTTGGTTCTGTAGGGTGGGGTACCGGTCGGCATTGCAAGAGCTTGAAGTGTCATCATATGTTTGAAGAGAGGAGTTCCTTTCTCACGCCCGTGAACTGCTTGGGATCTGGAAGTTCCTCCGACTTCTCCACCCTTGCTTCTGGGTGGGTTATTGCTGAGCCTTGGAGGTGTCGGTTGGTGCGGCGAGGAGGTCTTGAGGCGGGGCTGGTGGGTCTGCTGGTGGTGGTGGTGGGGTGGCCGCGAGGGCAGCCTGGGCAGTACGGGTTTCTTGCTGCGCCGTGGCGACTTCTTCTTGGAGGGTGGTGACTTGGGCTTGGAGGGTCGTTACCTTTGCTTCTTCCCTGTCCAACTCCTGTCCCAGTTCTGTCAATCTTTTCTTCCATGCCTCCGTTGCTTCGCTAGCTTCTTCCTGATCTAATCTAAGCTCGTTGCGAAGTTCTTGGACCGCCTGCTGGCAGCGGATGATTATCTTATGGTTGAAGACGCGTCTTGGACGCGCCTGGGGTGCTCTAGGAAATAGTTGGATGAAGCGGTTCAGATCTCTTTCGAGTCGGTCGTAGTCGACTTCAATTGGGTCCGTCATGGTGTGTTCTTGCGACATGGTGGCGGGGTTGTGGTTCGGGTTGGCGTTGGAGACGCAACCTTAGTATCACGGTGCTAAGCGAGGGCAAACTGAAGCGTGAACCACCAAGGCTGAACTACGGTGAAGCGAGTAGTGGGCTACGTGGGAGAGGGGCGACCAGGGAACTTGGGACGAAGGGTGAAGAGGCGAGTCTGGCGAGGTCTTGAGGAGGTAGTCTAACGTCCCGTCAACACTCGAGACTATGGCTAAGATAGAGAATGTATTCTAGACAAAGAAAGACTAAAGGACGCCTAAGATGACAGGAAGGTTATGAAGAAGAAAGGAGAAGAAGTCCTACAAGCGAGAACGGAGCCCCATATATATATAGCTCCTGAAAATGCTTATTGACTCATCCCATAGAAACCCGTAGAACCCAAAGGAAATCCATCATTACAAATACCTGCATGGCGTTGACTCATAGAACCCTGCAACCGAAACCCATAGAACATAAGAGAAACCCTGACTAATCCTTCTTCCCGCAACCGTGTTCGATATCGTATCACGCCGTGATATTTACAGATACTAATTTACACTACGTATATCTAACTAAGCTGCGAGGGTTAGGTTTCTCACAGCTCCTCTCCCGCTATTCCTACAATTTCTGAAATTAACCTCCAAAATCTATAAAGCAACCACGTTACACAGGGCCAAAAGTCTTTAACACTTAGGCTTCAACCATCACCACCCCCCAGCAACCATGCCCCCTCCATCCCCCGAGATCACCGCAGCCCTCAACACCCTCCAGCTTGGCCTGGTGGATGCTGAACTGACAGGCATCAACCACGCTCACCCCATCTCAGACCTCGCTATCAAAGTCTTCGATAACGAGAACACCTCGGATGAAGCCCGCCTCATCATCACCATCCTCATGGGATTGGTCAAACAATGCACCATCATGACCGGAGAGATCGCCGGCAACACCCAATCCATCGACATGATCACAAAAGACCTTCAAGAGCTGAAAGCCAGCCCCACCCCCCCCGAAACCACAAACAGACTCACAAGGATCGAACAAGCCATCACCACGGCCAGACCCCCCATCCCCACCACCACCCCTGCCGCCCCTAAGCCTCAAGCAGCCCCAGTCATCCAGACGAGAACCCAGACTTCAATCATCACAGACCAAAAGTCCTACCTCCAAGCAAAAGAGAACTCCAACAACGGAGACCGCCAAGAGTAAGAAGAACAAGAAAAAGAGCAAAGCACAGGGCCCAAGCACCCAGGACGCCGAAAAACCCCTCCCTGCCGCCCAACGACGCTTCTACTCCTCCAGGACCACCCCCACCGCTATCCCCAACTGCACCAGCCAGACTATCTGTACACCTCGCCCAACTCTAGGCAAGACCAAGCAAATCCACCCAGTCACAGCCCTCTCAGTCACCATAAACCCCAAAGGCACTATCTCAGTCCTCACCACACCGTCCTCCTCCACCTTTCCATTGGTTCGAGCAATGAAGCCTCGTCAACCAAAAGCTAGGCTCCACAGAGAACCCCTACAAAACCTTCCGCCCGCCCCCGACGTCGACATCGCCATCCACGGCATCCCCTCTTCACCCTCGAGACAAACCAACCTCGAAACCTACCCAGAAATCGTCCAACTCGCAACAGGAATCACCCCCTTCGCCTGCCGCTTCCTCAACAAGGACGACAACACCCGCAACCTACGAGCAACTTCCTCAATCGTAATCACAGTCTCCTCGGAGGACGCCACCAAGATCGGCAACTCCATCCGCCTCTTCTCCCGCCCCAAATGCACAATCTTGTCATGTGGTCCACCCCACAACCCAATGCAAGAACTGCTACCCGCCACGCCACCCAAGGCTGCAGACAGAAAACCCAACCTGTCCAGTCTGCGCCAAAGAACACACACGAAACCAGCACTCATGCCCCGTCCCTCTGCGGGAAGGTGGTTCGAGCCCTGGGATGCTTTGCGACCTCACTCCGCCATCGTTAAGCGTGGAGGAGAGGCCACCAAGCCACATCACGCAACTGCCCAGCCCTCGAAGCCATCATCCAAGCCAACAGACAAAAGAGCTCCCCCCCCCCCCCAGCCCAACCTCACCAGAGACAAGTCATGCAAGACGCCAGAGGCCCAGCAACCCCACAACCTCTTGTAAATATGGCGGACAACCATACCAACTCCTTCCTGCATCATCCAACACAATTGTGCCTCCAGTAACAATGTGCTAATCTCGCTTTTCTCCATCCCAATGACACAGTCCTCACATATAGTCTGCGTCCAAGAACCCCCCCTCCATAACAGAAAACCCCTCACAGTCCCTTCCTTCACGCTAGTTGCACCCACACCCACCGCAGAGACCGACAAGATTTCAACATGTATATAAATAAACAACAACCTCCTCGACAGGAACTCTTTCCTTCCATCACCCTCCCACCGAGGCGACCTCATACAAGTCATGACTGCTTACCGGAAACAACAGCTTCAGAACAGTCACAGTCACCTCTGTCTATAATCGACAACTCCAGTCACACACACGCTCCCTCCCCCCCCAGACAATCTTCACAAGGTCCAGCAACCCCTCAATCACCTTGGGAGACTTCAACATCCACCACCCCTCAGCAGACCCCTCACGTTCCTTTAAAAACAGAGAACTCACACTCTCGTCCCCTTACTTCAACACAGCCACAGCCCGCCTCCTCCGGGGACCTTCACCAGAATATCACGGACCAAAACAAAAGACACGGGGTGATCGACCCGCCCGCCAACACCTCTAGTAAAATGGCCCTCACACGCCACCGGCTCCACCACAGCCATCGCCATATCCATGCACATCCGCTTTCAGAATCGTCAGCCTTCCAAACCCACAACTGAAACTCACCAACTGGGAAACCCTGACCTCCTTCAATCCATCACCATCGACTGCCCACTACCAGCATCCATCGACTGGTTTGATAAAACCTCACCACCATAACAAACACCATAAAAGCACACGCCACTTAAAACCATATCCAAATGGTCTAAAAGCATGGTGGAACCGAACATCTCCCAACTCCGAAAATATTCCACTCAAGACACTGTAGCCTACCGGAAAGGAAAAGCCCACGCTTCGAAATGAAATCCGCCAGAACGCCCTTCAACGCCATAAAGGCCAAACAACAACACTGGAACAACTTTGTAGAACAACGCACAAACCAGCGATGTATGGAAACTGAAGAAAATGGCCTCAGGGACGGAGGACAAGATACCTCTCTCCCAACTCCCCCACACCAGCACTCCTCAACCAAAACCTCATCAACGCCTTCTTCCCACCCAGACAAGAAGAAGCACCCCCACAACCTGCCCACTACACCGACGCTCCCCATCACCCTCCGGGTCCCGCCCTGAGCCCTACCTCCAACCTCTCCGCCCCAGGCCCCGACACCATCCCCTACCCCGTATGGAAAGGGGTCCATAGGGCTAACCCCCTCCTCATCACCAACCTCCTCAACCAACTACTCACCCACGGCTACCACCCCCTCGCCCTCAAATGCGCCAACGGAGTCATACTAGCCAAACCCAACAAACCAGACTACGCGTCCCCAAGCGCATACCGAAATCGTAATCTTTCCTACAGACACTCTCCAAAATATTAGAGAAGATTGTCACCACCCGCCACCATTGCCAAGCACCGCCTAATCCACCACCAATGCGCTCAGTGGCAGGACTCTCAACGTCGGATGCCGCCACCACCCTAATCAGCGAATCTAATGCAACTAGCAAAGCTCAAGGTCTCCACCCTTTTCTTAGACGTCAAAGGCGGCTTCGACCACGTACTCAAACCAACGCTCCGGGAAACCCTACACAAAGGCCACGTCCCCCCCTACATCACCAACTGGGTCATCTCCTTCATGTCAGACAGGTTCATCACCCTCCTCTACAAAGGATCACCCAAATCACCTGCCAGCATCCAAGTAGGAGTCCCCCAGGGCTCCCCCATCTCCCCCCTCCTTTTCCTCATCTACATCAACTTCCTACACCACCACGACCCCCACCCAGGGATCTCCCTCTCCTATGTAGACGACCTTGCCATCACAGTCGGGTCCGCCTCCTTCCAAAACAACATCACAGTCCTTCTACAACAAGCTAGCACAACTGGCACAACCTCATGACATTCTTCTCAACACCCAAACCGAAGCCTTGGAGACCCCAAAGACAGGGACCCCATCTGCCTCCTCCCCATCACCATAGGAAACCAAACCATCCAACCGGCCTTGCGTCAAATGGATCGGATTCTGGCTCTCCTTCAACTCCTTCAAAACGAACACTTCCTGAGGAGACTTGCTGCTGCAAGCCTCCTTCGCATCACCCAAAGATTCTCCTCGGCCGGCAAAGGCCTATCCTCAGCCAACTGCAGGAAAATCGCCTCTTCATAATCCACCCATCTTCCACCTGGCGGCAGTCCTCGCTCCACCTCTGCAATCAAACCCATGAACACCTTTTGGAACTCCGTCCTCCGTTGGACCACCGGTGCTTCAGCAATAATCGCAACGCTTCTACGGGCAAGCATGCTCCCCCTAGAGCTCTACCTCCACTACCTTAAATGCAAATACGCAATCCGCATACTACAAGCACCCCCCCTCCTGAACCCAGTCACAGGAAGGACAGCAGTATCATTCCCCACCTCCTCACCGCTCATACTCCACTCCGCCTCCTCAAAGGCCGGCCTAACCCACCTAAAAAGTGGAACTCAAATGCCCGGAAAAGTCACCCACCTCCCAATCGAACAACTCTGCTCACTCATACGCCTCATAGAAGAAGGCGTCCCCACCACATAAGATGCTAACGCCAAAACCCAACTCATAGCCAACTGGAACTTCCACTTCCCACCACCACAATACTACCCCCACCCCATCACCCTCACACCCCCAACCTTTACCCACCTCCATAAGTTCATAGCCTCTCGCATCCACCAAATGAGAGCCGGCAAAAATGGCCAAAGATCCTGGATCAACGCCCACCTTGAATGCCCAAAATGCGGCCTCGAAGAGGAAACCCCTTCCCACACCATCCTTAGATGCCCCGCTCTAGACAAATTCAGAACGGAGGACATCCACAACATCCAATCACTCAATGAGGCATGGGATAACCAGGACCTCACCATCATCCTAGGAAGCTTCATCGCAGCCGCCAAGATCAACTTCCCCAATACAGACACACTATCACCACCCCATACAGGGTCATCCCTCTCCTCGCTAAGCTCAGCCAGTACCAGCGAGTCCCAAATCCTCGGGGTCCCTTTCAACCCCATCTACGCATCCTAAGAAGTCCCACCCTAAGGGCACCGGCTCCGGCCAACAACTTCTTTCCTATGTCACTCTCCTTTGTAGGTGTTTGGGTCTGCTTTTATTTTCTTTAAGGGGATAGCGAGTCGAAGGAGCACAGAGGTCTTTTATGCCATAGTTTATACTGCACGCAATGTTTTGTACCTTAAACAAATACAACTGATTAAAAAAAAAAAAAAGAGGGTTAGGTTTCTCTATGTAATCACCCTGGTCAATTTGCCTTGAGAGTTCCCTCGATTGTCGATTTTGAGCGTGTCTAAAACCCTCTATTACCATTTCCTTCGATTGGCCCTCTACTTGGTGGGGCTAAATATGACTACTGATCCCGTTAAGCGCAAACGAAACGCGTGAACGGTGCCTGCATATATATGTGTTGAGTTCTGGCAACGAGCGTTTCGTGGGTTATATGGCTGCGGAGCTCCCTTAAGGTCAAGAATTGGCTAGTAGGTCTATAGGCGGCGGTAGTCGCTCTCGCCAACTTTAGAGAGATCAAGTCTCTAGATTAAGTAAATACATACGCACAGCGCCATATCAGTAGAAAACCCACCTAGCCATTCATAGGAGCGATTGGATATATAGCCAAAGGACCTAGGCCTCCACATCATCCGTTTCAGGCACATATCACTTTCTATATCCTTTATAGACTACAGGAAGCCGGGAGAGTGTTAGAGGAGTGAATGATGCGTATAAATAGCATAGAGCACGCGGTGAAAAATAGGTCCTCTGGGTTTGTCAGGCCTAGGTTCAAGGTCACTGTACTAGATTTTACCCGGAATCAACTAGTGTTAAGGTAAAAACACGGCCTACGGTGACAAGAGTAAAATGAAACATGTCAAGTTCTACAAATATGTACTTCAATTCCTGCTAGCAGAGGAATAGATTTCCATAACGATAAAATAATACACCGACAGGAGTAGGATCTCAGTAGCTGACTTGTTCCAGAGGGGGTCGAACCCTTAATATTAGCACCACGCGCTAACAAACTGAGCCATGGGACCGTGCTAGGCCATATATAAACAGAATCCTTGGTTTTTTTTGTGTATAGTTGTTCCGAGATTACATATTTCGATGCTACACGAGTGACTATTCGTAAAGTAGTTATAGCTGCAGTCAACATTACGTTTGGTTGTGTATGTGGATGCGGCTTTGGGTACTGTGTGGGGGATCCTGGTCTCTGGGGGAGCGCTGTACCTTGTATCAACGGCTCTAGGAATGAATTAATTAAAAGTACTTAACTGGTCTTAGCGAGTTTGTATTATGGGATTGGCGGTTTTACCTACCTGAACCTGTAGATATAATTAATGAGAAATGAAATAAGGCAACTGTTAACGTCAGTAGCATGATCGGGGGCGGTGGCGCAATTTTAGCTAAGGAGGCATAAAAGTACCGTACCACGTACCGAGGAAAAGCAAGTTAACTGCGTCAACCTACGTATATAGACATATTTTTAGAGCTCAACACAGGAAGGTTTACTTATCCAGGTAGGAGAGCTTATGAATAGAGAAGGGAGTAAAGTGTACCAAGTAGAAGACAAAAAGCTCTGGTAAGTAGCTCCTGTGATGTTCCTACCGAAAATTCCTCCTACAACTCAGGATTAGAGAACGTATTATGTGGTGCTGTTGTCTGGGAGACCATAGTCATAGTGGATGATTATCTGAGTACATAAATATTCAATGTGTGGTGTTTGTTTGGGGTATTATTTATATTAACTTGTTCTGCGATTGGTGGTGAACCTGGAGATATATACGAGTGATGGACTGTGACGCGGAAATTACTGGAGTAATGGCACATACTCGTGAAAACTGAAAACTGGCGTTAATTTTTTCACGACCTTTTACTGAGCGCTTAAGTAGAGCACTCTACATATATGCACATTCATGCAGGTCTCGCTGGTCGGACGCGGTGCAGGCTGACTCTGTTTGGGGCTCCCCATAGGTTCAAATTGTAATTGATGTTTCTTTTTATATCATTCCTAGTTCAGCCTTGTCATACTGTGATGAGGATAGATGTTGTAGCAAATAGATCTAGAAACCAATATCCAAGGGTTTACTAGTCCCCGGTAATCTCCCACTATTCTCTTTTGTGCTCACATCTTGCAATTGTGTCAGAGCGTGTGCGAAGGGATTCTTCAATATTGACTGATTATGATAGTCTCACTTGCTAGGACTAGAGCCAAGCCAACGATTCTAAATTGATAACCTTGGACCCAGAAGGACCTAGACATTACGAACGTGTACGTCTTGAAGCGCCAACAGAAGACGTAAGCACTGTCTCCCTACATACTGTCCCCGCGCCCCTTATAGATCCGCACTAACCACTATACTTCCTGTCAGAATGCACGGCCGCAGGATCCGTTCGGATTGTTGTTTCCATCCTCCACTCCTGACAATGGTAGTAGCTATATTCCTAGGCAGGGAATCTTCAGTTCGTCGATATCTCGGCCTACTAGCTGTAGCTATTCGCTAATAGAATATATAGGGCTAGCACTCTGGGCAAAAATTGTGATACCGCTACTGCTGCTAGCTGTGCTGGGGGTTGGCATGTTCTTGTGTAAGTGCATGCACGGGATTGGGGGGGGGGATGAGGTTGAGTGTAAGAGTTGTGCGTCATGAGGTGAAGGGGACACATGCGGCTGCTGGTAGATCTAGAGTGGGGATCAGGAACACTACATCTTAGAACTGGGACGGTAAAGATGCACCGCGACGTTTTCTGTTCAAAGGTATATAACTTCGGCCGTGGATTTATACTATCTATAAGTAGTATTGAAAAGCGGTTTCTTGTTCAGCCATGTACCGAATTTTTTTATCTACCTGCGCTACCAACAACACAACAGAAAGGTATGAATTTTCAGGTAGAATTATGTCTCATGGTAGTTTGGATTTAGTTTGGGTCTTTAAAGATCCTGAGCTTTCCGCTATGCTGTAGTGAACTTGGTGCGAGGGTGATCCGGAACACACCATAGTCCATGGGGTAATTTATATTATCTTTTTCGGTATTTTGTTGGACATTCTTACGAGAGCTTTTCTAGTTTTCTATTTCCTGGTTTTTTTTGTGTTAATCTGTATCACGATTTAGCCTATAGTCTTACTTCATTTTGGATGATCAATAGGAAAATACTATAGATGTATTCAATAGACCCACAGTGTCCAGTTTTGGCTTCCATAGAGTGGAGTTAGGTTTGCCCTACGATTTGTAGTACTGCCAACAGATCTAATCCAATCCGCTGGCATTTGTTTGTACATATCCGGGGATAATATTTTAGGGATTCGTGATATATCTATATAGCTATAACCTGCAATATTAAAGCTGAAGATGAAAGGCTGCTTGTTATTTCTTTGTAGATGAAGAGCTGAGGGTTTATTAAGGATAGCCCAAAGAACGGGTAATTGCGGGATGGACCTTTGTAACTTTCCTGTCTTTGGTCCGTGTAGTTGCCATAGGGAATGTCGTCGGCAGGCCGGGGCATGGTGTCTGTGGAAGTTTTGGCAAAGGTCTAGGAGCAAGACTATCAGCAGCGCGAAACACAAACTTAAAACGTGTCTATGCATGGGTTTAGAGTGATTTCTTGGCGAGTGATAATTTATGACGCTACTTCGAAAGTTATGGGTTATGGGGTTCGTGTAAGGACATGCACTATAGTGTACCTCGACAACATCTTCCGGGTGCGTCTGAGCCATGGCCGTTCTGTTGGCTGAGTTGGATACAGGACTAGCGCCCCTGCTCCCCCGGTTTTAAGCATGGTTCATATCTACACACATGTTGCAAACTCTCTATAATAATCTTGGTCGATTGTAAAATGGTATGTATTCTTGTTGGAATTATGATACAAAGCCAAGTATTTCGACTGTACCAATATGTAGAGATAAAAGCGTACCTTAATTTTGGGCGGCACGTCATATACTCTCAGCGAAATGATTGAGACCGGGGGGGGACTCTCTCTAGAGTGTATGGCTATTCAAAGGGCGGAGATAGTCCTAAAACTAGTACTAAAGTGAATTGGGGAATTAACCCTTAAGGAATAAAAGGAAAAAAAGAGGAGAGGGGAGGAGGAGGTGTCTTTCCATCTAAAGGAAGTAATAAGATATATAAGAATAAGTAAAATTAGGCGAGAATAGATAGGAGTAGATAGGAATAGTCAACCAATATAATACATATATAGGTGAAGTATAAAGTAAAGTAACAAGTGAACCTTATGATTCTTTTAATAATTCGTTTCCACACTATAAATTGATTCATTTCCGCCCTGGGTTTTGCGGGGTTCAATAACACATTTACTATAATACAATTCACAGCGAAAAGACAAAGTGCGAAATTGATGTATTAACTAATTCATTTACATAGACCGTAGAGATAAAAGTACACAAGGTGAGTAGCTAAGCTCAAAGTCGTGCGGAGCAGGGGGTCATCCTTAATATTAGATCTACAACTATCAAAGGCCAGAGGATATATCTTAGGTCGGCCTGGATCCCCGCAACCTCTGAAGGCTTTATTTCACTACATGCGCGTAAAAACTTGCGGGTGAGAACACATGTGCAGTGCACCGTATTCGATAAACACGTGAGGTAGTGGGTAATATACCCCTATGGATAGGTAGGTCCTGTGAGCCAAGATATATGGCATGGTATTACGACCTACATATGTAGGTTCCGATTTGAAAAAAGATCCTCCTGAGCCGATATATCGAGTTGATTTGTGTTTTGAATCCTCTATGTGTTTGGTAATCAATGGTAGATCGATGAATCTTGTGCGCCCAGTGTAAGCAAGATTATTTTGGTGTTGTGAGGGGCGAAGGCGGGTTTTGTGCGTCGGTGAATCTGGCTACTTTATGTTTCCATAGAACACGTATTTATAAATAACGCCCTAGTATATAAGCTCTCTAGTGAATCAACACAAGAAGCCATATATATTACTAGATTTGGGAACCTATGCCTCGAGTCAGGCCTTACTATATATGCTTAGCAGTCAACTAACTACAATCCCGGTGGGGTACATACATGTAAACGTATGTTCTCGAGCCCAAACAACGAGGGTGCGATTATTGCGGCCGGAAAAGCAAATTCCAACATATCGGTTTCTGTTCTTGCATATTGAGTAGTTACGTAAGACTACGTTGATTGACACTAGAACCCCTGGTTCTAGATCCGCTTACAGTTTACTACTATCCTTATCAAGGGCTCATTTTTCTTTCTTTCTCTTGTTATAGCATTTAAAATAACAGCGTTGATGTTAGCTTAGGCTGTATATATAGAGATCGCGTGATACTTTTGCTGGTGATGAATGAGCTTGCTCATATAGCTTGAGGTCTCGATTACCACGGTCCCCTAGGTATTCTGAACCACTGCTGGGAGGATCATCGAATGGTGAGGCTTTAAGAGACATGAGATTAAAGGTACTTTATACAGGAAAGATTAGTCAAAGATTAGATGACGGTTGGTGTTATTCGAAGTCTTCAATGTGTTAACATTTATCCAGCTTCTTTCTCGACGCTAAATTTTAGGACGAATAAACCGTTTTCTATCAGCATCACATGCTGGGGGGAGGATTCCAGCCTATAGGAGGTTCATCACTGTGGTTTACAGTAAGTGGTGGGGCCAATACGCACTATCATTACCCATTTCCAACCATCCTAGTGATGCGTCATATCCTTCATGAGATGCGTTAAGTACTCACTGACCGATAGCACTACATGTTTTGGCGTATTGAATTGTTGCGGCCTCGGTGTTTGAATCTGGCGGGATCGCTGGAGTCAAAATGCTCTGAACCTTTTAGAAGCAGTCCTGAGCGGTGCTCAACCTCTTAGTTCTTCATAGGAGAGCTCTACCAGTGCCTAACCAATGGTAAAGGTCAATCCACATAAAGCCAGACCTGCCGGATTGAGTTGCACTAAACTGAAGCGAGCCTGGCCGTATATGTCAGACAAATATTGGAGCGTAGCAAAAAGGTCACTGCTCTATAGTCTCGGGTGGGTATATATACTCATCCTATTCTAGGAGGGGCTAATGGTGCCGCGGTCTTTTCACCTGGTTCTGCCCAGGCCGCTGATGTATATCTAGCATTGGGAAAAAAAGAACGGAGAACGAGATATATATGTAAGTCTACCATTGTTGCAATTGGCTAGGACGGCCCTTGAGATGTCTCGGGCCGAATCTTGCACTTCCAGCCGCTAGCTTGCTGTGACTCGAGCTCGAAGCACCATGTACGTGGTAAACATAGAACGTTTGTGGTGCCCATGAACTATGAGGAAAGAAGAGGGGGTAAAGACGATACCAAGGGAACTACGGTTGCTAGTCGGGGCCGGAAAGGAATGCAAAGAATGTAGCGTCATGTGACATCACTAGTCGTCCAAGCGGGTACACACAGTGTTCGGAATATGGAGTCTGGCAGCGGATATAGTCTACCTCTATATAGGAGATTTAGTTGCCCTTTTATAACAATATTTGTCTTGGCAGAGAGTAGCGACATAATATAATAGTGGTCTAGAACCTTGCCACAATTATTGTCCCCGGCTCGCAAGGCTCTGGCATTAAGTGAGTGAACAAAATTGGGCGTTGGCGGGTGAGAATCCATTCACTCACTAAATCCCAGACCCTTGTAACATGGTAGGTCCTAATAAGCGGCTTGTGCCAAGAGAACGACACTCATACCCCTAATCAGGTAATTGCCTACGTGACATTCAGCCTCTCAAAAACCCAACTTTTAGGAATTCAATAGCTCAACAACAGCAGATAAAATTAATTTCAGTGTCACAGTGCTATTCGCCTCTTCCTCTATTATCCTACAGAGCTCTTTTAATTTTGATGTGTTGTCGCGGCTGGCTATTGTGTCTTAAAGCTTAATCATATGTATATGCTTAATAATTATCCCTTAGGTTGTCAGTAAATGCTGCCCACCCAGAAAAAAGCAAACGTTGGTAACAGATCTTGTTATCTCCCTGCAAATCCTAACCTTCTGTTATAGGGGGCAGCATTGACAGCTTAAGGGATACCGTTAGGGTAGCGACACGCGTAAGCTAGAGGTGCTGCGGCTTATTGACAGTGCTGTGCTACCAACCGAATCTGTTCTTCTACCTACATGTATGTATGTACCTAGAATTAATGATAGGCGCTCGATTGACCGGTGTTGATTCTGAGTAGTGTCAAATGAGGGCCAATGGTAACTAGGACCTAATTGCTAGCTTTGAGGGTTAGGTATCTTTATCGATACGCCGCATTAAATATAATTCAACATCACTCAAGTTTCCTATCCACGCCGTCGGCGCCATCTTCCTGGGGTTCTTTCCCGAAGTTCTAGAGTTTCCTATCCACATCGTCAGCGCCATCTTCCCGGAATTCTAGAGTTTCCTATCCACGTCGTCGGCGCCATCTTCCCGAAATTCTAGAGTTTCCTATACACGCCGTCGGCGTCATCTTCCCGAAATTCTAGGGTTTCCTATCCACGCCGCTACAGCCAATTTTAATCCCTACAACTATCTCTTTGAAAGCATACGTACAATACTTATCTATTGTATATATACTAGCAGTGTACCGTAGGCTATAATATATCGCTAGACCAAATGAACCTTGGGGCCACGGACAAACGTATCCACCTCCGTCCCCGCGACGGACATGACATCAACAACAGCGATATTATCGGAATCGTCGGAATATTTATCGCAATCTTTGGAATCTTTGCGACACTTTTCAGCGGGTGGCTGATAAATAGGATTCAAAAGAGACAGGTTGAACGGCTAGGGGCCCGGGCTGTCAGTTCTTTCCGCTACCCTCTTCCTCCTCATGTGATACACTCGGACTATAGCTAAACTGGCCCTCTCTTTTTACCTTGTAGGATAGGAGGTTCACCGGAGATTTTGAGGCAGGTGTAGACCACGACTCACCGCCGCATAGATCCACTTCAGCTTCTATAATCCCCCCACAAGGCATAGAGCTTCCACCAAAAGCATTGTTGAGGACAACAACGGCAGATCGAGCTAGAAATTCGGAGCCACTAGCTTCTATGCCAACAACACCCTGGGAGAATAGAGCCCCGATATTTCAGCAAGCAGTTAATACAGACAACTCGAGTTCAGAATCGATGGGCCGAGTCGAGCCCATAGTTGGGCAGTACTGTATTACTAGGAAAGCTTAGGTCGGTAGACAGTTGGTGGATCTAGCTAGTTGTGCGGAAGGCAGTGGTATGTGTTTAGTGCCCCGACCTTGTGTGGTGCTAGCAAATATATTAACACCTAGACCAGTTCCGCAAAAATTAGTTTATTGGGCCGGGGTGGAAGGTGTTAATCTGGCTAGTTGATATTCTCTACTACGAGCAAATTTTCCGCGTGTGTGGTAAACGTCCCATATATATATGGCCAACCTGTTCTTTTGTATACCCCCTATATCTCTCTCATCCTCTTTAAGTTTAATTTTCTTTCCGTTGATCTTTTTACTCCCATTTGCTGCATCTTTCCCTATGTACTTTCAGCCGGTTCCGCAAGTCCCATTTACGTCCATTTCTTTCCCTCCTTGTATCTTTTCCTACATATTGGTTTCTCTTACAGCGTTTACTCTCTTTATTTCTCTTTTTTCCCCCACCCTCTTTCAACCCACGGCCTCGCTCCACATCCCAGTCCATTTACATCCGTTTACAAATCTATACGTTTATAAGTGTACATGTTCTAAGACCTCCACGAAATGATATTATCCAATGTCGGGATGTCGGGGAACCCGATAGTATGCATACTCTCGGTATATTAGTAGCACGTTAGCCGGTCCTGAAAAAATCTGCACAAACCATATGTTACTATCGGGATAACAAGTCCACTGTATATCACCGGGTGTTGCTTGATCAATGGACTGCACCCATCATGGTGCCAGAATTAAAATGCCGCTGATCATGATCAGCCCTAATCAAGCGCCTCTAAAACTGGGTAAAAATATTTAAGGATTAAGTAAGGGTATTTTAATTCTTTGTAAACGGATGTGAATGGACCGGGATGGGAGCTAGGCCGCGGGTCGTGAAAGGGGGTGAAAAAAAAAAGAGAGGATGGATCGGATCTATCAATTGAGGCTCAACTCATATACACAGCCCACCAACCCTGCCCCCACTAGAAACTACGTAGTACATCACAGACGAGTTAGAATTCTTGCCTTCAAACTCTCCACACAGGTTTGGGTACGGACAGATCGGAAAGTAAAATACTCATATCGCTTTTGAAACGCGAGCTGTCAGCCATAGATCACCTAGGGGTTCTAGTACTAATCATTGATTCTCACTTGATCTCTCCGAGGGGTTTTGATATATGTATGTATGTATGCATAGACCGGGCAACTACCGCAAAATTTCAAAATAAGAGCCCGGGTTTAACGCAAAAGAACAGAGCAATAGGTGGTGGCAAGGCGCAAAGCAACCAATTAGACGGCTTAGATTTGAGCCTTGGACCCGGGCCGTTCTTTCGAGAACAAACGGTATCTTCAACGGAATTAACCACCGACAGGGGTGTGTTATAGCACAGCCTTATAATCACCATGCCCAATCGGTGCACAGGAATACATAGATTTAGGTAGTCCGGTGCCACCAAAGCCAGCACATTCAGTGCGGGAACTTATATACAGTGATCCACTGATCCGGCCGATAGTCCCTACCGCATGCCGTAGCCATCGCGATCGAGTGCTAGGAGTCGGCTCCGGTCCTGCATTTCGGGTGCTATTTTTAAATCCGATTATCATGTCCGAGTGCTAAATATATCTATCCCCGTCTAAAATAATGTGCTTAAGCGGTCGGGATCGGGAATCTTTTTCAGGTCGCACAGGGGCCTCGCCGGGCAAAATCATTTCATCCCTCCGATCGGTTAAATCGAAGGGTGTGACCGATCCTATAAGTACATGTAGCTATATGTAGTCACGCCCACCCTCCACCACAGAGCATCACGCTGGACGGAGTAGATACATAAGTACTTATGTAAGCCGGAAGGTGAGATTGTAGTGGGTACTTATCGCCAGGTACTGGTTCACCGCCGATCAAAAATTAAGTGTTTCATTGGGAGGCAGCTGCAGCTAGAAGCTTACTCGGCCAGTCAAGCACAGCAGCTAGGTGTGTGTAGGCGGAATATATGGCGGTATGTAGTCCTTAAGGCTTGCAAACAGGATCTAGGAATATATTATCACAGATCAGTAGATGATACATTGTATTTACGCATGCATAAGTACACAGTATACGAGAATTCAAACGATCCCAAATTACTAAATACGTACGTACGTACACCTTTGATCAATTGACCTTGATTATAATTAATTAACGGGTTTCACTAATACTATAGCTATAGCAACTAAGTCCAATGAGAAACGAAAGAAAAAACTCTTGAGATTATTTATATACTCTAGTATCGAGTTGTCTTCATGGATTGTGGCACATAACTCGTTCTGCACTGTCTACATGTAGTACGTGATCACTAGGTCATAAAGTTTACCATGGCCAGACGTATAGTAATTATAAGACTGCTAATATCAACGTACTCATATGTACTTGTAGATCTACTTCTTTAATCCTTAGCAGAGGTTAAAAACCTGACATGCCATGCCAGTACACTTGAAAGCCTCGATACTCCAATTCTACCAGTAACAGTCCGCAACAATTAACAGGGGAAACTAACCACACCGCCATTACAAGGGATCCCTTCTAGATCCATCAATCGACATCCTAACCCAAGCTCTACAAAAGAAAAAAACACACCCACCTATGACCCCCACCTACAACCCCCACCTACAAGTCAGTAAGCACCTCCAGCCAGCTAGCTCAAGAACCCAACCGCGGCCCCTCCCTCCCCTGAACCCTCAGCGCCCTCCCCAAATCCCCCCTCCCCACATACCTCACCCTCAACGGCACCCCGCCCTCAATCACCGCGCCATCCAGGTCCGCAATCGCCTCCTCACACGCCTTACCCCCGCCCATGTAGACCAGGGCCATAAACTCGCGCTCACCCCCGAGCACGAGCGGCGGCTCGATACTGCACGCACTATCAGTCGCTGGACAATGTGGACCGCTAATTGACCTGGCGGCGCACTTACTTATCATGGCCCTCAAACAGGGAGCCTAGGTCGTCCCTCAGCGTCCCCCAGGGGAGCCCCTCGACGAGCAGGCAGTGCCGCCAGCTCGCCTTGACGCACCCGTACATGAGTAGGTGTCCCGTGCTGCTGACGAGAACGGGGTCGCTATACCCAACGGGCATGTTGGTGGTTACTACCCTGACGACGCTGGGGTCCGAGAGCCAGCTTGAGGGGTGGGTGTCACTGCTGCTGGCGCTGGCGCGGCTGCTGGCGGGGTAGTGTTGCAGGAGCTCGCGGATGAGGGGGTAGTCGGCGGGGTCGGTGGTGGTGGGCATGGTGGTGGTGCGTGTGAGAGTGGGGTAGGCCATTGTGGAGGAGGGGCAGGGGGGTTATATGGAGTGTTGTTTGTGGACGGGGTTTGGAGGAGCAGGAGAGAAGGGCATAGGCGGAGTGGCGGCGTCGGTGGCGGGATTTAGATCCTGAGTTCCATCCATCCATCCTGTAGCTAGTATGAATTGTGAAGTCAAATCTAGATAGTTGCATGCTCCAGAAGGGACCGGCGACATGCGAGGAGCCGGAGTTTTCTGGGTGGCTAGCTAGCTAGCTGGGCTGGGGAGTGAGTCTTCTAGAAGGGGCTTTGCAGAGGACTGACAGCGGGCTAGCCAACTCTAACTGGCGGTATGGAAAGGACGTCTCGAGTACTGCAGGATCCCGTCACATCAGCACACAAAGACGTTGAGACAAAGGGACCGACTGGTACACTATGATTAGGTGCGGGCACCCTGACCGGCCGCGATCGTGGCTGGACACAGTGGGGATGGGTATCGAGATCGATCTAGTGTTAGCATTGTTGATTAGTGTTTACTACTGCTATAAAAGGGTATTATTATTATTATTATTATCATTGTTATTAGTGACGTAGAGAAGAGCCAGTTTACTTGATTATACGGTTTCGGTATCTGTAGCTAGACTGGAAAGTCTAGATATCCGAGACCCTTGAGTTTGCATCACAGGCTATCACCCGGCCCGGTGGTTCAATGATCAGGTTTGCATCATAAAATATCACTCGGCGCACGGACGGACTCTCACTTCCCTCCCCGGTTTGACCGGAGCGGGTGCCCGGTTCGCGCGTCACGCCGAAAAGTGTCGACAATCACAGCAGACAACGGATTTAGGAGAAGATTAAAGAGGTTCTGTTTTTAATCCTACAACACATACACACACACCCGGAAAGATGATGTATCAATTACCAAAAAGGAAAAGAAAATAATAATCAAAAGCCCCCAAAAGCAAGTAAGTGTGCATAAACCGCATAGATGATCTGATCATATCTTCATAAACATAAAAAGGAAGCCACGCGATTCAAAACTAAAGAAACCCTCTTCCACCACTGGACAAAAGAAACAACAACCTTTTCAGACGATTTCTTCTCTCCTACCAACAAAAATACAACCACAATCTACAATTCCTCCTTAACCCTATCGTATCCCTGCTGCACCTTCTCCTTCGTCGAATCATATCCTTGCTGTACCTTCTCCTTCGCCGCATCACCCGCCTGCTGTCCGGTCTCATACGCCTTATCGCCGGCGACCTCCGCCTTCTTAGCGCCATAGCCCAACAAAGCATAAACACGGTCTCTTACCCAGCCCATGCCCGTGGCAAACTGTCCATACACACCCTGGTCCTGGGACCCATACATGAACGCGTGCGAGTTGCGTCTCGCCGCGGCGATCAGCTCGTTTCGGGTAGAGCCCTGGTATGTGTTGATGCCGTAGCGGTCGAGGTACGCCTTGAGTTCGCTGTCGGACCACGTGTCGAAGGTGGCGTCCTTTGCGGAATTGGTGGCGGCCGCGAGGGCCGACGTGAGGGATGCGTAGGCGAGGGCAGCGCCGTCGGTGGCCGCATCGTAGGCGATGTTGGCGCCGCCCTTTGCTGCATCGGTAGCCTTTGTGCCGGCGGAGGTTGCGGAGGAGCCGGCCACGGTGCCCGCGGAGGCGGCAGACTTGGAGGCTACCGAGGCGGCGGAGGCTGCGGCGGAGGAGGCCGACGCGGAGCCAACGGAGGCTGCGGAGGCTGCGGAGGCGCTGGCGAGGTTGTAGGCGGAGACAGCGGAAGAGTAGAGCTCGTCGCGGGAGGCGGCGGCGTTTGCGGATGCTTTGTCGCCTTGGGCGTCGAGCCATTTCCTACAAGTGGGTAGAGGGTTAGTAAAGCGGGTTACAAGAGAGAAGGACATGAGTGAGGGGAGTACTTCAGGTTATCGTATGTCCAGGTATCGAATGTCCAAGCTCCAAATCCAGTGGCAGCCTTATGCTTACTCAACCTAACCTTCGCCAAAAGCTCATCACGCTTCCCATTTTGCGGCACTGGCACCCCGCGCGAGTCGAGATACTCCTTCAGCCTACTATCGCTCCAATTTTCAATCAACACCTCAAATGCATCATTCTTGTACGCGGCGGCTGTATCCGTCGCCTCCGACGCCTTCTGGCCCGCATACGAGCTCGCAGATCCATACGCGCTGTTCGCCGACGCCTTGACCGTGTCGCCGGTGTAGTACGCCTTGTTCCGCCTGGCCAGGGCCAAGAGCTCATTCCGTGCAGATCCCTGCGGGATCTTGACGCCGTTCTTGTCGAGGAACTCCTTCAGCTTGCTATCGCTCCAGCTGTCAAAGACGCTGTCCGACACGGCCTGCTTTGCATTGTTGGCATGGTACTGCGCGGTGTCGGCAGCAGAGTTTGCCTTCAGAGAGGCGAGGCGGGAGTTTCGGCGGACGCTGGAAATCAGCTTGTCGCGGGTTGAGGGCTGCGGGGCGGAGTAGCCGTGGGTGTCGAGCCATTTCCTATATGTTGGCGGTTAGCAACCAGGGCGCCTAGGGAGGTAACGATCCATTATGCAAGAAATAAAAAAGAGGAAAGGGTGGGCTTACTTCAAGTCGCTGTCGCTCCAGGACTCGTAAAGCCAGTTACCGGGATATGCAGTGGTCTCACCAAGTTTATTGGCGACGGTGTCGTAGTTGTCTCGTGCGGTAGCCAAAAGTGTATCGCGGGTTCGGGGCTGTGGATTCGGGATGCCGTGGCGATCCAGAAACGCTTTAAGCGCGCTCTCCGACCATCTATTACCGCCAGTTAGCACACCCATGACGTCACCATGACAACCACCACCACCAACAAAAGAACAGGGATTCAATTAGAACATACGAATCAAAGATCCATCCCTTAACACTTCCATACGCCTCCTCCGCTGTACTCTCCGTCTCCTCCCACGCCTTCTTTACGCTGTCGACGAGCCAGTTCTTTCCCTTCTCCTTCTCAACCTCCACCTGCTGCCCCTTGTCGGCCAGGTACTGCTGTAGCTGCGGCGTATCCCATGACGAGTAAGGAGACACAACCTTAGCATTCCAGTTATCCTTCACGAGCTTTTCAAGGTCCTTTCGGTCTGCGGGCGTGGGGTACGCGACGTTGTGGTCGCTCAGCCAGCGCTCCAGCTCGTTCTCGTTCCATTTGTTGTAGGCTATTGGTAAAGGTGGAGTTGGTTAGTTTTTATGTGTGGGGAAACGCGGGAAATAGGGGGAAATCGTACCAGCCTTGCTACCCATGCCCCAGGCACAGGCCTCGCCGGCTATGGCGGCGGCCAATAAGAGGTTTGATAATTTCATCGTAGAGTGCGGGGGAAAGGGTAAGAGAAAGCCCAATTAATCAAGCCAATGAACCAAAGGAGCTGTATCAATATAGTATATAATATAATATAGTAGTAGTGAAGCAATCTCTCTTTTTCTCTCTCTCACTCTACGAGCAGAAAGGTCGTCGTTGTCAAAAAAGATATCGAACAATGAGATCCTCAGAGAGGGAGCGGCAGCGGCCTCCCTTTATTTAAGTCTAAAATCCTGCCTTCTTGTCCTGCCTGCCTTCCTGCCTGGGCCCCTCTGCAAACCAGTGTCGTAATGATGTCTCTACATGCCTTCATGCCGGGCATCGATCGGCGCTGTCCTTGTTGGTTGTAGGGAATAAAGTTTGGAACGGTGGTGATGCAATCTCTCGTCATTCCTGTACTGTGTGTGTCACGTGGTTGCTACTACTTAGGTAATCAAAGAAACAAGTTCGCCGTTACACAAGCAAGGAACGGAAGGGAATGGACAGCAAATGGAGCCAGCTCCATTTTCCGGTAACCTGATTGATGCCGATCCCATAGCCTGCCAATCAGATAATTTGAAATATAGAGCTGGCTCCATTTGCGCAAAGTCTCTAATATCGTGAGATTGTTAATGAGCAGAGCGATGCGTGAGCTAACAGAGGGCGACAGTATGGGTCGCGGACTAACTACGGTCGGAGTCGACAGGCCGTCAATGATTCCCCCTCCTGACTGTCCACACCCCCCGGGGCAAAAAGGTAGGCTATGTTTGCCTAGACACTCGCCACCATCCAGGGCCCCAAGCCCCGCAGCGGGCGGCGTCAGGGTAACTTTTGAACGTATTTAAGGCTGGGCGGCTGTATTCTACGATCGCTTCCCTTTACAAAAAACTGATAATCGCCGGGCATGTATTCATTTACAGCGTTCTCCGCTGCAATTCCTTTGCAGCAGCAGCTTCAGTTATCACTATTCAATTCTATCCGGCGAACTTACTCCAGCATTGCGCGTGGTCCGCTTCTAGGCCGGTATACGACCGTTCCCGTCGACTTGTTTCGTGTTGGCGCATCCCCAAAAGTGGTACTTCGGGATTTTGATACGCAGAATGCACGTGGGCGCGCTTCGTATGACCTCCACTTAGGATCAGACGGTCTTGTCCATCCTAAGCCGGGTCCAAACTTCGAGGGACCAAACGGAGCGAGCGTGCGGCCCAATGGGCCAATGCTACAGGAAGTTATCCGCAATTTCAATGGGAGGAATACTACCGTATACCGTTTGCCAGAAGGTTTGTACCAGGTTGCCAGTTTCGGGGCTTTGCTGGTGGAGTGGCGTGTGGGTTAATGCTGATTCGGGTGGAAATAGGGACTGAATTACCGGAAAAACTGGTCCTGTTGCATGAACATAGCGATCACTATTCACTGCAGACGACGGAACCAGTACCGTTAAAGAGTAAACAAAAGATTTTCCATCTTGTGTATATATTTGGGAGACTGCTAACATAAGATATTAGCGCTGAATAATCAGATAACATCATTTCTACAAAGCAAAGGAGAGCGGATGACGCAAAAGGAGTTTTGCGACCGTTATCCATTCTGAATGGTTTGTTTGTGGAGGTGGATCCGGGCGCTGGGTGGAGCAAATACTACTTTGTATATACTACTTATGGCCCTAGAATCGGAGTTTCCGGCCAGAGGTTTGCGTACCGGAAGTTAGAAATTCTTTGTTTGGGAAAGGGTTGGGAGTTGGTGAGATTTAAAATGTTTGAGCGCGTCGGCGAGCGGTGGGTTGAGGAGCGGCGAGAGGTCGCCGTACTGACGTGATTGTTGTACATGTGTAACGTGCTGTTTAATTAGTATGGTTAGGAGGGGGTATGATTCCCCCCTCCTGACTGTCAAGCACATAAGGACCGGCGAAGTGCCTAGACTCTCCCTACTCCCCCCCCCTACTCCCCCTCCCCCGCCCGCATCCAGAGTCTAATCTGAACTCGAGGGTTTGCTATTCGCCGATTTAGTCATCGGTTCCGGTGTCGTCGCTCTTTTTGTGAAATTCCAAATTCCAAATCCACTAGAGAAGGGCAAAGAGGGAAATACTCGATTGACCCCACCATCAGCACCCGCGGCGCTCACTGCTAACAAACCACAGCTTCAAGTACTGACATATGCATTTTTAGTCCCTAGTATCTTATTAGTATGGTGGGGGACACGACAAAGGGGTCTGTCTTGGCAGAAGTAACAAAGTTCCACGCGCTGATCAGTCCCCCTTAGGGAAGATATTAAGCCTAATAAGGACAGATCGAGTGCTGACTCATGAGGATTTCAATTCGGCCTTAACAAATTTGTATGGGTAACAAACTTTGTCCTGCCTAACAAAATTGAAATCCTTTCTTCTCAATCTAATTTAATTTACACACCGTACTTTGACTCTCCTACTGATTCACTATCGAAATACGGTCGCTGAATTTAAAAATCATTGAATTGTGGTGAAGGGATAGATTTGGCGTTCCTCTATTTTCATCGACCCCGTTGTCGTGTCCCCACCATATTATTATTATTACTTAGGGCCCGTTTGGCAACAGGCCAAAACGGAGTTTTCACCCATTTTGGCTGGTTGCCAAACGGGCCCTTACTTCTTCACTTGTGGTCTCTTGGAGAAGTGATCGTCTACAGTAGGGCAGCAATGTGTGTATTATTTTATAGCATATCTAAGTATTCCAAGGGCCGATAAAAGTAGCAAACTATTACCCTCACCCAAAATCGAGATTCTCCAAGTGTCCTAATCCTCCGGGTGATAGCGGTAGGTAATAAATGATTGAATATAGTAATACCTGTTTTGGTAAAACGCCACCAACATCTGGCGTTTGTACCTCAGGGTGTTCCATCACTTATTACCTGTCGCTGTAAAGTACATATTAGACGATACTGTAGAAATACGGTATGGTTGGGGACCCCTGTAACCGGAGCACTTGTGACATTGGTTTTCTGAAGATCATCTCCTAATTGGGTAATTATTTAATGATTTTAGGCCAAGATTTAGTGCCAAGATGGGGATTTGGGTACATGTATTGTTGAACCTTTAAGCTTACCTGATTGGGATAACTATTTTCCAATCGGGAAATATTCCACCCGGCGGCGGTGGCGGGCCGCCCGCATATTGGTGGAGTTTTCATTATTCAGAGCTTGGGAGTGGGGCGAATAAGTGTTAGTTATCGTGAGATATATTTTGGGGTTCTATGAACTAACTATGTTTAGCGATGGTGAACGAGCGGTGGGTTGCGGCCGCTGTAAACACGATGGTGAGCATTATTGGGAGATAAAAGTGCTTAATTCAAAGTGCTCATCCTAGCCATATAATCCTACCCTATTGAAATTGCACTATACAGAATTACACAACTAGAGTACGTGAGAGATGTTGTGATTGTACCAGCATTCGATCCCGTCCGTCACGCCCCTTGGCCCCCCATATCTATCATATCATGCAGCGTAAACAACAAAACATAGCATTGTCATAAATGCGGAAGCAGTCCTACGCAGAATCAGAACGAAATCCCCGGCCGACTTGCCCTTCCCACTGCATCCTGTACATGCTATGGTAGTAGCACAAATGAGAGACATCAAGGGATCAAATAACAACTTTATCTCACGAGCCATCTTCATATCAAGAATCAGTAAAACAAAAAACAGCCAACCAGGATGGAACTCTCTTTGGTCGCAAAACCCTTTCACTCACCAGTCCAGAAGCCCTTTCCAACTTTCTCATCGGACCCTTCTCCCTTCTTGTGGTCGTAACGCCCGTCCATCTCGCGATTGTGCTTTGCGACATCAGCTCTGTCACCCTCTGATCGTTCGCTCATGTCGAACGGACTCCTCCCTTTCCAAGAGGACGAGGAGGAGGACGGTGAGGAACCGCCCCTATGAAGATCTCCGGGGCCTTCACTCGTTGCTTCGCCGTATCCCTTCCCAGAGGATCTGGTGCTATGTTTGCTCTGCCCGGTCTCAGCGACACCACCGCTGCCAGTGCCTTTGCCTTCGTCTACCGGCTCGCGGCCAGGGTGTTCGGTATCGACGCGAGGGCGAGAGCCAGCGCGCTCAGGGTGGGCCGACTCACCAGTCTGGTCAGCATCACCATAGCCGCTCGTGGATGGCGCCACGAGCGAACGGGTGAATGAGCGGCAGCGAGGGATGGAGAGGGTTACTCGTGCGGAGGCCGCTGAAGGGGCAGCAGTATGGGTGAGGAGGGAGTTTCGGGGAAGTTGTAGGATTGAACGATGCATGGCAGATATTTAGTATGCTTTTTCCTTCTTCACGTGCTTCAATAAATTAGTGGAGCGTGGGGGGAGGGGGAGGTATGATTGAAGGTTTAGGTAGCCTTTCTTTGTTTTATGCTTATTATTCTCTTTCAATGGAATGGGAAGGAGCAAAGAAAGATGAGCTATTGGGTATGTTTATGATATAAAGGTCCCCTCCTATTTTCTCTCCCCCCACCCCTTTGCCCGTTTGATGAGCGCATAGAGTGACCATGATGTCATTGCCCCCTAGATCATGACGGAAGTGTGCAAAATCCCGAGCGACGAACGGACAACGGGAATCTCCACCTCTTTCGCCTTCATCAAAACAGAATAAGACAGACAGATATGACCCTCTCTAGCCCGTGCGTGGCCTTGGATATTGGAATTCGTCCAGTTGGAATCGAACATTCAGAGGGCAAAAAACGTGGGGAGGTTCATGCATGACGTCAGGGGCCAAGATAAAATAAGATGTATGTATGTATCATGAACTATCACTCGGTCTTGGCAACATGCCTGCATGCATGAACCCTTATTTGGTGATGTTTTTTCTTGTCACTCGGTTTTGGGAGCGATGGTGCGGATTGCGAACACACGCTAGTAATCTCTTAGTTGATCCAGTAGCTAGAGTTAAGTAGTAGGTACATCCCCTCAAGGTCGATCTTGATAAGACGCCAGCGATGACCTATGTACTTGCCAAATTTTTTATCAATAGGGTAGGGGTAGGTACATGTAGGTAATGGTTGTACTAGCAACCGAAGTCCTATTGATAAATGAAAACCTGGCTAGTAGCCTGTGTTTGTTGGGGCTGGAGTTTTATTAGGGGGTTTAAAGGAGCAAAGATGTCAACACTCAACATGCGTTGAGAGGCTGTGGGTTAGTGGTTGTGGTGTGGGATGGAAATGGGGTGGTCGTGGAGGAGAGGTTCCCCAGCCGCGCATGGGGGTGGGTTCGATCCCCATCCCTGGAGGACTAACTTTTTTTCTTCTTCTTTCGGACGTATCTTCTCTGATCTTCTTCATATTCCCAGTTGACCGGACAGAACAGTGGTTAACTGTAAACACCGGGGCGCCACGCCACGCCGCAGGGAACCATGGCGGAGAACCAGGAACAGACGAGGACATGTACTACGTGTAGCTAACGTCAACTTCTTCCCCTTGCTGCCCCGAATTGACACAACCGCACCAGATAACGCAATACTGTCTCGCGATTTCGGGGCGGCGGTGCGTGGGGTCCGTGCTTCATGTGTGTCCGATCGACATGCACTGCGCGCTGGAGAACCCGGTGGATAACCGAGACTACCCGTTGCCAAGAGAAAACCCCTCGCAAAACCGGATCGTCAAATTGGCTCCATCATGACCCCCTGTTTCCCGCCCAAATCCTATGTGGGGAGGCGTGAGTTGCGCTGCCCGACGTACGTAGCATGTAGGTACTTAGGTAGAGAGAGGACGGTGTAGTTTTTATCTTACCGTAGCAGGCGCTACTAGTTACATCGTGCAACCCTGGAATATGTCCACTTAACAATGATGAATTCGACCAAGTGTTATCGATAGGAGGTACATGTATGGATGGGGTGGTTGGTATTAAGGAGTATGGATGATGAGAAGAAAGAGAGATGAGAGACACTACGTCCCTTTTATACCCTAACAGTCCGTAGACGCGCTCGACCTTCCTTCGAAGCCCCCCCCGGCTATAGCTACACCACGCCCCACATTGCATAAGCTCTTAGATGAGAAACAGGAAGAGTATAGCGCAGTAGCATGCATCGAAAACAGATGGGCAACTTTCAACTGAAACAGGGTTTAGGTACAGAAGGGGTCGTTTCAACGTCCTGACTTCGATCTAGAATAACGAACTACTAATGTTGCAACACTCCAGCCCTTAGAGTCGACTAATTCTTTCTCTGTGGCTGTGCAGATATAGGATGAAATGGGACGCAGTACGTACAGATACGCCATGGTGTTTTGTTGTTGTAGGTTGAGCGACGGAGTTGTTCGATGCTACATTAGCTAGTCCACATATCAACTTAATTTGGATTTTACAGCCAAGCCCCTCCGGCTCTAGCGTGAATGTCAATAAAGCCCTTAAAGCGTCTTTATGTATGTAGTTGTAACACTGATATAATCGAGAAACACCCCGGGACGAAAATCATGTTCACTTTCCCCTCTGGTACCCGGCCACAGCCTCTCGGGCTCGATCAAGCCTAGGAGGCGGCTCGAATCTGCGACCTTTTGCCGCTGATGAAGTAAGCCTTGGCGACTCTAGGCGACTCTATAACTGTGGAATAATAGTAGATGGTATGATATTCTTTAATGATATGATCTGACCCTTCTGGCCATGGTTGGTGTGGATGTCGATAGGTAGAGTTATTGGAATATTGCAGGATAAACTAGGGTTTATATCCCAAGCGAAACCGGGTAGGGGAGTATAATACAAGACAAATCCAATACCCGCACATGTACAGGGTTTTCCATGTATTCAAAACCTTTTTGTGCTGCCGTATCGTGCAAGCCGGTGTAATAAGCATCGTATATGTAACTATATATATGCAGGGAAAGACTACCAATTAAAGTCAGATATCTACACCCTCGATCTGGTACGAACAATCTTCTATTTCGACAGTACACGGAATTTCGAAACTCATTGGGCTCCCAGTGCAAAGAAAGCAAACCAATGTATAAAATTACAAGGGCAGTGAAAATTATTTCGGAGGCGACGTTGTTTCTTGTCCCAAGAGGGTGGTTTATTTCTTGTTGCGTACGTATCCAAACCCCCACCCCCAGAGCCTCCGGAGATACTTACTCAAAGGCCACATCATATTCTCCTACTGCGTACATAAATCCCACCGTGGCTTTCTAACCCACTATTCTTGCTGTTCTGATTTTTCAAGTCTCCAAAGTTACACCTGTCCACGCGATTTATATCACTTGTCTGCTCACAAGACCCGCGCCTAGATCCTGACTAAATATAAGTGCGTATATGTACATTTATTCAATTATTTTACTCAAAATCAACTAGCTATCTCGTCTCCCTTATATTTACTGATGCGCTGCTACTCCCCGCGGCCCGGCTCCGCTGGGTGCGGTACCCGTGTTTGGGTGGTCCTAGCTGCCCTTTCTTTTCTACTTTAACCATATATAACGTGACTCTAGGCCTTTGTTTTAGCTTAATAAAAGAACACCATGCTGTTACCAGCCTTGGCTAGTTTATTAATATAATACAGTGATATATCCCCATGCATGCTGCACAAAAACAAGAAATGCGATCATTGACGTTCTATTAGTAATCGCGCATATCGCCCCGCAGTTAACTCTGTCCCTTGCCTGCCTTGTCATCGCGTCTTAACCTCAACGTCACCTCAACTCCAGGTATCACGAAATACAACCAAATAAACTCCTATGGCCTCAGAATCACTCTACGGCACGGCGCGTCCAAAGTCCAAAACAAACCCGATATCTCTCTCCTCCACATCTATTCATGCCCTTTCCAACGAGCTCGCCCTCGCGCGCCTCTCATCCAGCCGTGCAAAGACAGCACCAGGCCGCGCCCGGCCATCGAAAAGCAAGGCCCTCTTTGCACCGGCAAACAAAGGCGTGGGTAAGCGTGCCGCACGCGACGATGCTCCAGACAACAGCTATGGTGGCAAGACGAGCGCTCAGCTAGGCGGCGGTGTTTCGGAGCGGGACTTGGAACGCAGCAGAAAGAAGCTCAAAGAGAAGAGCCGCTTGTATGCAGCTATGAAGCGCGGTGACTTTGGTGATGAGAGCGGCGAGGGACTGATCGACTTTGACCGCAAATGGGCCGAACACCCCTCTGACGAGTCTGACGAGGAGGCCCAGGACGAAGCCGGTAGCGACGACGACGACGAGATCGTCGAGTACGAGGATGAGTTCGGCCGTACCAGGAAGGGAAAAAGGTCGGTTGTTGAACGCGAGAAGAGACGTGTTGCGGCTGCGAAGAAGGCTGCTGAGGAGGCGGCAGCGATGAATGCTGCGCCGGAGGGACTCATCGTGGGGAATACGATACAGACCGCGGCGTTTACGACATCGACATTTTCTACGGTACCCTCGAGTGCGATGTTGGCGGGGGCAATGCCGAGGGAAGAGAAGGAGACGCACTATGACGCGAATGGGGAGGTGCGCACAAAGGGTGTAGGATTTTACCAGTTTAGTAAGGATGAAGCCGAGAGGAAGACTGAGATGGAGGAGCTAGAGAGGGAAAGATTGAAAACGGCTGAGGCTAGGCAGAAGGTGGGGGAAAGAAAGCAGAAGAGGAAGGAGGCGGTGGAAAAGAAAATAGAAGAAATAAAAAGGAGACGTAGAGAGAAGGTCGGAGACAAGTGGCTGGAAGGTTTTATGGGAGGGTTGGCCGAGTCTCCGGTTACCTCTAACTCCGCTAAACAGGAAAAGGAGGAGGCTTGAAGGGATTTTTTTAGTGTTTGGAGCTTGACTTCTGTTTCTTTTTTTTTCTCTGGGTTTCCTTTTCTAGTATAGGCTGACTTTCATTTTTGCTCTTTGGGCTGTATCTGATAACTCGTCAGGCCGAATTTGAATCCTTTATGGTAGCGTGATGAATTTAACGCCCAGAATATTCAGGTGGTAGTTTTTGGCATGCGTGACAGTTTGTAGCATTGTTTCGGTTCATACCCTAGTGCTTTCCCAAACCCTCTGGCCTGATCCCACCGCCGGCGCGCCCCAGAACAGACCCAAGGGGCAATAAAATCATATAGCTGTGAATATCTACTTGTACTTGCATATACTTTTAAAAGCTGCTCGAACTCCGTATTAAATAATGGTGCAACCAAGACAATTGTGTGAGCTACTCATGCCAAGACGTTTCTGAAATCATTTCCTCAAAGGTAATGCTTTCTTGGCATAATGACCCGCGAAGATTTCTCCTTCCACCCCACTACCTACATAGGGAGGGAGGGGGGGGGGGGGCGAGCGGGGAGGGGAGGTAAGGGGAGGAAGACGTAGGGGAGGGACATCCCCGACGAATATACCGCGTGTTGACGAATTCGAACAAGGGTTGTTTTAGAAATGATTAGTAGCGCTAGCTAGACTAATTCTCGGCTTGGCTGTTAAGTACTACCGGCCCCTCTTCCAGTATTCGTCGAATGACGTCCTGTAGTATGGGTTTTTAGGCTATGGGCGCCTGGCCAACAACGAGTTTCCTGTCAATGGATCGATTGGCTTGGCATTCACATAATACAACATACGACATGCATGTGGGTCCTACGTTGAATGCCAAACCTACCTGATTCCCAAGGATTTAAGAGTTAAAGTGTAGGTACACCGCATAGCTCCCAATAGTATCGAGGTTGAGAAACGTATAGGGGCTGGTGAGTTAGGGCTCTTGTGCATGCTTAAGCATCTCGCGAGCCTGAGTAGCATCATAAAATGCTCCAGCACAATGTTGAGATCGGTCTATAATATATAAGAATCCACAGGAACCAATTCATCTTATTCAAAGGATCTTTGCCCCTTGCCATTGCGAAACATCGGCTCATATAGCAAATAGTGCAGGGATAATCATTGGTATAAGCGGAGTGAATCCGAGTGATATTCCATGAATCAAACGCTCCAGCCTAGAAACAATAGATAAGATCTTGGGGCTGCACAATGGCTAAAGAACGGTTTCGGGTTAGATCTGACTGTTCTGGTTAGAGTGGGCCGAGGTTCAATTACAAGGGTTAAATTCCGGCGAGCACTTAAATACATACATATCAGTACGTACACAACTGAACACATCAGCCGGACCACACCGATGTACTTCCCAATCATAGACTTTTCATTTGATAAAGTTTTATCTGTGAGAGAGAAATGCACTTTGATGAACTGTGTCCCGTAAACCTCTTGTGAGGGGAAGTGTACCTCCCCATGGCCAATCACAAAGTTTGATTGCCTGCATTTATGTGTACAAGCGTACGGAGGGTGAAGTTGGAACGGCCAGGGTATCGACTTTACACCATAACTGCTGTGGCTGAGCTGAGCGTTCTAACTTCACCCCCTGTGCCCTAGTATATGATCATTCTATATCGAAGCGATTTTTAATTATTCGCTATCGTATTCATACATGATTATAATACTACATGTACTCATGTGTAAACACGATTCTGCTCTAGAAGCCACGTAGATTTATCTGCGCGGAAATCGGTACGGGACACGTTTCCCAACCAGAGTTTATGTACACCCGACAGTTCTTATTCCTGTTACCCTCTTTCTCTCGAAATCACTTCCTCTTCTTCTTTTCTCTCTCTATGGGCGGCGGTGTCTCGAGGGCCCCACTCATTTAATTAAGTAACTCCCTTCCCTCCCTGTTTATATCCTTTTTCTTTGACCGTCTATTTGATTTTACTTTGTGCCCTTTCTAGGACTTAGCTATAACTTTCCCCACGCACTTTCTTACTTTGTTATTATCGCCACTTATATATATGGAAAGTTCCTCCTCCATCTCTTCTTGGTGGCTCTTTGATTCACTCTATTTCCTTCTAGTTTCTACCTATATGTATCCCTTTCTATTATTATTTATTGCCCAGTATCCTTATCTTATAGCTATTCTTACTCTTTACATGGAAAGTCACCCTTCCCCCCGCCCCCTATATGGAAAGCCCCTTTCCCCTTTTTCTTCGATGACTCTTAATTGATCCACCTTATGAACTCCTAGTATTCGCTTATTCTTTCTATTCTTGTCCTATCATTATATAGTTCATGGAAAGTTCCCTTTCCGCTGTCCATTTTTCGTTTTTCTTTAACGACCTCCGATATTGTCTGACAACAAATCTTGTCTATTGATATAGGAGATATTCCTTCTAGCTTTTTTACGAAAAGTGATATGAAATCCTTCTGAGATACTGTTGATTTACGGAATGCTTGTCATTCCTTCCTGTCATCTCTTGTATCTCCCTTGTGCTTTATAGGTTCTAGGGATATATATTTTTGATGATTCTTCGTTCTGTTGCCCCATCTATTCTCTTTTAATTGTAAGGGACGCTCCCTTTCCCACTGGGTTTTTTTATGGGGTCCCTTTGTTGTCATGACGTTCCCCGTTTTCTTATTTCCCTATACCATCATGGTCTTCTATCTCCGAGAGATGGAGTTCTTATACCTAACTGTGATGAGTACCGTCGTTGTGTTTCATTGAACCACCGACCCTTGATAGATATGTCCCTGTTATCAATATACTGTTATAACTCGTTACTCTTTCAAATAGAACACAAACCATTTTACAGTCATGCAACCCTTTCCGTGCATACAAGGCCACATTTCATAGTGATGTGTTGGAATATCTAATTTACCTGTAGTGGCCCTCAATGATTTTTCTCTTACGCGTGAACTTGAGTTGTAATTTATGGGACAATTCCACTTGTATTCTCCGGAATATCAATACGGTTATGTATTAAATGAGGAGTAGTATATAATCTGCTCATAAAACCCCAACTTGTTGCCAAACATACAACTAAACGAAGAAAGAAAAAAAACTTATTTGCGACACATTCTATCACTCGGGGATACAAGTCACGTGCCCAACGAATCCGGCTGATCGACCGCAATTGATTGATAATTAATACACGCAAGAACCCCCGGCCCACAAAAGCCAATAACAGCCTTCGAGAAATGCTCACTGAACACGCCCGCTGTCCTCCGCACCATTCCCTGCGATTCCATTTCTTTTACTCTCCCGCCTATAATCCCATGAACATTCTATCAAATCATCGCAATACGTAAAGCATGCAATACGATGCTTATTAGCATATACGTGTTCCTCCTTTACATCCTCTTACAACTCATGCACACGATCTACCACCCGGTATGTGGCCGTGGGTCATGCCATAGAACCGGGAGCCCCGGGGGCTAAGATCTATTGGCCTTCAACGCCCGATTGTATAATTATTTTTCTATCTGCGGTGGCTGTAGAGCAACACGTCACCCAACAGCACCGGTAGTCTGAAGAAAGGCTGACACCAAGTCTTCGCCCATATTGACCCGACATAATCTTTAGTTCCTGCTCCAACACTCTTCCTTGGGAAACATACAACCTTGATCTTACAACCATCTTACAAAAAACACTAAACTAATGAGTCCTATGAATGTGTCCAGTCTCACTCCTCGTAACGAAGGCAGCAGCAACAGGGAAGGCGGTCTCAGCAATAGTGATATTATCGGCATCACGGGAATTCTTGCCTCCGTTGCTGCGACAGGTTTTGGGGCTTGGCTCCTAAAGAAATTGCGGAAGACATTCAGCGGGCTAGGAGATGTAAGAACCTTGCCCTTTTCTAGATAGTGAATCGGCTAACCGTCAACTCTTTACTCTGCCTGATAGAATGAAGCCCTAGCCATGTCTGGAGACCAGGAAGCGAATGTTAATCATCATTCACCATCTCATTCCCCCCTTTCAGCCTCCAATCCTCCACCCCAAGATCTAGAGCCTTCACTTCCACAGATTGTACAAACATCAGGGACAGCCATTACTAGTACATCGGTGCCTGTGGTTGATGGGGCCGCATCACACCAGCGAACATCCCCGAGCCACCCGCCCGAGACCACAATAACCAGGCCAAAACGAGCGCATACTTGGGCTGCGGGCAAGGTTTAAACACTAGGATCAAGTTATTTATAGTTACTGTACACCCCCTACTACCTACATTTACGGCGTTGCTAACAAGTTAGTGTAGTAGTATTGCGAGTTGTCAAAAATAATGAAACGCACCGATAAGACAAGACTCAACGAACACTACGACACTCACCCCAACCCCGTAAGTTCCAATGAGCCCAATGCCAAATCTGATATAATTCGAGTCTTTAATCTTTTATTATTACTATTTACTTTGTTTGTGGCTTCTTCCTGGTTGGTCCTGGTTGGTTGCGTCTCACCATTTTTGACAGCTCGCAATACCTGTCAGAAGTTGCTCGGGAGTCTTGCCCACGAGGTGTTTTGGGTGGGCATAAAGCCCTCCATGTACTCATTTACCACGAAAAGTGATGCAACGGCTTCTTAGTGAATTCGCAATCACTCTTTTATTTAGATGCATATGTGAGGTGAATATATTCTTTATACTCTCTTTACCACCAAATATTGTTGCTTTGTTAAGGTCAAAGTTAGGTCGCATGTGATGGGTTGAAGTCGTGAGTGGTAAGGGACTTTGCGCGGCAAATGGAGCCAGCCCCATTTTCCGGTAACCTGATCGATGCCGATCCCAGGGTCTACCAATAACCGAGACATAGAGCTGGCTCCATCTGGCAAAGTCTCTTTTCCGGCACTGTGAGGTTGTGAGGCTCCGTTACGCAACGGCTCCACCAAGATGCAGGATGCGTATCATATATCACTTTTGAATACCGTGCCTAGGAATACACGGCCAAGTACTTAGAGTACCGATCCTTAGAGTTATCCTGTGCGGGTATTCCTCACTCTGCCTTGCCCGTCCTCGCCTCGTGATATTGCCAAGAACTGTCGGCTCATGCACCTCGTAAGCTACAACTCGGGCTTACTACGCTGGAAAAAAAAAGTATGGTCTCAACCCGGACATCCCCGAGACCATACTTTATTTTTCAGCAAGTATACCACGGTGTGTCAACTAGTTTAGGGTTTGGACTTGATGCTATCCCTATTGCCCACTCAAGTTTACACATCCACCCACCAACCACCTATTGTAAATTAAGCCATACAGTGGTAGACACTCAAAACCGACCCTCAGTTATGTTGTTCTAGAGGCTATAGGGAAGGGATATCTGGCGGACAAAGCACAGGTGCTCAGGCTGGTATCTAATCATTGATTGACTGAAACCCGTGTTTTCGTCGTTGCCCCAGGTTCGTCGTTGCCCCAAATTGACTTGAGGTACATAACAGAACTATCTTACACAAGGACTTTCTTCCTGGACAGGTGTTGTAATGTTGAAAGTCAGTGGGTGAAGGGTAGTTTGATGGTCGGTTCTGTGGGTGAAGGGTAGTTTGATGGTCGGTTCTGTGGGTGAAGGGTAGTTTGATGGTAGGTTCTGTGTGTCCGCCGCTGTACTTACCTACGTACCCAGGCCTAGGTACCATTCGCCGTAATGTAAAGCCTTGGGCATATGCTCATGCATTAGCGCCGAAATTCTGGGTGCAAAGAAGTCCGGGTGAGCAGGGTGGTCTCTACCCCGAATGTTTGCGCAGATGGAGCCGGTCCCCTTTTTCGGTAACTTGATTGGACAGTGGCCGTGCTGTGTTCCACTCAGCCCTGCCGATATATCACCTTTCTGTATCACATTCTCTAGACCAATAGGCCGAAGTTCAGGCGATAAAGGCGACCTGTCATATTTTTTTTTTTTGGGGGGGGAACCCCCCAGGTGAAGAGGACCCTCGCGAGAATAGGTTCCTAGGATCATAGTTTATCACTCGACATTAGGCTAGCTATATTGTTATATGTTTTTTTTTTCTGTTTAATTCGTTAATTGCACGCAGCCTCTCGACTATAGCAATATCACACGGTTTTTGCCCCAGTTGTCATGCTTAATATTTGCTGCTCCAGAGCGCGCGAGCATTGTCAACATTTCTGCTTAGGGCTATTTGTCCAGTACACAAATACAACATATACATACACATGTATAATTATGTAATATGTGATTATATACCCTAGGGAGTGTATCCAAGAAAAACATGCAACTAAATACTCCAGAGTATTCCGAGCACCGACAGGACAGTGAGGACAACATACGCAATAGCCGGTGGTCACCAGGGGAGTTAATATACCACGTTATGAAACTAACCTAGTTGTCTATCGATATCCAACAACGCCCACAACCATGGTCTCAACATTGCCCTTCGATTGTTGGCCCTTTTCTTTTCTTCTTTTCAAGCCAGTCTAGTCACACAGGGCCATAGTCGCGGCCTAGTCAACTCCAAATACTCATCTCAGTCGATTTCTCTATGTACGCGTTCTCCCCCGTAATTTTCCACACACAGTACCCCCTCGCATGCTTCAACCACTAACTAAAAGAAGATATTCCCAGAAAGAAAGTTAGGAAAGAAAGAAAAAAGCCCAAACCAACAGGAAATCAAAAGGGAATCAAAATAAAAGACCACCCAAAGACTCAAGGAAACAGAAAGGAAGAAAAAAAAAAAAAGGTACCCGATATGCTAAACACCAAAAGAGTACTCCCCAATGAAACAAATAGTTTAAAAAAAAGATACTAAAACGAGGGTAAAACCGCCTCTATCCCAACTAGACTTGAAAGGAAAGACCACAATTCCCCAACTAGGGCTAACGGGTGAAGTGAATGGAATGCAACCATTAAAAGTAGAAAGTATCGCGAAGCGGGAACCAGCCCGGAGACGAGATGGTCTAGCTGGCTAGTCGGCTGACTAGAATTTTTTGTGTGCCTTTCCTTCAATGCACTCGATGCATAAGTGTAGTACATCGGCTGAGAAAAATGTAAGCGCAAGTCCAGAGAGACCATATAACAATAGGGTTTGAGTACTAACCTTAAGGCCTGCGCAATCCCAGGAGCCCTATCATAATCATGATCTTGATCTTTCATACTACCATCTCTTATCTTATCTTTGTCTTATCTTATCTTATCTTATCCATCTCATCTTCAAGTCCTCCAAACATAGCCCACATCTAGAAAATAATATATCACCCATAACTCCGTCCCAAGTACACCCAAGACACCCAAAAACCGATAAAAACAAAAAAGCCCTCGATTAAACGAACCAGCAGGATACCCTCCTCATTTGCGAACTTCTCATGAATTCCACTTACAATAACAAGTGCTGTCGCCCCTCTCCTTCAACCTTCCTTTCGAATTCGGAGTCTCGTTCAGTTTCACATACCCCTCCCCTGTCTCGCGATCCACAAGTGGCGTCAACCCTCCCTTTGCAGTAACCACGTACTGCGTACATGTCACATCTCCCAGGTTCGCTCGTCCCTTCGGGTCCGGGTCCGTCAGATCCATTCCCAACAATCGTCGGATTCGTGAGCTGGTGGGACGGGACTCTTTTATAGATATTTTTAGTGGATACGAGGTGGGGGTTGAACGTTCGACGTGACGCTTCAGGCCGAACCTGCGAGTGAGGTTACCGTTGGTAGTAGGGGTTTCGGTAGCCTGCGGTGGGTGTTTGAGGCCAAAGAAGTCGTCCACATTGTGGCTGTGACTCGGGGGCGGTGGTGGGGGGATGTTGGGGAAACTGGCGTCGCCGTTGTAGTGGGGGCAGTTAGGTTGGTAAGGGCATCCGGTAGGAGATGGGCTTTGTTGATCAGTCTTAGTCAATGATGAGTTTGTTAATATTGTTGGGGTTGGGGTTGACGACGAGGTAGTTGTGGTGTGATCATCATCATCATCACTGTCGTCCCCACCGTCTTCATCTCCGTGGTCGCCAGTTTCCTTCTGGTTTGTGACCGCTGTAGAGGGGATATCGGTCATCACTTCAACCTCGAGGAGGGTCTTTTCCCATACACATTTCCACACTATTTCACCTGGCAAGAGGGCGGTGCCATTTCCAGATTTGATGATGCCATCATCCCGAGCGACATTGTCGTCAATTGTTTTCCCCCTGACAATTACTGTCTTATTGAATAGGAGTCCGAATTTATAGCTGTCGTCTAGGGGGTGGTCACCTGACCTACTCCACAGCCCATTCCCTGTAGACCTCTTACCCAACCCGTGCCTGATAGTACTCCTACCTCCAAGCTGTTTTTTCCTACCATTGTAATAACTGCTATCTGTCGTATTATAGAACGCGAACGGGATCCTCCAAAACACTTGGTTTTGTGTCCCATCCCTCCACGATGATTTGCCCGAGTACTCCACTACGTCCCCGTTATCATCAATTTCCACCATATCCTCCCCAACCTCCCACTTGGTAATTCCCTCCGCAGAGCTAACTACGTAGCCTCCCCACGCTCCCTCACCGTATTCTGCGCCACGAAGAAAATCAGGTTCGCTGGGATAAAGCTCCATGTTGGTAAGATTGATTGGACCCCGCTCAAAGCGCCACTTTAGGGCTTCACTAGCGTCACCTTGATCGTAAGCGCAGGACCAGAGGAGATCAGCGCCCATTTTGAACCAGCCGGGCGAGGACTCATCCTGCGCTGAGATATCACAAGAAGTGGAGTCGGCGGCGAGGATAACGGGGTCGATTAAGGCAGTACCAGTAGGTATTACGGGAAAGGTGTCGTTTGGACTTGATAATGGTGGACCAGTCTCTTCGGAGGTTGGTGGAACCTCGGTCGTGGGTTCTGGGTATACGGTTGCTGTTGCTGTTGCACTGGGATGTGTTAGTTTCGTGTCGATGATAGATATCAAAGACCCTAAAGTGAGAATTTATGGGAGCGGAGCCAGCCCCAGTTCTCCGTGGCCTGGTTTTGACTCCAATCAGGTTACTGAAAACTGAAGCTCGCTCTGCTTCCGTAAAGACCCCAATATAAAAAATGGACAGGGGCAATTCTTACGCTTGTGCGTGATTTAACCCTACACCCAAACCCACACCCAACCCTACGGCTAGGAGTATCACAGCCGCGATCGCTATCCCCATCAACACCGTCTTTTTCCTGAATCCCATCAACCTCTTTTCATCCCACTCCTTGAGATGTCCTCCGCCCCCATCATCCGGCTCTCCACCATCTCCTCCCCGATCCCTAGCCGTAGCCAATAATCCAACTCCTCCAGTTGCAGCCAATGCCACTCCTCCACTCCTCCTCCGCTCTTCTGCATCCTCCTCCTCCCGACCCACATCAATCCCAGAATCCCCATTCGACACCTGTAACCTCAAGGGTACCCCAACCACCACCTTCGGCTTTGGTGGTTCAGGATACTTTGTATATGGCGGCGGCTCCACACTCCTCAAACTACTCGCTCCAGACGGGAACACCACTGCTGGTGCCGGTCTGTGTGGTGCAAATCCATCATTTACTGGCATCCCAAAGTCGTCTGAAAAGGGGTTCATCCCGTCTTCCTCCTCCGGCACAGTAGACCCCTGAGTGTTGATAGACTCAGGGTATATATTCTGTTGATGCCCCCCATAATTCCATCGCGGTCCTACCCCTGCAGCTGTAGAGTCGGATAAGTTAGATGGTATCGAAGAAAGTGTTGAGTAACCGGTTCCAGTAGTTCCTGTAGTGTTAGACCTATTAAGAGGGGCTCCGTGCCCGTATGTTGATGAAGATGAAGACCTAACAGACGGTGTCAAAGACTGTGATATTCTGTGGTGTTGGTAATACCCAGTCCCACCACTACCACTACCACTACCAGGCAACGGGCTTGGAGAGCGTCGTGAAGATAATGACAGGGACGGACGACGGACCGAGGGAGTTGGTGTAACAATGGAACTCGAGTAGAATGCAGAGCCACTAGGCGAGGGAGGAGGCGAGTCGGCCGGGTCAGCGAACACATTTTCGGGGCTACTTGGGCGGGCTTGCTGGTAATCGCGTGAAGGTGAAGGGGCTGGACGACGACCAGATGCCGATACTCCTAGTGACAGGCCTGGTCGATACTGAGCGTAAACAGGATAGAGAGCATCGTCGAGGTCACTGGCGGTAGCCGACCGTTGAGAGGAGGCGCGAGAGAAGCGGTTCTCCATTACGGTCAGCCCTTAAGGGCGAGAGTCGAGGGGGGTTGACGGTGAGAACGCTCTAGGCGAGGGTTGATGTTTGTAAGGGCCCGGTGATGATAGAGATGGGGGGGGGGGGGGTAGAGATATGAGGAGCAAGAATGTCTCCTTACCTTGAGGGGGTGGTGTGGACGACGGTGGTGGTGGGTGATGAGTGATTGTGGGTTACAGTGAGTGACTGACAGTGAGTGATGGTGTTGTTGTCTGTATCAATAAAGTAGGTACGGTACAGTACGGAACAGAGTAAGCGACCGGTGAGAGTTGGTATTTCTTCTCGATCCCACAGTGATCTGACAAGATGTGTGTGTGTGCAGAGGAATAGGTACGAAATGGATTAAATGAAATGATATAATCCCGGCTGGTAAATCTTTTTTTCCCTTTATTTTCCTTTTTTTCTTTCCCCTTTGTGTGTGAAATGAATTAGAGAATGAACACTTGAACAGACACACCTTGCGAGGTGAGAATCGAAGTTGCTAGGCGATTGGGGGGGGGGGGGGGGTGGTTGTTGTTGTTGAAGGTGGGCGCATGGAGCATACGAGCATAAGCACAGAAGCTCCAGGGCCTGTCTTCCAAGAGGGTTAGGGACACACACACACACTCCCCTCCCCCCAAATAAATTGTTGTTCATGCCTCCTATTGGATGAATTCCACCCGCTGCATTGCATGCTAACTGGACTCTCTCGGGCTCCTCCTGCACACTTCCCGCCCCAGCGAATAGAGAAGATACACTAGGTGTACTCTATCATCCCGGTCACCAGGGTAAAGATCCGAAAGTCCAGTCAAGGGGGGGGGAAGCAGAAGGTCGAAGAGAAGAAAGCAAACAAGGTGGGAAAGAAAAAGGAACATGATACTTCTTTTCCCGCCTCTCCTGCCACTACTAGTATGTATCATGATCATCGTTATCCTTTGGCTCCTTTGGTTCAAATTCTCATCCTCTCTGTGACTTTTGGTAGCCTCCTGTCTAGCGGTACCATTTCCTCTTTAGGTCGTAGCGCTATCCTTCCCCCCCCCCCCCCCCTGTCAAAACCGCTAAAATAGAGGAAGGAGAAGAAAAAAAAACCACACAGCCCCCGCGAAAGGAAAGTTGCCATCGAGAATTGCATTGTTTCAGCCATTGGTTACTAACTGTTTTTTTCTTCTTTCTTCTTCGCTGTGGTTATGGGGTGGACTTGGTTTTAAACTTCCAATGATCGTGCGTTGCCGCCTGTTCTATTTGGTCGGCCGGTCTGACAAGGTGTGATGCAGGCACCCACCACAATTTTCCTTTCCTTAATTCTGGATGGAGGATGTTTTTGGACCTCGATCTACCTTATATCCATCCAATCACGAACCAATTCCCCCCACACAAGAACTAATTTGCCGCTATTAACCATCACCCTCCCTCCCCACATTTTCCTCCATACAGAACCACATCCACTCCCACGGAACCCTAGTCCCGTCTTATATCCGAATTAGAAGTTCCATAAGCGGAGATTTCCGTCGACTAAATACAGGTGCCGTATATCCATTAAATTTCCAAGTTAGCAAAAAAACTCAACGTCATTCCATAAACAGCTTCGCCAAACTAACCTCCCAGTACTCTAAATTAAGCATAGGGTTAGGTGAGATATCATGGGTCACGAGGGATCACTCGATAGGGTTAGTGATGGTTGGTGTTTATGACTTTGTAACATGAGGCTGTAGTAAGCAGCAGCATGTGAATACGACACTTTTCTGCTGCTGTAATTACAAAAATACCAATGAGGACACAAATTCAAGTGCAACACTCGTATCACATTGCATCGACCATGAGGGGCAATAAGAAGGTTTAATATGCACACCTCTCCCGCTGGCCGGTTTGAATTGGTGGGCTTGATACTGCTTTTAGAAAAACCCGAGTATAAGTCAAATGCGGATCATATCAAAAACGTCACGGCCGCCCATCCAACCAGTCGGTGATCGATGTTACTCCGAGTCGCCATGTAGCAGACGATGTGGTTCCTCCCAGATCCTCCTACATCAGACCTGCATCCATTTTCTGGTCAGTTGGTTGGGTGAGACACGGAATAACCGTTGTCAAAATGCAAATGTCACGGAGAATCACTCGTAGAGCACATTTACTTCCTACACAGGTGGCTGATCGCATCCGCTACAGGAAGGTCTAATAAGGTACTGATTGATTATCGGCGGCGCTGGTCCGCAGGCCCGAGCGCCATGTGTGTATGTGTTCTGAGTGTGTTCTGAGACGCAGTTGCCGATATTGTAAATGGCGGATAAAACTGGACAAGAAGGAGAATTCTGGCCTTCAGCCTCCTCCTCCGACGCAACGCCACACCGCATCCATCCCACTAGAGCCTCATCATCCTCATCACCATCTCAACCAACTCGGTCTTGATCTCTTCGAATCACCGAACCCCACCCCTGCAAATCAATACCAGATTGACAATCTGCATGCACTAACTACCGATTGAACGGGGCACCAATCAAAACAAGGAATATGTCAATACTCCCCCTCGCTCTGTCACTTAATCGAGCTGGCTGGATAAATAGAGGAGGGGAGGAAGGGGGAAAAAAAACCGCTTCCAGCATCACTTTTTGTGGGGTGGTGCAATAGAGCGTTTTGGCAACACCCAAATTTTGTGCTCGAATTTTGAGCTCTTGGCGGGCTATCCACACCAAAAACCGGTCGCCAAGAACTAAAAATTTAGACTCAGAGGGTTGGTTGCCAAAACGCTCTAATGCATCCAGGTAATATAGATGGAACGCGCAGGCCAGGGGTTGTGCGTGATGATCGACACCGAATATGAGGTGAGGTCCGGGGTGCCGTGCTCGGCGGCATTCTCGCTTTTTAAGCTTCCATGGCGGGGGTTACCGCGCGGGCTCGGCGAAACATCTATACGGATATTACTGTGGGTTACGGACGCTGAGTGTCCGTAGGAAGCCCTTGGTATCGAGTGTCTGGAATCAAAGCAGTAAGGCCGGAGTGGTAATCCGGGGTTCCGGCCGCGGCAGTTGTATATAAAGCCGAGACCAATAGATTAATAATTCAGCGACATACTAACGGTTGCATTTGAGGACAGCTGATATTCGTATGTTCAGGCCATGGGGTCAGTCATGATCGATTGATCAAGTTAATGGTTCTAATCGGCCAACCTGATGATCGGTGGTGCGTTGAGCTGACATACTAAACCGGCTTCGATGAACCAGTTACCAGAACCCTAGCACTTCACGCGAGTGATAGGCTATGATTCATTGCTCTCATTGGTCACAGAGTGGAGCCCGAACCTGCATCTCGAGCCATCTGGCTTGAGTCTCACTATAACGCCCTGCAAAAAACTGAGGGTGGAACGGGGTCCAGATATAAACGCATACCCTTGCCCCGAAACTTCGGGCCCCGTTGCCAGCATTGTGTGCCATTATATCAACCTCCGTTCCAGAAGGCGAATTCTCCAGAAACCCGAAACTTGCCCCCACATAAGCTCAAGGCAGCCTGACGGTGGCGCCAAAGACGAAGGCTGTGTTTTTGGGGGGTCTGAAAGGACCAGATACTGGGATTGCCGTGCAGGAATAACCGTGTCCTTGGTTGTAAACCAACTTTTCCACCATGCGGAGCTGGATCCGGAAGGACCTCAAGTCAAGCTTGAGCTTGATGAACCGGATTCTTAGCGCTAGCCTCATGGCAGCACGCAGCCTAGGGACTTATCGCTACATATTCCCCAGCCTGATCAGACCTACATGTAGCTATCATAGGCATATCTCCGCACACTGCAAGCATAGATCAGCTACGTACCTGCTCCGACTGCGCGCCTGCGAGGAAGCGTCATACATATTTCTCTATTACAACTCATTGTTTCACCCACCACCAACGCCCATGTATTTCCGAAACAAAACCAAGAATTAAGTAGAACAACCGAGCAACCGCCCACAAGCCATATATAACCAATAACGCAAGGGAGGGAGAGAGCAGCTCTCATACTGTTACAGACGGTGGTCGAAAAGAAAATATCACCCCGGGATCGCTTGGTGACGCGTAACTATACCTCAAACCGCATATTGTGAAACAAGCTAAGTACATGAATCCACCACCACCACTGCCAAGCCAACGGTGTTAAACGCCCCGCATTACATATAAAACTTGTAGCTAACGGTAGTGGGGATGGTTAGGGGCCCTCTACGGGTCTGGAATCCGGGTACTGGGTAACGGTGCCAGAGCTTGTAATGCTCTCTTGAACCGGAGCTCCTACTCTCTGGGGTGTAGAGGGTGGGCTCAGTCAGCAGATCAGGGAGCGCCAGTCAGCAGTGTTGGACAAATTCAAGGTTCACCACAATCCTCCGAAGAGGGGAGACGTAAGATCAATAAACAATAAGTGGTTGTTGCCATTGAAAGGTTTTTATCAGTACACAATTTGCTTTGACCCGTAATTCGAGCTTAGACACTTTGCAATCCCAGATCCCAGAAAAGACTCCACGACAAATTCCTCCAGTCCCAATCGCGTTCGAAACGGAAAATAAAAAATAAAAGAAAGAGAATCAGGAAAGGAAACAATATGTCGTGCTTGCCGTTCAAGATGGACACTGTTGTCGATCTTTTGGTCTTTTCTGGGCCATGGGGGAGGGCTGGGCAATTAGGAGAAGAATGCGGTAAGGACGCAGGACGTGAGGTTATCGTTGCAGACCTTCTTTGTAGCAGTTGTAGTGGTGCAGATTTGGTACGATGCGGTGCATGCCGCTGTGGCGGGTTAGTCAAGCTGGGGGAGAGAATGATGGGTTGTGGAATCTATCTTACAGACGGCTGACCCGAAGGCTGACCCGAAAAAAGGGATGGCACTGGCGGGCTCGGGCGTAGGCATTGCGGTCGAGACCGAGAGAAGGCAGAAGGGGACGGCGAGGGCCATGATCATGCTCTTGGAGGTTGAGAATTGCATATTGGTGGTCGATTGTGAGTGTTTGTGTTTGTTGTAATGTTGTGTTTGTTGTAATATTGTGTGATGATTTGAAGCTGCAGGTTCGAACTGATTATTTTGAACACTACGGAGGATCTGCCTGGCCTTTATAGGGGAACAATCAGTGATATCTACACATGTGAATTGGAGGAGTTACTTGAAAGACTGAGAACCATCATCACAACCACCCGTGAAGAAAAGAAAGTGGCCATAAACAAGGCCACTACAATTTTTTTCCTTGTCCAGCGATCATTTCCCACGGCAATGATACGGTCATGGTCGAATACTCACTCAAATACCCAAAGTCAAAAGAAGCCCTTGTCCAAAAACAATATACGTCACCGACCCAGCGGGGCGGTTCTGCAGAACAATGGGAGCCATGACATGTCCCCAATCAATAAGCTTTCTCTTGGCTGAGACACCCCCCGCGCGCGATTGGTCGAGTCGGGTGCCCCCCCCACCCCCACCCCACCCCCACGGTCACACCGCGCGCGAGTGATACCGTGTGGAATAGGCCGGCCGAGTGAGGACCTGTGAAGTTATCTGTTTTTGTTTTGTTTTGTTTATATCGTTAATGTGGGGTAATCCGTGGGCAATAGTAACTGTGGTGAAGGGGAGTGAGGCTCTAGCTCCCTCTTCCAAGTACAACTCAACAACTTCCCAATAAACTATGTATGCCGTTCGTTCCTGGCTACATATGATACTTGACCTAGTCTCTCACATAGTCTCTGCTTGATAGATCTCTACTACATAGCGCGCGCAGTCTTACAGCAACCTGTGGCCGGGCTCGCACATAAACTACCCAGAAGTACTACTACACGTATAACCCCCCCAACTCCAGATCTAGAAGATCACTCCTGCGATGCAAATGGGACGGACCAAAAAGAAAGGCTAAAAGAAAAAACTAAATCGCCGGTATAGTGCTACTCTTCCGCCGACACACATCACATACTTTCCCGCAACACTTCCATCCGCCGTATGTTCCGCGGAGATGTCTGTATCCTGAGCTATAAACTCTTCCAGCTAGGCTCCGACAGTACAAAGCCTCGCTTTGGGACCTTCCCCCCCGGGTTTTGCCCTTAGGAGATTCTTGCGTCTAGCTAGCCAGGGGCGATCTGGGATGAGATGGGATGTAAACCCGGCCGGTAAGTATCGCTCACAACAAAGCCCCCCGGAACAAACGCCCACAGAAAGAAGCATTAATCTAACACCTCAGCTCTATCACGGGCAGATCTAGACAGTCCGGTCCTCCGGCCGTTTCCGGCCCCGCCCCGCACCCACCCCGCTGTCTTGGCATGACGGGTCATGAACCCTAACCCTGTCGGCTTGTTCAGAACCGTGTGGGGGGGGAAAGCAAGATTTGATATATGCAGGTACAGCGGAGGGGTGGCGCTGCGAAAGAGGAAATATATTCCCCTTGATCGGTAGACAAGGAACCTACTTGACGGTGATTTGAGCGGACGGAGATCTTTCCCCTGCTGGCGGTTAGGCCCTAGCTGGGTAGAGTAACCCCCCTACTCTGAACAGCCAACTTGTCGGTCGGTCGGCGAGGTGGCCGGACGTTTATGATACATATGACATATACATGCATAGGTAAGGCGGTGAATCGATGGCCACTGTGTGGCGTGTGCATGTGGGCAGCGGGCGATTAGGTTTGAGATCTTGGACCGACGTTGTGTGTAATAAGCGACGCTACAGTAGCCCCCTCCCATCTCCAGGGAGGTGGGAATCTGGAGAAGGGGAAGTTAGTGAATTCCGATAGCAGAGGAGGTTCTATCGCGGTCGGAGGGCCCTGTGGGTAAGAAATGGTCCTACGCTGAGCTGGGGGTTGTTGCGGTGGTTATCGACCATACAGATTCCCTAGATTGTACCCGGTAACAGTAGAGTACATTACACTGGTGCTGGACGAATTAACCGTTTCTGCAGCCATTAGTTGATCCCCCCTTTCTGTCCGCTACTATTTAGCTGGTGGTGGGCTGTGAGTGGTGGTTGCATGGTTTATTATTATTATCATTATTACTATTGGTGCGACGAGGCAATTAATTAATACACACGGCCCAATCAGGCAGCGGCTGCTATAATATTAGGCTGTCCATATACAGTTAACTATATTAACGCTGCTGGATATGGATCGATATGCGCGCCCGGAGACCCTATCAGAGTGCATCATCAAGCAACACCGGCCGTTTGTGTCTATAGATCTGGATCTGGGTGCGCCCCGATCTCCGGGTCTGGGGATGTCATGGCCGGTTCGGGGTTCGGGTGGGTGGATTTTTCAAGAGGGAAATCATAAATTAGAACAAAGATGTGTGGCCTTGACATGACATGACACGGGGGATCCAACGCGCTCGATTGAACTAAGGCTGCCCCGAATTAAATCCCCAAAGCAGGTACCAGCTACGTACCGGCCGGTATAGACCCTCGCGCCTGGCCACGCGCGCGCACTGCGGGGTGCAAAAAGAGTCAATATGGTCCTGGTCGACAGTGGCACTTGATATATGACGGTTACAATTACAACTACGTTACTCGAGGCCGTGTTCGGGGGCGTGTTCGGGGGCGTGCAGAGTTAATCGGGGTGGAGGTATCGTGTATCGCGATCGTGTATCGTGCATCGTGTACTAACAATTGACTTTCAGGCAAGCAAGCAAGCAAGTATCTGTCCACCCCATGACTCAACGTACGGGTGCGCAGTGCATCGACCATTCCAGGTGTGTCCGGCGGAGCTGAGCTGGATCTGGGCGTTCGACGTGCATCGTGAACGCCTGCCTAGCTACATGTACATACTCGGTCACGTCGATGTAGCTTGCTTGCAGTGGTGAGGGTTCGTCCTCGACGGGACATGGAGGGCCTTACTCGGCGGGAGCGTTGGCGGTGACTCCAGCACGGTTCGGCGGCGTGGACATGTGTTGTAGAGACCTCTGTCCTGTGTGGTAGGACTCCCGGTTGGTTGGTTGGCCGGCTTCTTGTTCTATCACTTACAGCTTGCTAGCGGTCTCAGACCATGTGGGTTTACACATGCCCGGTGCGTGCAAGAATCGACATATGCACGCCTATCTATGTGCACCCACGCCTATACATCTATGTACATACACAGCTGCAAGACACCACCCCACAGTCGCCCGAAAGAAGAACCAAAGAGAGAAAGACTAGACATCCAAATGTGTGTCGCAACGCCATGTCTCATACGACGCCTGCAACCCAAGATCCCCAAATCTCTGGTACGCACACGCCGCCGCACACCGCCGCACATACGCGGCCGCCCGCGCGCGCTCTTAACCAACCGGCGCCCCGCAGTCAGGCACGTCTCTTGATAGTGAGCGCTACATGTGTAGACCCTTCCTTTAGGAATTTGGCTCCCCCGGAACTCGCTCACGGGGTGTTATAGCCTCCTGATGTATTGTACTCTATGGGGGCTACATGACAACGGGACGCTGGGGTTGGCTTGGGTACGTTGGGTCTGGCGTAAGGCTGAGGTTGGACATGTAGTGGGCCGGGCGTTGATTCAATGTAGCGTTAGGCATGGAGTTCAGTGGCCGCTGTTGATAAGTAGATAGGTAGATGTAAAGGTGGGGGTGATTGTTGGGTTATACGGTTGCAGGCTTTTTGGAATTGGGGAAAAGCGTTCATAACGGCAAGATCGAAGTAATGGCATTGCACGATGGCCGATCGATCCTGTTGTCTTGCTTGCTGGGTCTCGTGCGGTGCAGCTAGCATAGCTGGCGCAATATAGGGCGGGCGTATATATGCAGGTACACACACACACACACAGCCCACCAGCTAGCCAGCTGGTACACAGGGCGATCGAGCAGACTAGATCGAGCTAGCTGACACCCCGACGTCCCACCTCGAGTCTCTCTACTATCGATCGGTAAGTCTCGCTCTGCCTGCCCACTAGCTGTCGAAGCGGGGCATGCTGTTGGCCATGGTTGTTGCCCCGTAAATCCTGCACTCGGATCATTGGCCCAAGGATATCGATATGTGTCCCTGCTTTAAGTTCCTGGAGCCTTGTTTTGGGGATTGACGGAGCTCAGCTCGGTGGGATGGCCTTGTACTGTGTTTGGGGGTTACGTGGGCTGGTTAGGGTTGTCGATTTGTATGATAGAGTCGACGGTTGGTCCGAATTGAAGCGAGATACTTGAAATGGACCCTTTCTGCTAGCCGTACGTGGGGTAATCGCGCTGCTGAAACTGCAGTTTGGACTTATACTGGCCGTTGGATTCGTTGCGTTGTTGTAGAGAGTTTGACTAGCTGTGATTTGGATTGGATTGGCCGTACCGCATCTAGCAGATGGGTTAATGATATATAGCTCCAGTCGACTCCATGTTATAAGGATGCGAGGCCGTACCCTTATAGGGAGTTACCATTACAGACACCCCAGGGCTGGTATGGCAGATCCAGAGTAGAAAGTTCACCACTCTTTTAAATTGTAGTCGGTGGGGCCTTCACCGTTTTTGGAGGCCCAGTTCCCATGCAAAGGCCGCTCTCTCTGTAATTAAGGGTAACACACTACAGAGGTGAAGATGTGAGCATTTACCCTTCGCCCATGGCCAGCCAGCTCTACATTGAAAGAAAAAAAAATGTAGCCTGCGGACGTACGGCCGCATGTACATGTGTTCAATTCGTTGTGCTCACTACAATTGCAATATATATATATATGCAAAGGCCCGACCGGTCGAGGGAATTAATCATGCCCCCGCCTTATTTGTGGCGTGAGTTAGGCGGATGGGCAGGGCCAATGGGCTTAAAACCCGGGCCTCTCCGGGCTCGGGGGATAAACGTTTTTTACTTTTCGTTTCGACCGCTTCTCATGTCTCGTGAGATACGCATACCTAGAGCTAGCTAGCGTTAGGTCTTGAGCTGCGATGGTTGGAGTCGGCCATTAACACAGAGCCATATCTCAGGGCGGGAGTGTTCGGCCAGTCAACCGTTGATATGATAACGGCCAGTTTGACACGCGCTGCGACAAAGGCAGACCCAATAGCGTACGGCGACTGGCTAGCTAGACATAGGGAGTCCCATGGGTTACTAGACTTCGATTCACGGGGCCAGCGAGATCGAGAGCTCACTAAATGTCCAGTACTGGGTACTACACCGGATATATATTGCAAGTGTACAACATGCTCTATAGAGCGCAGCACCCCCGGGCGTACCCTGTCATAGGCTGGAGAGTTAAGTCGACTATAGCCCATATCATGTGTATACCACTGTAAGCCTCGAGCTCAACCCCAAAGTTCCTGCAGCTGCCTTGCCCGCCAGAGCTGGGTGCGCGCGCGCCCGACGTTGAGTCCTCGCTGTGCATTACATGTACGCCCGCACCAAGGGGCGGCAGGTGCAGGAATCGTCGATCGACGTCTACTACCCGGGAGTGAGTCCTTTGCACATGAATATGTATGTATGGACTCAGCTATAGCTCGGACGCCGGTGCTAAGGCTAAGGCTAAGGCATAGTTATCATGTCAACTGATCTGGTGAATGCGCGTGTGGGTGTGCGACGTCCTAGGCGGTGTATATAGAGAGAGTACTAGCTAGCTAGAGAGTTATATGATTTAATTAGCAATTGAGTGGGGAATTGTCTCACCTTACCAACTTTACATCAACAGCTGTAACGGCCCGACGGCGGTCTTTATATCGACTGGGGACCTGGGTCTTTGTGGGGATTGACGTACGCCTGGACAAATTAAAACAAACAAAAACCCAGGTATTTGGCTGCAGCGTTTGGCGGTCAAGAGCCTCGATAATAACCAAACATGTAAGTTAACAGATCTATAAAAAAAGGCTTCTCTAGGTCGACTGCACCATACTCCGCCCCCTATAGCTACATCTAGTCACAACGAGGACGCCAACCGGACGTACCCTAAACCGCAACCCCCCGCGTCCTTGCAATTGGGGCCTGCCTTAACCAGTCTGTCTACAGCTAGTGATCATTAATCCACCGACGTGCCCCCACCGCAGCTTCCCAACTAGCTAGCTCATCCTTCGAACAATTGATCAGACCATGGAAATCGAACCAACTCCCCAGACCGCCACTAACACTAGCACCATCCTCCGCTGCCGCGACGAAGCCGGGCTCACCACGGACCAGATACTCTCCGTCATCGCCATCGTGGCATCCGTGTTTGGCACGCTGATTGTCTACGAGGTTGTCGCGCAGGTGAAGCGCATGCGCCTGAGGGCGAAGGAGAGGAAGAGGGTAATCTGATCCTCGGCCATGGATGATACCCAGCTAACACCCTGAAGGAGTCTGGCCTGGAAGCGGGTATCGAGGCCCCGCTAGAGATGGAGATGGAGGTCCTGGGCGGCTTCGGCACCGTGACAAACAATTTTACAGGCTGTAGCATTCACACCCCGCCGGCGGTACCGAAGCCGGTAGTTCTAGCCCGGCATGCTGACGCTGGGTCATGGCCTGAGCGTGGTGGTGGTGCCCCATATTGCGATATTCTGGGGAAGTGCTCATCGTGTCTTTGCTGGCTAGATCACTACCCGCACCCTAAATTCAAAGCCTATTTCCCAGAACCCGGTACACCAGTTACACCCGGGCGGCACTTTATGTGGCAGCTGCATTCCGACAGCGTTGCTGTTCAGCCCCCCCGGGCGTCCGGCTTAGGCTCGCAGGTCTAGATAGCTAGACGCCGGCCGGAGCTCTCATAGTCGGTGGTGCTATATGGTTTGGGTTATGTGTTTTTGTGTTGGGTGTCGTGATCAACGGGTTACGTTTTTTCTTTCTTTTTTTGATCTAATTGGTTCCTGTTCTAGGGGGGGGGGGGGTTATAGCTCTGTTTGGTGTATTGGTTATATTGTGGGGGGCGGGGGGGGCGGGTATACTAGGTTCATTATTATTATCTCAGGGGAGAGCTGTTCGGACGGGATCAGTCGTTGTTTTAATGTGTTTAGATTTTCGTGGTATTCTTAATTAATTGACGGCTATTAGCTTTTTAGCTCTATAGATCTATCTCTAGCTAGCCATACTGTGATTTTGAATCAAGAGTACTAATATAAGCCCCCGGAGTTGACTACCCCGGCTCCCCCCACCTAGCTCACCTATGTATCAGGCAATCCAGAATATACCCAGTAACCCAGTATGCATTGTGTCATCACAGCTTGAGACTCCCCGGGGTATCAAGGTCCTGAAACCCCCATATCTCCAAATTCTCACTTGTTGTTATACTCCAGAGGAAGGTTAAGCTAGCTAGTTACGGGTGCCGGCGGCAGAACGGGGTGTGGCCTGCAAGAAAGATTCGTGGTTATAAGGGCGGTAGAAGGCCGCGCTCGGAGGACCATCAGGGCCCTAGTGGGGGCTATCCCTTGGGGGTGATAGATCTTGTCAAATTCGCAACCTTTGATTGGCCCTGTTGTTACTATTTACCGTAATAAGAAATATAATTGCTTTTACTAGCTAGGTGGTGCACGGTCCAGGTCCCGGATGATTGGTCGGAACAAGCAGTATTCCTATATTCCCAATATATAAGCGTTATATCAGGCAATAACTATTGATGTTTTAGTAGAGACGCTTGTCTTATACAACCTACTAAATCTTTATTATGTCTCTGCGGTTGCTCATGTCACCCGGCCAGAGAGACAGACCCCCACGTCGCCCTAGACACCAGCGGCGGAGGAGGGGCATCCTGTAGATCCGAGTTCCTTTCAGGCAGAGAAAACCAGGAAGTGCTTGTGCCTGTCGGGATAGCTAGTAGGTGGAGTAAACAGGGACCGCCTGCAGACCCGTACGTGCAGCTGGGCGCTACCCAAACTAAGGGCATTGTTACACGCAGGTTGGCGACAGCGTCCTTCGCCCTATGATATATTCAAGAGTATATATGAATGTACGTACGTACGTACTCATCTGTGCACCCGTAGCTTAGTGAACTGGCCTGTACCTGTGGGTTCCGATGTGCGTAGAATGGTAACGTTGATGGGGAGTTTGGCATGTCGGAGGATCGGAATAATCTTCGTAGCAATATGGGACGTTTTCCAAGGCGTTCGAATCCTGGCTTGATATTTCGACAGCCTTATCGGGTTTGAAGGGCTCAAAAACTAATATGCTTATACGAGTGGTACAGTTCACATCCTTAACTCCCGGATTCGTAAGTACTTGTATGTACCGATGATCGGTACTACGCCTAATGGTCCAAAGGATAACTGCTGCACGGGCGTCCCTACCAGCTGCTGCGCAGTCAACCGTACGTGCACGTTCAGGTCATATGTCAAAAAAAAAAAAAAAAAAAAAAAAAAAAAGAGCAGCCTTTCTTTCTCGGATCCTATGTCTGATAATCCATCTCCCGAAATTTGTTCTCTTTTAAACCACTCTTAGCTCCTCCGGAGGATATTAGGATCCGTCGTCCCTGCATCCTCTAAAATGAATTCGCTCCAAACCCCCTACTGTCGTCTAGTCATCGCAGAATACGCAACTAAACCCCCCACCCCCCATCAAAACAACGTATCTTAACACAGTCGTAGAATTTCCCGACCTGAAGCTGGTCTGTATGTGTGTTTCAAAGGCCATACCGACGAGAGCCAATTGTTGCAACCGTTACGTCGCTACTGTCCGAATACAGAATCTGCCCCCGTCGGATGACTGCAAGACCACGCTGGCCAACTGCGGGTGATGTTGTAAGTGCTTTCAATAGTTAGGGGGTTTCACTTACTCTACTGTACTTAACTGATCAATCGGACCAAAAGGCCTGTCTTTTACTGGACCAATGTTGGAGGAATAATTTAAAAACCCAAATCTCGAGATGTACCATTTTTGGGGGCACTAGGCATGAATTCGAGGACATATATTGCGATTTTCTGTGGCTGAAGCTATAACAGCTGCTCCAGGGCTTGATCAAGCAGTAAATGCCGCATTAAACTTAGGATATAATGTAATCCAGAAACACATATGTCCAATAGAAGAGGTGTATGGCGGGATTGAGGAGATATCTAAGGGGGAAGGAGGCAGGCGAAGACACGCAAATTAGCGAAATTTACCGTGCGGTATTGGTTGATTGTCTGGGTAAAGTTTCGAGCCCGAATGTTTCTAGACATGTAATTTAATAGCTTCCTTCGCATTTAAAATCCCGCTAGACGAGCTAGGTTCTGTGCTGGTAATCTAGAAAAACTCCGGACCCTGTCCAGCCATGGAATAAGATAGGCTGCTCTTCGTCTGATCATGGACAGTGGGTAGCGGTATTCTCGGAGGACAATCTGTCAAGTAGCCATTTAGCCAGATATATCCAAGATAGAACGGCTCCGGCGGCCACCTACATATGTATCTTATGTCTTTCCCCATTTGTACCCAGGGTGTCGGAAAGTGATGCACATTCGGTGGTTTCATAGCCACACTAGAATCAATTTACACACCAGGCTATTTCAAGGTAAATATGAGTGTGCAGATACTCTTCATCAAGTATATTCTTAGTACTTAGGTATGGTAGAGAGGTTCTGTACGATTTTGTTGTATTGTGATAAAGTATTTGGGTGTTGTCTAGTCAAAATGTGCATCACTTTCCAACACCCTGGGTACATACATTTATCTCACCCAGGCCACCGGCTCAACCTGTTCAGCGACCTAAAAGGCTTCATCGGCGTGCTTGTTAGGAATTATAACTGTATCTACCAATCTATTGGTAGATATAAACTCATAAAATATAAGAACGACTAAATCTCTTGCAGAACACTGGTATCATTCAAAATGGGAGGCTGAGGTTTAGGATGCGGGGGCGCTTACAGCTAATAATCTGATCTACCCTCCCCACACAAGTGCGGTCAATAGTATGAACGCTATTGTGTGAGTTTAATATCACACCGTAGATTGAGAAGGCGAAGCCAATAAGGTAATAGCTTAGATTCATAATTCTAATCCTTATATGTAATTATAGTCACAGAATATCACTCGGTAGATCAGGATTTTTTGTTTTGTCTTGCTGCTGCCCGCGCATCTCCGTCAAACAAACCGAGACCAGTAACATTGGCTATTTGAGAGGTATAGCCGATAACCAACTGGTTTGGTTGGTTGGAATTTTGTTGCTCCATGACCCAGTGACGACGTTGTAGAACAAATTATATGGTTCTACTCACTTGTCAGGGCCAAGTTCCAGACAACAATATTTGAGCAAAGTTACCCGTTAGACATCAAACATCCACCATTGTAAAATCTTCTCACCTAGAATTCACTATTGGCCCTAAGGTAGGAGATGGGGGGAGCCCCGTTGGAGCTCGACCTCTGTGGCTAGTAGCTAGGATAGCCTATACTATGTATTAGCAACCTAACAAATACTTTATGTGGATGGTTATCGTGATTGCATGCGCATGTATAAATCATCTATGACTAGAGTCGGATTGGCCGGCTGACTCCCGATCAACGGATTGACACTGTTAAGCAACACAAGAAGGTACGTATAGAATATGCGGTAAGGGCTCGCTAAGCCGTTGACCCCACTCATATCCCGGTGGGGAAATATGTAAAACTCTCCTTGGGAGTTAAAGGTAAAATTCGGTCTTTTGCCGGGAGCAAACACTTGTGGGCCAATGTTCCTCCCTGTTTTAGGCATTAAGTAGATACACAATCTATCTTTCGCCTGGTCATCCTGTTGGTTTGGTGTATCTGTTGTAGACGCTCTTTCGGCTGTATTTTTCTCCGGTAATCACCGTACTGAGAAGTGATTATGAAGGCAAAGATTCTCAATGTACCGTGATAGCAATTTGCCTTGATAGTGAGTTGACTTCGAGTTAGTCTCGCTCCTAAGTTTTTGGTATCTCGTCCCTCGTTCTGTTAGCTACATGTACAGACTGTTTGGTTGTAGGTGATACATGTAGTTATCCAGGTTAAAATTGAGGTATAGGTATATAATTATCTGTAAAAATTAGCTAGAATAATAGATATATTTGGGCAAAGATTTTATTTGTCGGGTAAGTGGAACTTTATATAGGTTACCATATATATTTCGAGACTATGTAAAGATCTGGGGGAGTGGTACCTTTGATACTGATATGCGCCATAAATGATTGGTATAACGAGTTCAAGGCACATTTTCCCTTGAAAGTAGGAGGTATTTCTACTCGCCATAACGGCACATCCCCAGACAATGCACTAAAATCCCCCTGATTGTGGATTGGCTGGTTTTAGAACGCTACATTGTTAGTGTTTCCACATTTTGTTTCATCAAGACTCAAGAGTGTGGCCGCACAAATAAGAGCCCCTTCCATGAGTCAAAGATATGGGGCCGATGACTTGATCAGGTTTTTTATTCGTTTCTCGGCTGGAGAGTCTCCAAATTTGTAAAAAGTCATCACATGTCAAGTGGTGCATTGTCAACAAATAGTCTCACTGAGAGCGCTTTTTCCGAAACCGATCCGTCCAACCAGCAATAGAGACACAGACCTGGTCTTCCCATTCGTAGCCTTATTAGCAAGGTTATTTTGTATCTGATCTAGCATCTCTCTATTGGCCGTAAGGTTAGAGAAGAGTTAACCTTGATGGGTCATGCGCCGTCACTCCTATTCGTATGTTGCCAGTCACGCGAATTAAAGGCGACTTTTAATTGCTATTGCCCCCACTTTCGTAACGGGCCAGGTCTAATAGAAATACAACTAGGCCATTTGATAAGCTTGAAATCTCTTTAATAGGAAAGATCCTGAACATGACAACTCTATTCTCTTGAGTAAGTTGTTTTGGTTGGTTTTTCGAGATTGAATATGCCTGAAAGCACAATACTCCACATCCCTGTGCAGCTGCAACTAGAGATTTAGTACCGAATTAGCATCGCGCGTGAAAATAATTACATGTAGTAGCATCTCAACTTCTTATAAGCGAGTATGTAAAATTTATATTTGCCGATTTTATATCGGGATAGGATAATATACTCACCACGACTGATAAATTAAACTCGTTCGTGAACATTACATATTTTGACGGTCGCTAACGTTAACAATTATCCACCTCGCGAAGCTGCTAGTTTCGGGATAATACTGATCATGATGCATCACTCGTAGGAAGCATGATAGCTTTCTGGTAATGCCGTGATGGCGTTCCGAGGCGCGGGGTTCTATATCGGGCCTCAATGCAGGAAAATCCTTGGAATCCCTCTAATCGAGGAAATCGGCCGATGCGTACTCGTGGTGGGCATTATCTCCACGCGAGGTCTCTTTTTTTTTGGCCTCTTCCGTATTTTTTCAGGGAGAGTTGAAAATAATCTCCATATTGCCCCCTTCCATCTTTAGGGCTTGGAAAGGGGTGGTATTTACATTTTCTGCACCTTTCGAAACGTCAAGATCTATTGGTCACCATAGCCTCTTGGAGCGGCGATTCGCCTTCTGCATCGCTGATACAACATTAATTTCCAAACGTTCTAGATGTAAGGTTCTCGTTCAGGTTGCGCAGAGAAACAAAACTTATCATTGGCAGCGTATGCACGTACGTATCCGTACATGGTTGCGCCTCTAACGAGCTTTGCCGGTATTTCGGCTTTTCTGCCGCTCATCTTGTTAAGATAGAAGAATGAGTAGGGTAGACAGGTACGACAGTAGTGGTTGGCGTGCAGTACTTCCTGAAAGAAGAAAATTTATGTTTCTCGCGGATCACGGAGAAGTTAAGATCGATTAAAGCGCAACTGGCTTACCTATTGGTTTGAGGGCATATGCAGTTCTTAGATCTTTGTTCTAGATACCTAATGTAGATAGGCTCTGCTGGTCTTCTACTGGTAAGCTCCAAATCCTAGGGTGACGGATAATCTTTTCATCCGTTGGCTAACTTGTAGTTGCTTTTGTTCAACCGACACTTGCATGCTGTGTTGAGAGCCTCAAGTACATGTAGTGGTGCCTGCTCGCTGAGGTGGATGAGTGAACCATTAAACCCCATGCGAGCACATTATACAGACGGCACTGATTCGCAGTAGGAGACACAAAAAACGTGGGATACGTGGTGATGATTTGCCGTTTCGTCTTCACGATATGATTCCCCGTTTCCCGTTTTAGTTTTCCCGGGTTCGGGGAACTTATCGATAGCCATTGATGCCAAAAGATCGGAAACCACCGTTCCGCCATTGTGAGATGACTGGGATATCTGGAATCATGTAAGGGTTGTAAGGGTACATGAGAAAAAAATTGGTACATAGATTATCTTTCCCGTGCTGTTTGATGAGGAGCCAATGGGATGCCGACATGTGTGGAATCTGCAGGTGACGAGAGAGCTTGTGGAAGGGGAAAGGAAAAGAAGCAGGTACAACAATCGGGGGTGCAATGAGGGGACCCAGTATTCTCGACACACAAAAAGTTGTCCCGGGAATTTTTAGAGCAGAGACTTTTTTTTTTTTTCAATTGTGCTGTGAGGACGTCTAGGAAAAGAAAACGTTCTTTGTTTCCAAATTCATTATTCTCTGGGGTGGGGATGCGAGGTAGAGGGGTCTAGTGTGGGGGATCTCCTGCCACTTTCACCTTCCAGATATAGATGTAGGACGCTGCTCGTGATAGCAAGTTCTTGCTTGTTGCTTTTTGGGGGAGGTAATTGGCGCTTGGGTTCGTGCACACTCAAGGTTTCGCGTTTAACATTTGAGGCCTACCTGGGTTAGGGGACAGCGTGGAGGAAAGGTCACTCACTCACTATATGGAGTAAGGCGGGGATGGGGGGAAGTTTAGTCAGTCAGATGGCGCTAGGGGAGCTGGGTGGAGATTCGGAGCGTTGGCAGTGGGCGGCGAAACACCACAAAGTGTGACTTCACTCACTACCACGGGGTAGCGAACTAGCGACTTTTTTTCTCCTCCACTCTCCAAAGTATCTCTCTCCTCTTGTTGTTGTTGTTGTTGTTATTGTTGTTGTTCCTTCAGCCACTTTGCCCTCTTACTCTTCCTCTCCTCTACCCATCATCTCTCCATCTCGGTCGGATCTTCTCCTCACCTGTTCTCGTCTCCTCCCACCCACCACCTCTCTTCAACAACCCCCCTCCAGCCCTCTCCACTCTCCTTCTGGCCTCAATCCAACAACATTATCGCCACCCCGATATCTTCCAGTCCATCGCCTCCCGCTTTACAGTTAGAAGAGTTTCATCGATTGCATTCCTACCTCTGCAACAACGTTTCTCCAGTTTTCCGTTGCAGGCTCGCTCGGCTAAGTCAAAAACTCCATCCAGGAGGCTATCTTGCTTTGCCCACGTTCAAAATCTCTGTTAGGTAATTGCCAGCCTGGTGATATCTTTCTGACTCTCTTTGATCCATCTTCTGCACTTGTGCTCCTTGCTATTATCAATACCCCCCCTGCATCACGCCCTCTATCTAGCGTCCACTTTCTCGAAACCCGCCCAATAGGTAGTTTCCTTAAAGGACAGCACCAGCGTGCTATATAGGACTTGAACATATTTCTATTGCTTCATAGTCTGTTATGCTCCTAGTACTTTCTTCAAATTTCTTATCTTCATAGCGCGTTTTTGTGGCCCATTGGAAATACTCGAGTACTCACAAAAAGCATTGAACAGATTTCGCCTCAACACAACTGTCATCGCACGTTGCTAGAAACTAGCCCAAAATGCCAACATTTAAGCACGTCACCCTCAACATTCACACACCAAAGGATCCCCCGGTGTCTACCGAAAATTTCTCCTGGGCCAATACTGCTCATTCTTCCTTGACAGAGTACGGGGTCCACCGTCTTCGCAATACTCCCAAGATTACGAGTTATATCCCTTCTTCTACAAACTCACCCTTCGCTATTTCTATCACGATTCTTGATACCTACGTTCCGAAGAACGAAGGTGATGACCGGGAGAGTTTGGCAGCCTATGTCTACTTCGACGGGAGAGAGAAGGAAGAAACCGCCACCTTGCTTCGTCGGGGCGTTGAAACATGGATTAGTAGCAGGTGGGTTGAAGTTAAAGAGGGGGAACTCGCAGAACGAGAGTTTGTATTCAAAGAGGTCGGGCTAGAGAATTTCCTCAACGGGCTGGATATCTCCAAATCCGAGAAACAGGCCAATTCCAAGACAAATGGTCGGAAATCAGTCAACAGGAGGCACAGTATGCCAGCAAAGATGGTCGAAGGCGAAGAAGAGGAGGAAGAAGCAGTCAAAGAGTCCGCAGGGCAAATCAGGGTAGATTTGTTCAGAGTTCGATGCGAAGGTCCTGTCAGGAGAGGTGTTTGGGGCGGGATGTTCAAGGACAACAATAACAGAACTGACAATGAAGACTTTGGAGGCGGAGTGGATGTGAGCCACACTGCGGGGTACGTTAACTGTCTTAAACCCGGTTTGGTGGGAAGAGTTGGCCGGGTGGGCACACGGAACAAAGTTTCCGGCAGTGAGTATCAATTCTTATAGAGAGCTTATTCATTTTTCTTTTCCTTGCGAACAGATTATCGGAACCGAAACCACTTGACAGAGAGACCGTCTCTACACAGAGTGTCAGTCATCTGGATCCCGAAGGCGTTGTTTACGCCAGTTTTGTGTTCTTTTACCGCGGAGAACGTATGTGTTCATATCCATTTTGAGAGCCCTCCTGGCAATTAGGAGCAAGGCTGACCATGTTTGTATACCTAGGTCAACTTAGAAAGATGGGCTTAATCAAACAGCCCCCTCCTCTCCCCATTCTCACACGCGCTGAGACAGTTGTGACGCCTAGTGCTGAGAACAAGTGGAAGAAGCAAGATTTCGCATCTCTCTCCTCTACCCTCTCTTCGCTCATCCCCAAGAGTGACGGGTTACTGAATGGGAAGACGAAAGGGTTTACAGACTTCCGCGAAGATAACTCCGGATGGCACCCAAACGGCCACTCAAATGGGAGGAATGGCAAGTTCATCCCAGGTATCGATGAAAGAGACGACCATGAACATCTTATGGGAGATGATTTGAGTAGAGATGCGAGGGACGCAATTAGAGAAAGGATGAAGACCGAAGAAGAAGTCAGGCTTGAAGAAGAGCTAGTCGGAAGAGTCGGACGAATTAAGGTTTGATCCATATTTATTTCCAGCACGCCTATTATCTCCCCAGTAAAACCTCAAATGGCCTAGATCAAGATACTGACCTTAATTTTCAGCTCAAGCGTTCCCATTCTACAACTTCACTACAGGGCGACGGGTCAAAATCAAAGGACGCCACTCCTCCTCCGGTGGTTGGGGACGAAAATCCCAACTTTGCAACGACTCCTGGAAATACTCATCTGGCGCCCGAGGCTGCTAACATGGAGGCGGAAACTCCGCTTAAAAAGCGTCGCGGAAGCGGCGATATTGATGTAAAAAGCCCTAATCTTGCTGCAAATAATGTTGCTGCCATGGGAAGGGGAGCGGGGTTTGGTCACCTCACCCCCCCCATTACCTCGATGACAGCGGGTTATGGGGGTGGGAAAATGGAGTTTGGGGGATTACTATCAAGCGGCATGGAGATGGAGGAGGAGATTTTATAAAGGATTCAGAGAGATGGATGGGAGCAATGGTAGAGGAGTGGTGGCATTCTTAACACCATTTCAGGTATTTCTGGGCCTTTCTGAGTGCTATTCTTGGTTGAATTTCTTTTTTCTATTTGTCGAGTATGTTCAGTTTGTGTCTGTCTGCACAAAGGGGATGCTGCGCCCAGTCAACCCGTGTGATATCTGGAGAAGGTACTTGACAATCATTGCAAGTTTTCTCCTGAAATGGGGTCCTAGGGTGCGAGGTGCGGTTTGTAGTATGGTGGTTGTAAAGAAGTTGGGGTTTGGGCTCGGGGTAGTTTTGGTGGACGTGGCAGGCAGGCATGAAGAAGGGTATAGACTTTCCGGAGATCAGCACACGTATTCTTCTATTTCATTACATGATTCCCTGTATCATCATTAACCACATTCTTTTGCTATTTCTTATAGTTTTGTGTTTAAAGTATTCTCTTTCCCCTCTTCAGTACTTTTCCTATCATTCATTCATTTGTGTTCCGGGGTGGGAATGGAGTGGGTATTATACCAGTGATTTCAGATTTGGATGGTAGTTTATAAAATGAAGAGTGGGGAGGGGTGTACTTTACCCTCTTTTTAATTTTGATCTTTTGGGATGCTAACTCTTACCCATACTTCATCATCATTGGAGATAAAGTTCGGCGCGGTAAGTCCGTACGATAAGAAGTGCAGAGCACTTTCGGGTGCCTCACGGATATATGCATCCATTTCGTGAATAGCATGATTCTTATACATAAAAAAAAAACTGCTTAGCACATCTCATATGGTCTGAAACCACGTTCTCTAAAATAAAGTGAATTCGATAATTATGTGTGGGTTAGGTTTACTGGGTTAGGGTTAAACTCGAGGCTAAACCCCCGGTTCAGGGCTCGTGATGCATTCTGATGCAAGGTTTCAAGTAGAAACCCATTTACATAGTGTGATATTTTAGCTATGTACATACATTAAAAAGCTTGTTTTTTCAACAGGTCTTAAGCAGCAAGGTTACCTCTGAAGTATGTATGAAATAATCAGTTTCCCCTACTCTCGTTCCCCGCAACAGCGAGGTTCACCCACCGATTACAGCACCCAAATACCTCTTGGCTGCAGCTTTAGCGGCGGGGGAATCAGGGTGGAATTAGCTATGAGATCACGTTCGCAAACTCTCAAATGTTCAGTGTTCACCCGAGCTAAGCCAAATCCGGCATGGCCCACCATGGAAGCAACCGCTGCTCCACGGTGAAGCGCGGGCATAACTCCCGTTCCCGTCTAATGAATGAGTCTTTTGAATTATGAGTTAGGCAGGTCCCAAGACCGATAATCACAATCACATATATGTTATCTATGGTGCTCGTGCAAGTAGGCCCGGGCTGGAACATCGTGCGATGAGGAGTAAGAGATAGTCCTGTGTAACCCACACACTGGGTTAAGCAAACATTGAAGAGCCTCACATCTAGATCGACTTCTTTTGTGGCTGTCAGATCGAATGAGATATTGCGTATATTACTTGAGAAAGATCTGTCGCCTTATACTCCCTCTTGCATCATACCCGCTCGGTAGATGTTGGGGTGTTTCTTCCCGGAGATTACGGTGTGGTTCTAGGCTGTGCGCTTTTGGCGCTCGGGCAGTGGTAATGAAACATTCAGGGCGTTCTAGATCCAAAGAGACTTCTTGTAATCTCATCTTGTTGGCACCATACTGAAGTTATATTAGTTGGGCCGGCGAGTGACAGGGGATCATATTCAGGGGATATCACTCGGTTGTAAGGCCGGGTAAATTCGAGCTATAGTGATCTAGTTATGAGCGTATATTTGAGCTTTAGGGGTGTCTAGAGGTATAAGGATATACCTAAGCGATTGGTGGATCCAGAGACTATGGGAGCTTCTGATTAGTTAGAGTTATAGAACTGGGGTTACATTACATGCAGTGCTGCGCCACGGTTATTGCGCATTGCGCACGTTCTGCACAAGTTGTTCATGTTCAACCAAGAAGAACTTAAGGGGTATACAAGTTGTAAAGTTTGCTCTGGGGAAAGATAGAGCATGGAGCTGACATTCTTTAAGGTGAGTACTTTATCTGAGCGCGGTGAATCTATTCGTTGATGGAGTAGTTGTGATCTGATTAAAGCTCGATCGTGCGCATGCGCAGCGTTCAAAACCATATAATAGTCTTCGAAGTACTTCCAATAGAATGATTAAACGGTAAGAGAGGGAATCGTAGCTTAAGTACAAGCTGACAGAGGAGTTTTCGAGTTAAATCTTTGTTTCGTTCCCGTGTTTGCAATCTGCATGTAGTCACCAGCTGCCAGGTGACTTCAGCGAATTAAAGGCCTCCATCTCGCGCATGAAGCAGGTGACTGATAACGCTCACCAAGGTAGCACAGTCAACAGAACTGTGATATAGCTAGACATTGTATGTCTATACATGACTGTAAAGAGTACTACGCTTAAGAGGGTCGTTTTTTCAAACTATAGTCATATTAGGTGCGTACGTTATACGTACCTCCTTATCAATCGATATTTAGACTTAAGATTCCGCATGTTCAGGACCTACAGACACTTGATATGCACTCCAATTAGTTCAAGAATCATGCGGTCCAATACAAGAAGAGCTAAGGCTACGTCGAAATTCGAGGCTAATTCATGGGGGGTTGGAGTACGTGCTATATCGTCGGAAGACAATCACAATATAATTATAGTATTTGTAGAGCAACTTTATATCAGGAAATGAAAACCCCGGGATAATAATGAGCTCGCGAGTTAGAAGGTATCTCAGATGGCAGCCAGTGGTTAAGATTTGAGTATTCCCTGGACTGATGAGATAGTAAAACTCCGCAGCCTGGAGGGTGCATGCACTGGGTTGGGTATTCGCTGCTCTTATAAGTTAATAGTTTGATAATAACCATAGAGCTAATCAAGAGTAGCTGCTAGCTGCTTGCTTAAACTGGTATTGGCTCAAAAGTTCAAGCTGTGAAGATTTGAAAGCTTAGACTATTGGCCAAGTAACCCTGTTCGTCAACAGATGGTATTCGTCGAGTGACAGTGAACGACCGCTGGCCAGGTCCATCCAACAGCAAAGTACTGAATGTTACCCTGTCTCATCTGCATAGCTATCACTCGACTCGTCATGGTGTCATGATCATGACATCGAGAGTATATACTTGGTATGTAGCCGGGTTTAATACGCCATACCTGACAGTGATGGACTTGTGGACGGTGGTAGGACTAAAGTATTAACTTACCATTACTTTCGACATGATCGACATGCCAAGAGTTACTATATTTAGAAAACAGCACAACTCTACTACATTTGAGAAGTCCCTATTTCATCTTTGCATTTACACACTGCCTAGAGTATCGAGGGCATTCTTAAAGTTCACTACCTAATACAAGAGTAGCAGCGGCTAGGGAACGCTCCCCTGCGCACAACTCAAATAATAGGAAAACAATTTATATTTAACCTTAGTCAGGGAGATAGCTAGTCTCTACCCCGGTGAGTAAGTCATTACAAATACAAAATTGCACCATCGCAACAAATACCCGGATCCTATCATACGTACATGTACATGAATCCTTTGCAATCATAAACACAGTATTTTGACGCATGTGGACGCATACCCTATGCCCGAACCACCTTGGAGAAGTATAACTTGGTGCAAGTAGCGACATTATGTAGGTTTGATTGTAGGGTCTGCTCTGTCCTGTCCGATCCGGTATTTTTGCTGCTTATTCCTTGGGCTGTGGAGACATGCAGATTCCCCGACTTCCAGATTGGGGCGTGGCCCAGTCAATTTGTCATTGAGCAGATGACCAAGTTATAGGGAGAAGGCTGCTCCGCCGCTGTATATAACTACGTCCTTGGGAAGCTGAGGAATCTGCATGTTTTAACAGCCTAAGGAATAACTCCTATAGCAGGATAACCTCGGCAAGTTCCTTCGTTGGGAGGTCCACAGGAGGATCCCCTTTGATATCTGGCATGTTCGGCGGGCATCAGTAATATGTCCAGCCTTTTCCTTATTTGGTTGACATTATAGCCGAGTTCATATACACTTAGATCCCGTTTTATATAATCGTTCCGCCCCTTTCAGCATTGGGAGCATCAACGTTTTCTCCAGGGCCCAAAGAAGATCGGATGAGTTATCTGAGAGGTTTGGAGAAATCTGGCTCCTTCCCTCACCTTTGTTTGTCACCGAGGACATCCTTATTCATTGAAGATTCACAGCCTATCACTCGTAAATAGAGTATTGCCGCCAAGAGTTTCTGCCTCCGCCGCCGCTTGGCGGCAGGACACGCGGTAATTTTTACCACATCATGTGTCACCTACCGTTTGGCTTGAAAGTACTTACCTAATATCTATTAAAAATTAAAATAAGCCCCTCCAGTCAAATGAAACTGGACAGCTAGTCACAATACCCAATCTGGGCCGGACTGGGGCCGGGGCACTTGGCCTATAGTGGTGAGGCGAGTCCACTTGAAGGCGGATAGTACCATATTTGTAATATTTATATGGGGGCCGGTTCTAGATCTACCTAAGTGCTAGGTCAGGAATAATAGTGTGTTCAAAGTCGAATTCCTTCGGGACAAAATCATCCAAACATGAAAGAGCCGGATATATCTAGCAGCAGAGTTTTGTTAGACTATCTCAATGTGTCTATTCGGGGGAATCCTCAATATCCATGCGTAGTCGCCCTTATCTTCGAGACTGTGTACCTAGTCGCCGCCGCTAATGATCGAGTGGCCTCTCGTCGCAATAGCCGCACACGGAGATAGCCTTCCAGTTATGAAGAGGGCTAGTATATGCGTATAAGAGGTGATATCTTGTAGCTTGAGTGAGGTTGAAGACACCACATAGGTGTTGGATGCCTTTTAAAAAACCGGAGATTAGTCTGCGGGAGCGCTAGCCACTACACTAGATGCCGGCCAATAACTATTGCATCCACTGAAAACCATATATAGCTCAATATTAAAGTTCATGATATTGTGACTGGCAGTCTCAAACTGGTGTTTCTAACGGTGACTGCTCGCGCTAGAGAGCTATGTTTGACTGAAAAGAACTGAGCGTATACTAGATCTTAATTGGCTCCAAATGATGTATTGAGATTATATGAATAGACCTAGCGATATCAACGGTCCAATTAGTATGGTTGTGTCAATATCTCTGAAAGGATCCTTCCCGGGTATGCCAGTATCCGTTATTTATCAAAATCTGAATTCGGATGAGGCCGTATATAACTATTTATGAAGCAATCCTGCCTGGCTTGTTTTGTTTGAACCGAACTTTGAGTCAGACGAATAGACAACATGCGGCTGTTAAGGTCTTTACGAAACTAGAAGATGTAGGCGCATTCCTGTACATTTCAATTTCGACCATCAAGAGATGGACTGTTCAGGTTATTGATATATAGACGACCCATTAGTTGAAATTCCATATGTATAATGTTAAATGGCGGTATAGTGGTCACTCTTCTTAACTCGCTACATATACCTTCAAGGCTGATAGATTAAAGTTAGAGGAAGTCATCTGTACTGGAAAGAATAATTGAGTAATAGTTTTGTGAGAGAGCGGAAATCTAAAATGCGAGGAGCGAAAGTGTCTGTTTTCTAAAGTCAGTACTCGGGGAGAGCGACTGGAGGATAGTGAGCGAACTATGTAGTAGGTTTTAGGTCGATAGATAGACTCAACGGATGGTACTAGACTTTCTATAGGTTGAATGCCTAGTAGGGCGACATGTTAGCCAAGTAGTCAAGAGGGAATGAAAGTGGTAAAAGCAGATAGAATTCACATGGAAGTGCCAGAAGGAGCACGTTGAGTATACATTGTGCAATCACCACTGTCTAAGAATGGGGAGTTGCTCTGCAGTAGTGTGTTTGCTCGCGCCTTTTAAAAGGTCGGAATCTTGTGTAAGCATTTGGCGCAACGCCGTCCGGCAATTTGATTAAGGTGCAAAAGCGTCAGAACGTTCCAAACGGGGAGTGGGGCCTATTATACAAAAGGACTTACGTTGGTCATGATTGAGCCAAAGTGTTTAGATTTTCACGGCGCTCTGGCCATGGGCTATTCGGAGCTGGGGAGGTCGCCTAGGCGGGTACCTAGCATGATGATTGGCCGATTGAGTGAAAAAGAACGCGGAGCTCATTATCTCGGGGAAGGAGGCTTGAACTGAAACAATAATGGTCCTGCGGCGTCAACCATAAGGGGATTTGATCCGGCTAGCCAGTGACCGCCTACCCACGGTTGACGAAGGTAAACTGAGACCTGCGCATGATATGAATAATTTTTTGACAGCGCGGTTGATGAATCGGAAAAATCCGGTAACAGGGTAACCTGGGGATATATAACTGGATCAAATGCCTACCGCCACCCGCAAATGACATATCGATCATGCGGGCCGATACCGGCATGCACATGCCCGTGCCTACATTCGTTTCTATTTCTGGTAATTGGCCTTGTTCTAGACTATAGTACCATATATGCATTCAAAGAGGGGCTCATGCATACATGAAATGCGGCGCGGACAGATCAGTTCAGCCGCGACAACCGGTAAAGAGTTAGGTGATCATGGTCAACACCTGAAACATCGACCTGACCACGCACAACATCAAAGTCAACTCTATCAGTCGCAAATAATTTGCATTTAAGTGGGGCCCTACCCCCAAGGTACACCTACTAAGATTTAAACCGGAACGATACACATACGATATTACAACAGCCGACTTAGATCATTACATATATCCTTCTCAGGCCGCTCAGGTGGTTCATACTTTTACGATTAGGGTTGTCTTTAATCCTCTACGCGCCAATGGCGGCTACCCTGGTGGGTTAGAATATGGAGTTTCCGATAGTTACCAGATATATGACAGACTCCTGTTGATTCACCGAGACCTACAGTTCTGGTTCCCAATCTTAATGGGTATCAATAGGCCGTCTAGGAAGCTCAATCGCGTTAGAAGGCTGACAAAGCAATAGCGTGATATAAGAAAGCGGCGATCAATACCTTCAACTACATGTAGGTACATGTATGTACATGGAGCTTGTTATATATTACAAGGAACCCTAACTGACTATTCCCGCGACCGATTTGGAGCTGCCTACAGAGGTGTGATGGGTAGTACGGCAGCCAATACGATTGTTCACTACTCTGCTGTATTCAGATTCATTGCCCTTTTTGTACGAGCAGCTTCAATCCGGCCGTCGGAGTACCTGTACAGTAATTAAGTTCCGGTGGCGGTTGAAAAAAGGATGATGCATGGCCTCCTGGCTAGAGCGGGCGCCATGATAACGCGCGCCAGACGCTCATATTCTAAAAAGTGGTAGTGTGTATGTCTTCCCCATAAACCCGCGTCTTACAGGTTTTCCCTTGGGGATGAGTCCGGTGTTATAAACATAGATCCCTTCACCTGTGCACATGTTAGCTCGTCGCTGGTGCCGCCGAGCAATAGATGCATCAAATTAAGAGGGAAATTGTTCTTTTCAATAAGGCAGCTCGTTTCGTCTACCTCTTGAGATGTTATCTACAGGTCTGTCCACCATAATAAAGATGAGATACTTAAGATAAAGTCATGCACAGGTACATATCTAGTCGAGGCGATCCATACCCTGAATAGCATGAGTCTCACCTATCATCCCTTCTACAATATCATAGACCTGATTAAGGCTTTCCACGAAATCGCCTGAGTTACCCTTTTCCCAATTATTTGCGGTGGCACTCTCGCTAACTCTTGCATCGACTAAGATGGCGCTCCAGCTAGCATCCTGAGCACCCTTAAAATCCTTACGATAATCATCGCCCACATGCACTTCCACCAGCATGCCGTCAACTCGAGGGTTCAGGTCCCGCCAGATCCTTCGAGCGGCGTCAAATATCCTACGGTCTGGCTTCTCATAGCCGATGTCATATGAAAATGTCACAAAATCAATTAACGCCTTGTCTCCCACACCCCTCTCGGGGTGAGGTTGGCCTGGCACAGTGGACTTGTACTTGCGTACTCCTATACCTAGATCGTTTAATATGGAGGTTACGCGGTGATCTGAGTTGGTGATAACGCCAACTGTGATACTATCGTACTGACTGTCCTGCCTGAGTCGGCGAAGAAGTGGGAGGACATCTGGGAAGAGGTTATAGGCCTCTTTGCTAGAAAAACGATGGAGAAGTGCAGGTGCCAATGAGGGGGGGAGAGGTAAGTTGGTAAGTGGAGTGAACGTATTTGTTATTACCTGTGTTGGGGATTAGGCCTATTGTCGGTGGATCTTATATGAAACGTAGGAGAGGAAGGAGACAAACGCTGGTCCACCATTGCTCAGGAGCCATGCCTGACTGCTTTCCGTAGTTTGGATTCTCCGAGGCCTGTTCCTTGTAGGCTAGGTCGTGTTAGTAGGCGGTGGAACATAGAAGAGAACATGTTGTTAGCAGTGATATGGGTTTACAGCAATTATGGGGTGCTGTACAAGAGGGGCACGGGTTGATCTGCGTTGATGTAGAATCTTGTCTCTCTATCCCGGTTGCTTCAGATGCGTGTATTTGGTGATGCATAGCATCAAAAGGTAAGATTGGGTACTTTTGTGCCATGTCTTACTCGCCGAATATATTGATTTCTTAAGTGGTTTTGTTTGACCATCAGAAGTCCAATGTCAAAGGGCCAAAACGGGCGTTCAACCGGGTGTTTGAGTTGGACAGGACAGACAATTGAAATGACACTACGACATGGAGAAAAATAGGGGGAGGGAGGGGGGACAATTTCTAAGTGAAGAGGGTCATTTTACCTCGCCTGAATGTCACCTGAACGTCAGATTCCTCCACACCAGTGATGCCATGCTCCTTTGCCACATGGGTGTACTGAGTGGCGATCGAGCATTTCGGCTCAAAGAGCGTCCCAAAGGCATCAAAAGTCAGCAAGAGGTTCGTTTTATGGCCGGGGGACTTTCGGGACCCGTAGCGTCTTTGGCCAAGATGTCTGATCAGAGTGATCGGTCGGGGTGCCTGCATGATGATTTGAGGATCTCACGGTCGGGTATGAAAGGTCGAGTCCTCTCCGGAGTGTATGTAGTCAAAACTTGTCCCACACTGACGTAGTCACGTAATCGATCTGCTCCCAATTTTTGGATCCGCTTGTCCCGCAGGTTATTTTCCGGCTGTTTTTAGATATATGAGATTACAAAGGTGAAGATCCATAGGCTAGAGGGGGTTTACATACATGTAGTTTAGAGAGGTGCGGGGATCAACGTTTGGGAGGATTTTTTTTTTGACGTGGCTAGATCCAATGTCTTGGCCGGCCGCCGTACGCTAGGCTCGTTTTTGGGCATTTACAATCAATAAGGCTATAGGCCAATATTATCATTTAGAGTAGCCTTTTGCGTTCTTGAAGTTCTATTCATGTGCGTTGTGATTGTATAGCAGCAACAGTGTCTAAGGACATGGGTTTCGGCTGAGGGTTTTGTGAACACCTGGAACAGGAGGTCTGTGGGAGGGGAGGAGGGGGGTGTATATAGGTACAGTTTAGTGCTAACACATCACATCTACACGTAAAATGTAAGTTTATCTCTCTAGGGCTAAAACCCAGGTATTCCCCGTTTGGGAGATCGAGGACCAACACTGAGGGGTAGTAAGAAATCCCGGGTTTCCTTCCACCTCCGTCCATCATCCTCCCTTAGAATTCCCATCGCGCTCTCATTTTCATCACCTCCTTTCGTGTCATAATCTCTGTTTTCCAGAGCCTCAGGGTTCCAAACTTACTGCCCGCTAGAGAGAAGAGTATTATTCCCCCATCGGGTCAACTTAGTGAACTTTTTTTTTTTTTTGACAGATTCATAACCGAGATCTTGACCCGAGTCTTTTGGTCTTTCCATCAATATAAGTTTAGCGTTGGGGAGCGCTCGGCGTATACACGCGCTTCCGTAATGACTTCACCATACTTTATTCCACAAGCGGCACAAGCTGTGAGGATTTCTGACGTCTCGTCAATGAACAACAGAAGTAGTTCAACAACAAACGGGTTCCAGTCAGCTATACCAACAAGCAATGTCCGGGTGCCACATGAGCACAGGGAACAAGTAGCGTCGATAACTACCAATGGTAAAATATTAATCAGCTCGCTTCTCGCGAGTCCTAGGAGTCCTACAACGAGTATTGCGCATCCACCAAGAACAAATGCCCAAGCAAGGACCGCGAGAAAGTCAGCGTTTGTAAGTCCATCCAGGGGTGATGGTGGATATAGCACATCCTCCAGCGGCAACAGTGCTCGCAAGTCGCTTTCTGGTCCTATATCTGGGGGGGACAGGAGAGAGAGAGACTCTCTGTCAATGAGTGAGGTGTCCAGTGATTCCCCGGTTCGAATCCAAGCAAAAGATCGGCTTGAGAATCCCAGGGTAATTTGGTTTTAGTAGAATTTTGTCTTAGTTGAATCACCCTGCTAATCACACCCTCCCTGCAGCACGCTCACAAAAGATTGCCTCCCCCTAAACCACAACAAGTCCAGCAATCACAACAACCAACGACCACAAACGAAGATAGTGGCCCGACAATGATCGCGGCAGCTTCCTCTGCTGCGCGTGCCTCCGACACGGTGGCAGCACCAGCAGGAACGGTAGTAGCCCCTAAAACGAGTAGCACGAAAAGACCACCGTTGGTATTGTCCGAAACAATTTCCTCAACAAAACCTAAGCGGCAAAAGATCGCAACTCCAAAGGCTGCTGCTCTGGCGAAGGAGCCCTACATGAATGCTAATGGCGCAGCAGTCAAGAGGAGAAGGCCGCCAGGCGAGTTATCCGAAAAAGAAAAAGCCAGAGAGCGCAGGAAAGCTAGAGCTATTAAGGGCTCTGGGATGTTTAGGGTGGCGGATTCCACTATTGAGCCCGTAACTGGCGCGACAATAAACGTCGGCATTAAGCCTCAGCCAGTGAATGTGAACCTTCCTCGCCCGAGGCTTTCTCACCGACGCCCTGCTGTCCCAACTCTACCACCCCCTTACGAAGTTCCAATGAGTCGGTACCTGGAAAGGCAGCCTGCCGCGAGAACACAACAGGGAAATGGTAGCTCAACCTTTCCTCCGGCAGCGATCCCCAACACTGAGTGTAGACACATTAATCAGCGTGCTAAATTGCCGCTCTCGTCTAAAAACAATGGGAAAATTCCAAATAGCTCGTCTTCATCTCGCACTCCATATAGACCACCAGGGGACAGCGTAACAGATGCTATTATAATTGAGTCTTCCCCATCATCCGTGGAGGCAAAAAGTGCGAAAAGGAAGGGGCTAGGCAAGCCCCCCGTATACAATATCTCTTCAGATAGCAATGACAGCGCGATAAGCCTGCGAGAGTCTGGACAGAACCTTCGATGTCTCCAGACAAAACAACCGGGTAATACCTCAAACTATGATAATGGTGAGTATTTCAAACTTTCTTGTATCTCTTCTAGTCTTCGGTGGTTAAGAGAGCATTTTCTGTTGCGCTCTGAACGATGCCCCTTATCACCGAATGCCGGAGACCGCCTGACCGCGTCATCAAAGTTTCTCTTTCCTGTAAAGCAGCAAGAATTATGATTCCCACTTGGGTGAAGGCTTTCCCGAGCCAGTAAACATACTGGATCTTTGAATGTTCTTAACTAACAAAACTAATTCTGGGTTAGCAGGGGCATTAGCTGTTACCGATATTTTATTTACGAGGTGTGATTTACCGCATATGGCACCAGGTACGGACACGGCTGAGAAAGGGTTTATCTAGAGAACCTTCATAAACTGACAATAATCCAATTTCTCTAGAGGACCGGAAAAAACTATATTTAGGTATTGAAGACATCATCCAAAGGCTAGAGTTTCAAAAAGATCAAAGTAGATCCGAGGAAGAGCGAAGTAAGATCTTACGGCACCCCGTCAGATGGCCCGGAGACCGCGAGAACCCTACAATTGAGAATATTGAAGCCCTTTTAGTGCGGCTATGCGTAATAACTGATAACGGGTCAATCATCACTTTCAAGCGATGGAAGGAGGGTAAATCAGAGTTCAAGGGAAGATTTATATTGCCAGAAGATGCGGAAGATGCGCAGAGTTCTTTTAAGATATCGTCCAATACCGCGCCACCCGATGGTGGCAGACCCTCAGAAATGTCGGTCAGGGCAGAAAGCGGTGAGGTTTTGGCGTTTGAATCACCCAAAATTCCTATACCAAGTGCGCAGTCCCTGTCAGGAATTTCATCGGCTTCAAGGTCTGAAGATTCGAGGAGGGACTCAGTTGTTTCAGATAGTAATAACACCGACTATTCTGTTCCTGATACCCAAGAATCGGCAAAGACACCGGGAGAAGTGGCGGATGGAGAGCCCAGTCTAACTGAAGGGTCTATTGCTAGCGATGTTGTTCAGCTTGTAGGATCTCTCAGCTCATCTTTGAATGTAGCAGACGCAGTACCCTGTGACGAGGACGTAACATTACGGAATGTATCCCAAACTCGGGACATCGAAGAACAAGGTTTGGGGACTATTGAAGAGCCCCAAGAAGAAGAGGGCAGCGAGGACAGGAGGGAATCACCGAACGAGAATACGGATACTCCAATGGAGGCTATAGACTCGCCCGGCCCGGCCCGCCTGGTTCGAGTGCAAGATACAGCCTCCACCATATCTTTGCCGCTTTCACCTAGAGTTGACACTGAACAACCTTTCGTCTCCAACAAGCGTAAAAAGAAGATATTCAGGCCCGTTAGTGTCGAAGATTTTCTAAGTGAGTCAATACCCGATAAGGTACTGCAGCTGCGCCAGGCATCTGCTATCCTCAAAAGTTGTCAAGGGACAAGCGATATGTACTTTACCAGGATCCTCCGCCTGAATAATGAGGAACGTAGTGTTAACACTGAGCTTGATGCTCTTAACGCCTCAGAGAAAGCTCGGGAGGCAGAGTACAAACGAAAGATTGAAGCTGCAAAGAAGAGTACCAGTGATGAAGGGGTGTGTCGCGCGGGCTTGGGGCAGTACAATAAGCTCGTCCAGGAGCGGCATGACATGCGGGGGGATTATGCACGCGAAACTGCGCGACTTGTAGGTAAAGCTTCGAGGATTGAGGAAGAGAGGACTTGGTGCCTCGCGCAAAAGAAAATCATGGAAGAGAATTGCGCCGTGGCCCTAGAAAAGGGGCCAAACGAAGAAAGCACTTCACCGACAACTACAGCATCGTCTTCATCAATCTCTGACCTGATTAGTGGGGACCCAGTCTCAGTTCTTTTCCGTATGCCCTCAGGGGCGGACATCGAGGGGGATAGCATAGCCCGAGAGTTATTAAAACGGTTGATCCCCTGGTCAAAAATTCAACCGGAACCAAACCAAAGCCCTTCCTCCACCGAGCAGGAAGCTAACGCCGCCGCCGCTGCCGCCGCCGAGGCAAAGAAGAGAATCCGTAAGAAGAAGAGGCATAGGTGGTGAGAGGTTGAAATCGTGATGCATCGATAGCAGAGATGGTATATCGATATCATTTTGGCATCATAAATCTCAACTATGTCGCAAGCCCCGTCAGGTATTATTAAATAAATAGAGCCCTTACTGCACACTCCTCTCCTATTGTGTTATCATGTATAACTGCACAAACAACCCTTTCTAATGAATAGAATGAAGGATGGAGTTGATGGTCTATGTTGCTGGTATAGTCAAGGCATCTCTGCTTAGGCAGGCCGTCTCTGATTTCTTTTGTTTCTTCTAGGCGTTTGACTTTTCTTAATTCATTCTCCCTGTTCATTGATAGCTTTGTTTTGGTGGGTGTCTTTTGATGCCCCTGGATTTCACTGTTACGGATATCCTTATCTCTACTTGTAAACCTGGTTATATTTTCCATTGCTTTGTAATTTCGTCTGAGTAAGAGTAGCGTTCAATTATTTGCGCCAAAAATCTTTGTAAACTCGTTAGAAACATAGATTTATACAAAATATACCCCAAAACATATATATTGACCATATTCTCAAATTATTATCAGACTAAGGCCTTGCAAAATGTTCCTCATTGAATCTTAGCTCCCCTTTTGAACATAATCCAACGCCATACCCGTTCAGGTCATGCCAGAAGCCCCAAGCCCTAACGGCGGCCACCTGAAAAACCCCACTCGCAGATTACTGCCGCAAATGATGCTCTGCGAGTCTACTAAAAGAGACAGGTAAAGAGATACATTTGTTTTGTCCTTAGGAGAAATATCGAGACCTGAGCTCTAATGTGGAAGGGGGCGTCGTGGGGGTCGATTCTCTCTGATGTACAAGGAGATTGCGAGGATGCGCACTAATGCGCACATGCGGCGCCTGTGACTGCGGGGAGATCTGCAGCGAGATTCGGAAAAGAGAAACAAACATCCCAGGACGTGGTTAATACCCGAATAAAATTTTAATAAAAAATGTTGCGAGGGCAAAAAGTATGTTGAGCGGGCGGCGGTTTGAACCTGGGGGCCCCTGGCCGGGTTTCTGGCGGGGTGCGGTGGGGGAAATGCACTCTGAGCCAAGATGGAGGGAATAGACACCGGTAAGATCAGGTGTAGGGCCAAAATAGCTCGGGGGGGAGATATTGAGTCCAGTTCGGAAGAGAGATATTGCATTTCGGATTGTGGTCTTGGTCTTTGCAATTGTGACGGTAGCATCCTTTATACAGTACCAGAAAAGCGAGTGTATCTAGTACATTATCTACCAGACTACCATGACACTACGGCATTGCTACAGCATTATGGTATAATGGTTGAAATTCCGATTTGATTCAAAAGTTTTTCACGATACCGTATTTCTATGGTATCTATCACATCCCTTTTTGGTACTGTACTTAACCAGCTTTCTATGAGTAATAACGTATCTTTCCCGAGGTCTTTGATGCTGATAAAGAATTGGCTTACACTTTGAGGTGGTATTAAAAGCCACTTATTGTTCATGACGAGCTGCTTTCCAAAGTTCGATCGAGAGACTTATTTGAACTCGCTTACGGGCTGGAGTAATAAAAAACCTATATCCTCTGGGTATGCTAATTTCTGATTGGCTAGGTATATATATGGTAGTATTAATCGAATGTCACTGGTGTTACTCCAGACTAGCTAGGGCCTCATACTCGTTGTGCTGTATACTTACTGAATATATCATGATCATGCGGCTGGAGACAAACTTGGAATGCCGTTAGTACTAAAGGAGAGACTTCTGTGTAGATATAGGAGTGATTTGACAAGAATCTTCTACATCTCTCGTATTCGTGAGCTGCCTAAGTCGAAGCTAAGCTAGTACCAGGCGGTTCAAAACTACATGTACATGTATATATATGTCAGCCTATGTAAAAGGGAACTGCGCTCTTCTAGGCCGCGACAAGGGGAAAACGTAACTCCAGAGTTTATTAATGTTATCCTCAGATGATTACTTCGTGTTAATTTTACCCAAGTTCAATCAAAAGATTTTGACGCCGAAATCCGAAGGCGCGACATGCAAATTATATTTATAATTATACTATACGTATCCCTAGAAAATGAATTTAACCTTCCGCGCTAGTCCTCTACGGCCCGCGTGTATGCCAGATACATGCCTTCAATTAAATGACGCCGGAATTCCCCACATTCTATTTCTGGGACGACAAAACATGATAGAACCCCTACACATTGCCATCACTTCTTTTGTTCGTACATACAGCTCCGTATCACAACTCCCTCCGGCCCCTACCACCTAAGTCAGACGACCAACCAGTACCAGTATGTTACGAAGAACCACCGACGATGGCTCACCAATGGCCACCCTATTCCCCGAAAATACCGCCGGCCAAAACGTCGCTCCTCCGGCCAACTACCCCGTCCACAAGTACTCGAAATATCCCACCTACAGGGCTTGTCCACCCATGTACACTTATAACCCTATGTTCGGCAATTGCGCTAGTAGATTAATCAACTTTAGAGCCCCATTAGAGATACGGGATCCACCTATGCCGCGTTACTGGCGAGCTGGATATGTTCCAACAGTCTATACATCAAGCTGGAATCCACGGATGCGGTTGACTGCGTGTCAGACGCTGTTGAGATGGATCCGCACGGTACCAATCAACAGGGAGAAGGGGATCTTCTATTGGCTGTGGGAGGCAAAGAAAGAAGGGGCCGAGCCGGGAATGGTCCCATTCAATTGGCTTGCCAGTGTATATTTTTGTAGAGAAGACTGGGAAAAGCTTGAACAGTGGCTGGTCGAGAGAATTGGTCTCGAGAAAGGGAATGTCAAGCTTCAAGACTTCGTAATTGTCGAGAATGCAAGTTTTCACGAATCTTCGGACGAGTCGAAATACACCAAACTAGATGATATGGTCATGGATGAAGACATGGAGGAAGTCTGGGAAGATTTCGCCTCCAACCAGCTTCCTAAAGATGGTTCAACTAACCACCTCTCCTATCCCGAGGTCAGCGAACTCAGAGAAATCGATGATATTAAGGAACTTGATGAGCTTGATTGGGGCGAATTTGTACGGCTCTCACAGAAAAGGACGGGAGTTGGTTATGACCTTGAATTGAAAGCTCGCCTCGAATATTCCTTATCATACCAAATAGATGATAGGGATGAAACAGATGATTATATCGTGGACGAAGACGTTTCGTGTGAGTAAGAGACCCAGTTTTGAAAAGAAAATCGTTAATCTGTGAGACGAAGGTAATGAAAAGCATTTAGCGAAAATAATTTAGAGGGAGGAGAATATGGAGGGAGTATTAATATCTTCAGATAAGGAGTCTTTACTCCTGTGTCAAGAAGCGGGACCACTAAACAAAAAGGTACCTCTACCTCAATAGACGTCAATCACCTAAGATATTGATCAATTAGCTAACCTGTAAGCAGGATATCGGTGTTCCCAACCCAAAATAACTATCTAATCGGATGTAGGCCATGATCAATGAGCCCGCTTTGTGATGATAGAAAAAAAATGTGTAGCAGTGTTACTAAATAGTGTCTCCTATTGGAATGAGCATTGACCTATAGACATACAGTATTTTTTTGCCTAGTAGAACATTTGACTTCTTAGAGTTCAATCTTCCAGAGATGAAAAGTTATAAGAAAAATTCCAGATCCGCGTTCTTATTTTTCGAGGCGTGCCTGTAGTGGATAGTATTAGAATGGCCGTTGGGATGATAGTAGAGTGAGAGTAAAAAGTCCAGGAACCTTGTGGATCAGGATATGGTCTTGAAAGCTAAGAGATTTCTGCAAGAGGGCTCAAGACGTTATAAACAGTTCAAAAACAAACAGTAAGCTAGTCATTACAAGAAGTAACGTCGTACCTCCACTGAGCACAGTCGGGAAGCCTACCGCTAACGGATTTTGTTGCTCTGGTTCGTCTATGAAGTTGATAACGCGTGAATATGATAACGTATATATATGCGGATGTACGAAGGAAAGACCCCGAAGAGAATCGAGATGCAATCGACTGAATCCGGTGTTGAACTGATGTGGCATAGGAGCCAAATTCAAAGTTGAGATCTGTCAATATGGCCTCCATATCCACGGTAGCACCGGCGGTATCTGAGACCTGTACAATCTATCAAGACCTTCTCGCATGCTTGCCAATCGAATGGATAAAGCTCCCAAGTCCTTAAATAAAATCTTTCCTAACGCAGAAAACCATCGATATCGGATATTGAGTTGCCGGAATGAATGATAACACGCTATTGCGAGCACCTTTAGACCCACCAAACATATATTATCAAAGGCCATTCCGAACCCAAATGGCTCTTAAAAGATATTATCGCTCCCCCCTCTCTTCCTAGATTGGCTAGGAATGGATATTTAAGAAAAAAGGCTACGGATTCCCTATATGTGATTACTATTCGCATCGTAGAGAAGATACTTTCTCATTAATCTTCCTCAAGTGGATAGGTCCTTGAATAGATCGAAAGCATTGCCTTCAAATATACGGGACCATTTCTAGCGATTTGTCCTCGAGTTATCCCGCATCTCCCTGTAAGTCCACCGGTCTTAGTCTTCTACTATATTTCAGCATATCCTAACATCTATCCCCCTGCTTTCACTATCGCGATAATGAACATCGAAAGAAACCAATAGCCCGAGGGGCCTGAATCGAGTCCTTCAATGCTCGCCAAATTTTGCAATCAAGCAACGGCTAATGTGGGACCTCAGACAGGTAAAAAACATAGCCTAACCTAAGGATCAAAGAGAAACCAAGCTGCGGGATAGGCTTATCCGCATAGTCCCGAATACCCCATCCGTACCACTTCTGGAAATTCCAGGCCGCTTTAGAGTTATTGCTTGACTCTTTAATAGACGAGCAGAGGACTCCGCTTAGCTGGTGGAAAGAGAGCTTCTTCCTCCCTATTAATATTGGATTCCCAATATCAACGGACTGGATCATTCCAAGTAATTGACTCGCTACCATCGGCCTTGCCAAACTAACTCTGATCGGGATATCTCTACATTACCTATTTTTATCGGCCTAATTGATTCTAGGTCCATAGCCGACCGTATAAAAAAGGTTGATTATAAGGTGTTTGATAACGTACTGAGGTACATAGTGTTATTCCTTGCCCCGTGCGAGGACTGGGGTAGTAATATCATGCGAAGTCTTCATGTAACGATGACCAGAGACGTTGGAATTTTAATTACCCACTTTCTAAATATCCGGCTCGTTTTCTCAGTCAGTCATCCTTCTTAGGTAAAAAACCCCTGCTCGTCCTGTATTACCTCATTAGTAAACTTGGTAATCAACAGGAGCTGATTCGACGGTTCGTGTAACATTGTCAGCCTTAACCGTCGAGAATTCTCAACCTCATCCTTATCGAAACCCTCCACTACCCTTCACTACTAGTATACAGCAATCTCCACCATGTCAAGCTCTGCTAAAGCTCCCCGTATTCTTTTTATTGGCGCTGGTTCGCGCGGCTCCTCATACGCATGGGCAGTCAAAACAAGGACCCCCGGCACTGTGGTGGGTGTTGCGGAGCCAGTAGAATACAAGCGAAATCTTTTCACGTCAAGATACAATATCGATGTCGGTTCAGGATTGGTGTTTGAGGACTGGAAAGATATGGTCGCGACAGATGAGACTAAAGCAAGGTTGAGGAGGGAAGTGGATGGGATTTGCGTCTGCACACTCGACGAGACCCATTGTGAGGTGAGACCAGTCATCGGGCCTTGTCCTTGACAATATATATCCGCGCCTGCTGAAGACCCCAAAGATCGTACTAGCTCTTCGGCCCCTCAATATTCACATTCTCTGCGAGAAGCCGCTCAGCACGACACTAGCTTCATGTGTGCAAATGTGCCGAGCTTTAGACTCGGAACAGTTTGAGCCCATCATATTTGCAATCGGGCATGTCCTTCGATACTCCACCCACAATATGCTCCTCCGTAAGCTTCTTTGCACCGACAAAGTGGTAGGTGAAATCGTTAATATAAATCACACCGAGCCTGTCGGGTGGTGGCATTTTGCCCACAGCTATGTCCGGTAACTACCTACCTTAACCCTTCCTCAGTGCGTTCAAACACTTACCTAACATCTACAGCGGTAACTGGCGTAAAACCTCCACGTCGGCCCCCTCTCTTCTCACAAAGTGTTGTCATGACATGGATCTCCTTCTCTGGCTTCTCTGCTCACCTTCAACATCCTCCCCCCCACACCTCCCAAGCTCTATATCATCCACTGGCTCGCTAGTCCACTTCAAACCCAGTCAGAAGCCCACCAAGGCAGGTGCCGCAACAAATTGTTACTCATGCCCTGCAGCTGAGAGTGACTGCATCTTTTCGGCAAAAAAGATCTATAGCGACATGAATCTTGCGCAGGGCAACACAGGTTGGCCAGTTAAGATCATAGTCCCCGAGATTGAGGAAGCTCCCTCAATGGCAGCTGCACAGACGTTATTGAAAGCTGCGCTGGAAGCAGATTATACCACGGAAGAGCAGGGAGATAGGACCTACTACGGGAGGTGTGTTTATGAAGCAGGTAATGACGTCGTAGACAACCAAGTTGTCACCGTTACCTGGGATGATGAGAACCTAGCAGGTCGAGGTGCCAAGATAGCTACGTTAACAATGATAGCTTTTTCGAAGAAAATCTGTGAAAGATTTACGAGAGTATATGGTACTTTAGGTGAGGTCGAGGCTGACAGTGATACTATCAAAGTCCATAACTTCAGAACTGGAGAGAGCAAGACCTATAGACCAGAAGTAGATTTTAGCAGTGGGCATGGCGGTGGAGATAGCGGGCTCGTGGGTGCATTTGTGAAAGCAATTGCAAAAGTGGGTGAGGGGTGGACGGTGGAGGATGCGCAGAAAAAGATCGTAGGTGCTACAGTTGAGGATATGCTCAGGAGCCATGCAGCAGTATTCGCCGCAGAAGAGGCTCGACTTGAGAAGAAAGTTGTGGACTGGGGCAAATGGTGGAACCAGGAGGTAGGACAGTTGGGGTAGGTAGTGGCGCTAGCTAGGGGCCATGAGCTTTTAGTGACGATTGTGTCTCCATTACCTCCATTACATTATGTTTATCAATTGTATTAAAATGAATCCATGATCGACTTGGCAAGGTAAAAATGTCTTGGCATTTTGGTTGCACCCGCACCCAGCTGAGAAGAAGCTGGAAAACTCGACGGGATATTGATTTATGTATTCTCTGTTGCCAAGACTCGGCTCAACCCCATGCGACATCAGTCTTCCGGTACAAGATTAAATTCACGGATTACAACTCTGGGTAGTCAGCGTGCTTCAAACACAGCCATTCCCTAAGAGAGAATTGGGGAACGGTTCCTACCTATTCCTCCAGCATGAGTTGTGAACAGCAGAGTAGTCACCGCTTTTGGTAACGAGATGAATTAGGCCGCGAAATCAGCAGAATTCATTTGTCAGATGTGGATAAAGAACAAGAAACCGGTAGAGATATCAGGGTCTGGAGTAAAAGAAGAAAAGGACATGTTGAAATGGCCACCAACAACATATCGGAGAAAAAAGACAGCAGGGCAGCTGGATCAATACAATGTATTATCAGATTATATGGGGGGAACAAGGAAATAAAGAGTCGATATGACGGTCCAACTCGCTTACTTCACGTGCTTTCTACGAAATAGAGGATCCCACTAGTTCATCTAGTAGGCATGCCCTCCCCTTTTTCCCTCATCTCTTGTTACGTGAACTACTGCATGTTTTTGCTCGCTTGATTCCGAGCACAATCTAATTATATATATAAGTCAACACTCCTACCTACTAGTTAGAACACCTTACAGCTCGCCCTACGTTTCTATATCCTTTGTCTATTCCAAGCACACTCCAATCCACCAACACAATATCTACATATCCCGATTCATCGACTAAAGGAGACGTTAGAGAATGGATAACAGCACTGGCCGAAAAACCAGCGGAACACGAAGGAGGGAATAGGTACACATTGGGTTTTATTTACATTGATTCTATTGTTGGGGTTCTCTGGATTTCCATTACTCGGGTCACAAATTATGACTGCACATGGTTAGATAACATATAGATTATCCCTTAAGTTGTCGATGCTGACCCCTATAATATAGGGCCGGATCTGTATGGGAAATCAATTATTTGATAAGTGAGGTAACAAGATCCATTAACAAAAGCCACCAAACTTTGCTTTTTGCTGGAGGTCAGCATTTACCTACTCCCTTATTCTCTCATCCTTCTTTCTCCCTCCCTCAAACATCTGGATATATTTCCTTCGCATCAGAGTCTTTTAGCCACCGCCCGTACAAAAGTCCAAATGAAAAGTCCCAAGAGATAAAAACACCCAAGACCATTGTGCATGCATTAGAGGGACTTGGCCTACATGGGATTAGGAATACATTGACAGCGCAATGCTCAATATTGGGGACTCAAAATGTCCTCAAGTGTATTTCTAGGTCTTGTGATAAAAAGTGATATATCACATAAAACCTACATGCAGAGTGGTCTTGGGACTTCTCATTTCTTGGGACTTTCCGTTTGGACTTTTCTACGGTCGTTGGCTAAAGGACTCTATTACCTCAGCCTCACATAGAATATCATTACTCACGGTGCCAGAATTGAAATGCCGCCGATCAACCCAATTAAGTATCATTTGGTGGTAGAATATTAAGTAAGCGGCATTTTAATTTTGGCAGAGTGAGTACAGCGAGAAGACTCCGTGCAGCAGAAGCAATCCAAGAATCCAGCCCCAAGAATCCGAACCGAACATCCGAACCATACCTCATACACGGGTATTCAGGGAGGAAGGAAACTGCTAGATATAAACTACAGAATACACACGATCAAAGAGATAAGAGTCCCAGTTCGTGCATACGATACATGAGCCATTCGAGGCCATTCTGTTTTTCAACATCTAGCCAAATAGGGAAACTCGTCGCTTAGTTGATTATATACACACAGCTAAAAATAGAAACCAGCGAATTAAGTCACTGTTGTAACTGTTGTAACGTGACTTCCGAGGGTGGAAGGGTATGCGGTCATTGTAGGTACGCAATGCCGCTATAGGCTGCATGTATCTCCTGATGCCACGGTATGCGAAACTTTATGGGTACCGCAAATACTCGTCAACTTGATTATCTCCGTGCAGGGTTTGGATCTCCGGACTGAGCTTGGCTCGTTGATCATATCCAGAAAGGTGATGACCTGCAGCTGTTACATTTACTCGCCATGAGCTACAAACTCTATGGCTTCGTTATTATCTTCTTGTGTATCTATATCAGTAAAAGATAAATTATTTACAGGATCGTGTCTCCAATCTCCAATGTCAAGCTGTTCAAAACCTTTTATATCTAGTTCAGAGTCTTCACTTCCATCTACATTTAATGATAAACCTACTTTCCTGAAAACCCGTTCCACTAAATCCTTTTTTTCAATACAGAATTGATACCAAGCATCCCCTACACACCAGGTAGTAAGTATCCTACGGTCTTTGACTGTCCATTTCTCAAATACTTCTGCACTTTCACATTCAAATACAGCCTAATCCATATTGTCACCTCCCATGTCCTTTAGAGGTTTATTAACAGAAACATCCAACGGTTGCACTAGGCTAGTGCAGCCAGCTGGTATTAAGCTGGGGATGATTATCACGGCGTGATACGATATCGAGTACGGTTGCGGGAAGAAGGATTAGTCAGGGTTTCTCTTATGTTCTATGGGTTTCGGTTGCAGGGTCTATGAGTCAACGGCATACATATCACGGCGTACCATGAGCTACTGCGGAGGAAAGGATATTATGGAACGGGGTCTAGGGTTCGGGTTTTCTCTTTGGGTTTCTAGGGGTTTCTGTTACACGGGTTATGAGTCATCCCTGGACAGGGATTGGGAACTGTATATATAGTCGGCTACGAGCTTTTCCTTTGTCTCTTCCTCTTCTTTCCTTTCCTACGCAACCTTCCTGTTATCAACTCTACGTTTCTAGTTCTTTAGTTGTTACTTGTTTCTTAAGATCGCCTCTTGGAATATAATACGCCATCACTCTTAGTCATTCGCCTTTAACAAAGATTGCCCGCTTAGCCATAGTCCTCGTTCATGTACGATACAGCAGTACGTGTCCTCTACTGGTATCTTCGTTTATATCACTTCGTCCGCACTGCCATCTGGACTCTGTGTCCCACTACCCTGCTTCTCGGTTAAGTCCCCTCGTTGTCCCGTCCTCGCCTCGCTCCGCCGTCTGCCTGCCTTTCACTTTGTGAACCTTGGCTGGTTTAGTTATAGTCTCCGTCACCAGAACACTAAGGTTGCGCTCCCACGCCAACCTTCACAACACCAACCCCACCTCGCTTACGTCGCCACCATGGTCGACCTCAGTTGGGACGCCCCCAATGAGGTGACTGTCGCCACCCTCTCGCTTCCCTGGCCCTCGAATGTTTCTTTCCGAACGGAAAGGATTCTGCTACCTCGCCTCGCCCCCAAGCCCATTGGTTCAACATGGGCCATCGATCGTCCCGATCCTCCGCTCCGCTCCTCCGCCAGACGCTTTGAGATATAAGTTCAAGCGTGCGAAGCCCACGGGCCAAGGCAACCTTCACCCAACCTCTTGCCGGCAGCTCCACATCGCACCCACCACCGACGCCCCTACCCCCAAGACACGACACCGGTTGCCATTCGTGGCCTTCGCGACCAAGACTCGCTAACCACACGATCGGCCGACCTGCCGACGGCCATTAGTCCCCGCGGCCTCGGCGCCTTGTCAATTCTTAAGACATATGGCCCACTACCCGACGAGGACTGCGGTCCTGAACTCACGGAGGCTCACAGCTTCATCTCCGAATGCCTGGTCAGATTGACCAACCTCCCCGTCACCCCCGCCCCACAGGAACCTGCCGTATGCACGGCCCATGAGGAAGTCATCATTGACCTCCAACAAGAAATTGCCGACCTCAAGCTTGAGGTTGAAGAATCCCTGGCCGAAGAAGAACAACTTCGGTACCGCCTGGCGCTCCACCAGGATGCCCTCGCCACCGCCGACTCTGACCTCGCTGCCGTCATGAAAGATATCCGCCACATCACCTCTGTCGCGAAGCCTGAGAATTCCAGGCCAACGCCACTATCGCCAACCTCCAACGCTCGCCTCCGCCTCCGCCGCCTCGCTGCCCTGTCCCGCAACCCCCGCTACTCGCCCGCCTCCTGACGCCAAGACTTAACAGCTGGCGCGACAAGCCAGTTGAACAAGTGTCAACCAAGCCGGGCGCTTAAAAGGTCAGCCCTTTGGTAAAAAATGGCAAGACACCAAAGCGCTAGTCCCGCCACCACCCACCTTCGCTGCTCCGCTGCAGCTGTGTCCGAGGACAAGATGTCTGAAGACCAACTCGTCGTCACATGCTCCGTCGCCAAGAACTCTGCCTCCTTCAGACTCTACCACGCCTCATAGACGGGCGTCAGGATCTGCGATTCATCGACCAGGATTTCGCAACCAAGCACGGCCTCACTCGACACCCTTGAAGAAACCACGCCTGCTTGAGGTAATCGACGGCAGATTGGTAGAATCAGGAAGGATCACCCATGTCGCCAAACTCTCACTGACATCCATGGACACCAGGAAACCGCCTCCGTTCTTCGTCACCAAGTTGGGACACTACCCTATCGTCATGGGTATTCCTGGACGCGACACCACGACCTCGCCCCTACGCCTCTAAGGCAAATCAGGTCATCTTCGACTCTGATTTCTGCACTCAGAACTGTTCTGTCTCCCGCCCCGATCACGGCTCAAGGAATCTCGATCTCGCCGACAGCCCGCCATACACATTATGCCATCGGGCAGCCCCATTCAGAGGCCTTGCCCAGAGACGCCAAAATCACCTCTTCTGTGCCTCCTCCGCCATCAACGAAGCCTCGCCAGGAACCCCACCCCGACCCTAGCCAACGCATTCTGCGAACTTGCGGAGTTCAAGTCGCTGTTTCAGGAATCCAACGCCACGCTCTGCCGCCTCATCGCCTCACGACCTAAAAATAGTGCTACAGGATGGGAAGCAGCCACCCTTCGCCCACTTTATAGAATGTCCCGACCAGAACTACAGGCTTTATGCGAGACTACATCACGGAGAACCTCGGAAAGGGTTCATCCGCTACTCGAATCCCGCTGGTGCCCCCGTTCTATTTGTCAAGAAGGCTGATGGATCCCTCCGCCTGTGCGTGGACTATAGGAAGCTGAACGAAATCACGGTCAAGAACAGACATCCCCTGCCTCTGATCCCGGAAACGCTGTCCCGCCTGTCTAAGGCGAAATATTATACCAAGTTGGACCTCAGGTGGGGATACCATCAGATTAGAATCCAGGAGGGTGATGAGTGGAAAACCGCCTTTAGGATCCGTTATGGCCACTTCGAGTACAATGTTATGCCCTTCGGCCTGACAAACGCCCCCGCCACGTTCCAACACTGGGTCAACGATCTACTCCGCCCCTACCTCGACCACTTCGCTACGGCATACCTCGACGACATCCTGATATACTCGGAAACTTTAGAGGAACATAAGCAGCATGTTAAGCAAATCCTCAAAGTCCTGCAGATCCACGATGTCCACCTCAAACCAGAAAAGTGCGAGTTCTACGACAGGAGACCAAATACCTCGCCTGATCATCACTCCGAGGGCATCAAGATGGACCCCAGCAAGGTCTCGCAGTCACGGATGGGAAACACCCACTAAGCTTAGAGAAGTCCAGGAGTTCCTAGGGTTTGCGAATTTCTACCGGCGCTTCATATACGCCAGATTCCAGGGTGGTTTCCGCCACGGCACTAACCAAGAAGGACGAAGTTCCAATGGTCCCCAAAGGCAGAACAAGTTGCCCAGTTTAAAGACGCGTACTCGGCCCCGACATGGCACATTACGACTATGAGAAGGCTTACTATCGAAACTGATGCGTCCGACCACGCCTCTGCGGAATCATGTCCCAATACGATGATAACGGAATCCTGCACCCAGTGGCTTTTCTCCAAGAAACATTCCCCGCTGAGTGCAACCACGAGATCTACGACAAGGAACTTTTAGCTGTTGTCAGATGCTTGAAGAATGGCGGTCAAACCTGGAAGGATCTAGGTTCCCTATGGCGACCACAGAAGAAGGAATACTGCCGTATCCACTGCTACTCAATCGCCGCCAGGCGAGGTGGGCTGAATTCCTGTCCCGCTTCGACTTCGTCATCACATTCAGGCCAGGGAAACAAGGGGGGAAACCAGACGCACTCACTAGGAGGTCAGGAGACCTGCCTAAGGAAGGGGATGAACGTCTCACGCACCAGTCGCAGGTCGTCTTTGAAGAAGGAGAATTTGGACGCAGGAGTCAAGCTAAGTTTGTTCGCGGGTTCTTTGTTAAATGAATCCGCTGAAGGAACGCCCACTGTGAAAGAATTATTGATCCAAGCTTACCAGGTTGACAGTTTTCCCCACCAAGTCCTCACCATGCTCGCGAACGGCACCAAACACTCTAAGAAGATCTCAAGCGGAATGTACGGGAACGGAAGAAGGCTTCCTGCTTTACAGGAACGCCATCTATGTCCCCAACCTCGACGAGCTCCAGCTACGCCTGCTACAGGAACACCATGATAAACCTTCAGCCGGACACCCAGGACGTGCCAAAACCTTAGAGCTCATCAGCCGCAACTACTACTGGCCCAACATGAGGAAATACGTGGACCGCTATGCCGAACTGCAACACATGTTACGCAGCAAAGCCTCACGCAATGCGCGCAAGGTGTTCTTCGCCCACTCGGTACCCAAAGGCCCATGGTGCGATGTATCAATGGACTTCGTCACAGGACTCCCACAGAGCAAGGGTTTAATGCCATCCTCGTTGTGGTTAATCGATTAACCAAGATCGCCACTTCATACCATGTACTGAGAATCCAACGCTATCGATGTAGCAAACATGTACCTAGAATACGTATGGAAACTACACGGCCTACCGGAAACCATAGTCTCGGATCGAGGAACCCAGTTCACAGCAGAATTCTGGAAAACCTTATGCGACCGCTTGGAAATTGCACCCGCTACTCTACGGCCTTCCACCCCCAAACGGACGGGCAGACGGAGAGGATTAACGCAATCATGGAACAATACCTCCGGGCTTATGTTTCTTATCAACAGGATGATTGGGCCGAGTACCTACCCATGGCGGAGTTTGCAACCAACAACCACGTCTCCGAAACCACTAAGCTCTCCCCGTTTCAGGCAAACTATGGAAGGAACCCACGGATGACGTTCACCTACACAGCATGGCACCACCACCAAAGAAGACCAAGCCAATAGTATGGCTAGGGATATGGCACAGATTTTCGAATTCCTACGTGACGAGATGTTTAGAGCCCAGAAGATCCAGGAAGACTCGGCGAACGAGAAAAGGACCCCCGCCCCCAGATATGCAGTAGGAGACAAGGTATTTCTCTCAACTCGGAACCTTGTTACGGAGCGAAGCGGAGACTATATCTAAACTAGCCAAGGTTCACAACCGAGGCGAGGACGAAGGCGAAGGCGAGGGACGAAGGCGAAGTAGCTTAACCTAGGAGTAGGGTTGTAGGACAAAGGGTCCAGATGGCGGTGCGTACGAAGTGATGTAGACGAAGATACCAGTAGAGGACTTGCACGACGGTCATGGACTAGGACTATGGCTAAGCGAAGACGAGGTGGTACTAAGACGAGGATGACTAAGAGTGATGACGTATTATATTCCAAGAGACGAGAACTGAGAAACAGGTAACAGCTAAAGAAACTAGAAACGTAGAGTTGATAACAGGAAGGTTGCGTAGGAAAGGAAAGAAGAGAAAAGACAAAGGGAAGGTTCATAGCCGACTATATATACAACTCCTAATCCCTGTCCAGGGATGACTCATAACCCGTGTAACGGAAACCCGTAGAACCCAAGAGAAATCCTAGACCCGAGACCCGATTCCACAATATCCTTTCCTCCGCAGTAGCTCATGGTACGCCGTGATAGATTAGGTCCTCCTCCAGGCCTAACTCCTGGTAGGCCTAGGCTTTCGTGGAAACCTGTCGTGGAAGTTCTGCACTAGCTCAGGGGCATGCTCCAAGTCCGAGGGGGGTTGCCATGATGGTTCGTCGTAACCAGTGTATCTAACCAAGTATTCCAAGCGGCCGTAGCGTCGTCGTGAGTCCAAGACAGCCTCAACCTCCCATTCCTGTTCACCTTCGATTTCTACAGGCGGTGGCGGGGTATGTCGTTGGCCTGGGACGGGGTTATCGGCGGCGAGGGACAAGAGCGAAACATGAAAGACCGGGTGGATCTTCATCGAGGCGGGGAGGCTGAGCTCATAAGCGTAAGGGCTAATCATTCTCTTGATGGTGTACGGGCCGATGCGTTTCCAGTCGAGCTTCTTAGAGGGTCGCTTGGTTTCCAGGTTTCGGGTCGAGAGGAACACCTTATCTCCTACCGCATATCTGGGGGCCGGGGTTCTATTCGCATTCGCTGAGTCCTCTTGGATCTTCTGGGCCCTAAACATCTCCTCGCGTAGGAATTCGAAGACCTGTGCCATGTCCCTAGCCATGCCGTTGGCTTGGTCTTTCTTGGTCGTAGTTCCATGCTGTAGGGGGGCGAATGACATCCGTGGGTTTCTTCCGTAGTTTGCTTGGAACGGGGAGACCTTGGTGGTCTCGGAGACATGGTTGTTAGTCGCAAACTCTGCCATCGGTAGGTATTTGACCCAGTCATCCTGTTGATAAGAGACATAGGCCCGAAGGTACTGTTCCATGACCGCGTTGATCCTTTCCGTTTGGCCATCTGTCTGGGGGTGAAAGGCTGTACTGTAGCGGGGTGCGATTTCCAGGCGGTCGCATAAGGTTTTCCAGAATTCTGCTGTGAACTGGGTTCCACGATCTGAGACTATGGTTTCCGGTAAGCCGTGCAGTTTCCACACCGACTTTCAGAGTACATGTTGGCCACGTCGATAGCGTTGGACTCCTCCGTGCAGGGTATGAAGTGGCGCATCTTAGTCAACCGGTCCACGACGACTAGGATAGCATTAAATCCTCGAGATGTTGGGAGTCCTGTGACGAAGTCCATCGATACGTCGGTCCACGGGCCTTTTGGTATCGCTAGTGGGCGGAGGACGCCTTGTAGGGCATTGCGAGGCTTTACTGCGAGAACAGGTGTTGCAGTTCAGAACATAGCGGTCGACATACTTCCTCATGTTGGGCCAGTAGTAGTTGCGACTGATGAGCTCTAGGGTTTTAGATCGTCCTGGGTGTCCGGCGGAGGGCTTGTCGTGGTGTTCCTGTAGCAACCGTAGCTGGAGTTCGTCGAAGTCGGGGACGTAGATTGCATTCCTGTAAAGCAGATCTGTGCATTCCGCTAACGAGATCTTCTTGGAGTGCTTGGTGCCGTTGCGAAGCATGGTGAGGACTTGGTGTGGGAAACTGTCAACTTGGTAAGCTTGGGTCAATAATTCTTTCACAGTGGGCGTTCCTTCAGCGGATTCATTTAACAAAGAACCCGCGAACAAACTTAGCTTGACTCCTGCGTCTAAATTCCTCTTCTGACTTGTGACTGGTGCGTGAGGCGTTCATCCCTTCCTTTGGCAGGTCTCCTGACCTCCTAGTGAGTGCATCCGGTTTTCCCTTGTTTTCCTGGTCTGAACTTGATGGCGAAGTCGGCGAGATAAGAATTCGCCCACCGGGTTTAGCGACGGTTGAGGAGCTTAGTGGACATGAAGTATTCCAGGTTCGGTGATCGCTAAGGACTTTGATGGGGAACTTAGACCCTTCTAGGTTGGGCGCCATTCTTCAAAGCATCTGATGACCGCTAGTAGTTCCTTGTCGATATCTCGTAGTTGCATTCCGCTGGTGAGTGTTCTTGGAGAAGAAGGCCACTGGGTGCAGGATTCCTTGGTCGTCATATTGAGACATGATTCCCGCGGAGACGTAGTCGGAAGCATCGGTTTCTACTATGGTTTCTCTCTCGTAGTCGAAGTGTGCCAGTATCGGAGCCGAGGTAAACGCGTCCTTGAGCTTCTGGAATGCCTTTTCTGCCTCTAGGGACCATTGGAACTTTACGTCTTTTTTGGTCAATGCCGTAAGCGGGGAGACCACCCTGGAGTATGCGTATATGAAGCGGCGATAGAAATTCGCGAACCCTAAAAACTCCTGTACTTCCCTAAGCTTTGTGGGTGTTTCCCATCCTGTGACTGCCGAGACCTTACTAGGGTCCATCTTGATGCCTTCCGGAGTGATGATCAGGCCGAGGTATTTGGTTTCCTGGACATAAAACTCGCACTTTTCTGGTTTGAGATGGACATCGTGGATCTGCAGAACTTTGAGGATTTGCTTGACCTGCTGTTTATGTTCCTCCAAAGTTTCCGAGTATATCAGGATGTCGTCGAGGTATGCCGTAGCGAAGTGGTCAAGGTAGGGACGGAGCAGATCATTGACCCAGTGTTGGAACGTGGCGGGGGCGTTGGTCAGACCGAAGGGCATGACGTTGTACTCGAAGTGGCCATAGCGGGTCCTAAAGGCCGTTTTCCACTCATCACCCTCCTGGATCCTAATCTGATGGTATCCCCACCTGAGGTCTAGCTTGGTGTAATATTTCGCCTTGGACAGGCGGGACAGCGTCTCCGGGATAAGGGGCAAGGGATGTCGGTTCTTGACCGTGATCTCATTCAGCTTCCTATAGTCCACGCACAAACGAAGGGATCCATCAGCTTTTTTGACAAACAGGACGGGGGCACCAGCAGGGGACTCCGAGTAACGGATGAATCCTTTCCCGAGGTTCTCCGTAATGTAGTCTCGCAAGGCCTGTAGTTCTGGTCGGGACATTCCATAGAGCGGGCCGAAGGGGGGCTGCTTTCCATCCTGTAGTACTATCTTCAGGTCGTGAGGGCGATGAGGCGGCAGGGACGTGGCGTTGGATTCCTGAAACAGCGACTTGAACTCCGCTAGTTCCTGGGGTACGTTGGCTAGGGGGTCGGGGACGGGGTTCTTCGCAAGAGCTTCGTCAATTGAGCGGAGTGAGGCACAGAAAAGGTGGTTCTGACGCCTGTGGGCGAGGCCTACGAACGGAACTGCCCCAATGGCCGCAATATGTATGAGCGGGCTGTCGGGGGGCGAGATCGAGATCCCTTTGGCTGTGACCGGGGTGCGGGAGACGGAGCAGTTCGTAGTGCAGAACTCGGAGTCAAAGATCACCTGGTTCGTTTTGGGGCGGAGGGCGAGGTCGTGGTGGCGCATCCAGGGAATACCCATGACAATTGGGTAATGTCCCAGCTTGGTGACGAAGAAGGGGGCAGTTTCCTGGTGCCCATTGATGTCCAACGAGAGCTTGGCGATGTGGGTGATTCTCCCTGATTCTACCAGCCTGCCGTCGATTACTTCAAGCAGGCGTGATTTCTTCAGGGGTGTCAGGGAGAGGCCGTGCTTGGTTGCAAAATCTTGGTCGATAAAAGCGCATTCCTGACGCCTCCCGTGATCGATGAGAGCGAAGGGTTGGCACGAAGGAGACAGGGTTCTGGGACACGGAGCAGGTGACGACGAGTTGGGCCTCAGACATCTTGTCCTCGGACACAGCGGCCGCGGAGACGACGAAGGTGGGTGGCGGGCCTAGCCTTTGGTGTGCTTATTTTACCAAAGGGCTGACCTTTAGCGCCGGGCTTGGTTGACACTTGTTCAACTGGCTCGCGCCAGTTGTTGAGAGAGTGTAGGGTCCTGAGCGGGAGCGAGGTAGCGGGGTTATGGCAGGGCAGCGGGCGAGGGGCGGGCGGGGCAGAGGCGGCGGCGTTGAGGTTGGCGATGAGTGGCGTTGGCCTGGGATTCCCAGGCTGCGATAGAGGTGATGGTGGATGTCCCTTTCCGGGCGAGGTCAGAGTCAGCGGTGGAGGGCGTCTTGGTGAGCGCCAGGCGGTACCGGTTGTTCTTCTTCGGTCAGGGGATTCTTCAACCTCAAGCTTGAGGTTGGCAATTTCTTATTGAGGTCGAGATGACCTTCTTCGTGCCGCGATACGGCAGGTTCTGGCGTGGCGGGAGTGTCCGGGAGGTTGGTCAGTACGACCAGGCATTCCGAGATGAGGCTGTGGGCCTCCGTGAGTTCAGGACCGCAGTCCTCATCGGTGGGTAGTGGGCCGTAGGTGCCCAAGAATTCAGCAAGGCGCTCGAGGAGCGCGACGGGGACGGTGGCTTCGGCTGCAGGGCGGCCGATGGTGTGATGGGCGAGGGTGGGGTCACGAAGGCCACGAATGATGGCTTCGGTGTCGTGTGCGGGGTGGGGGACGTCGGTGGTGGGTGCCCCGATATGGAGCTGCCCGGCGAGAGGTTGGGTGAAGGTGGCCTTAGCCCAATGGGCTTCGGCACGCTTGAGCTTATATTTCAAAGCGTATTGACGGAGGACGGAGACGGAGGGGTCGGGACCGATGCGGTGGCCCATGTTGAACCAATGGGCTTGGGGGACGAGGCCAAGGTAACAGAAACCTTTCCGTTCTGGAAAGAAGCATTCGAGGACCGGGGAGACGAGAGGGTGGCGACAGTCCTCATTGGGGACGTCCCAGCTGAGGTCGACCATGATGGCGACCGAGGCTAAGCGAGGCGGGGTTGGTGTTGTGAAGGTTGGCGTGGGAGACGCAACCTTAGTGTTACGGAGCGAAGCGGAGACTATATCTAAACTAGCCAAGGTTCACAACCGAGGCGAGGACGAAGGCGAAGACGAGGGACGAAGGCGAAGTAGCTTAACCTAGGAGTAGGGTTGTAGGACAAAGGGTCCAGATGGCTGTGCGTACGAAGTGATGTAGACGAAGATACCAGTAGAGGACTTGCACGACGGTCATGGACTAGGACTATGGCTAAGCGAAGACGATACTAAGACGAGGATGACTAAGAGTGATGACGATTATATTCCAAGAGCGAGAACTGGTAAACAGGTAACAGCTAAAGAAACTAGAAACGTAGAGTTGATAACAGGAAGGTTATGAGAAAGGAAAGAAGAGAAAAGACAAAGGGAAGGTTCATAGCCGACTATATATACAACTCCTAATCCCTGTCCAGGGATGACTCATAACCCGTGTAACGGAAACCCGTAGAACCCAAGAGAAATCCTAGACCCGAGACCCGATTCCACAATATCCTTTCCTCCGCAGTAGCTCATGGTACGCCGTGATAAACCTGCAGACCAAGCGATCCTCAAAGAAACTCGACTGGAAACGTATCGGCCCATACACCGTCAGGAGAATGGTTAGCCCTTACGCCTATGAGCTTAGCCTCCCCACCTCCATGAAAATACATCCGGTCTTCCATGTCTCGCTACTGTCCCTCGCCGCAAATAACCCCGTCCCAGGCCAACGACACACCCCGCCGCCCCCGGTAGAAATCGAAGGCGAACAGGAATGGGAGGTCGACGCAATACTGGATTCTCGACGCCGACACAGCCGCTTAGAATACTTGGTTAGATACACGGGTTACGACGAACCATCATGGCAACCGCCCTCGGACTTGGAACATGCCCCCGAGCTGGTGCAAGACTTCCACGACAGGTTTCTACGCAAACCTAGGCCTACCAGGAGTTAGGCCTGAAGGAGGACCTAATCTATCACGGCGTACCACGAGCTACTGCGGAGGAAAGGATATTATGGAACGGGGTCTAGGGTTCGGGTTTTCTCTTTGGGTTTCTAGGGGTTTCTGTTACACGGGTTATGAGTCATCCCTGGACAGGGATTGGGAACTGTATATATAGTCGGCTACGAGCTTTTCCTTTGTCTCTTCCTCTTCTTTCCTTTCCTACGCAACCTTCCTGTTATCAACTCTACGTTTCTAGTTCTTTAGTTGTTACTTGTTCCTTAATATCGTCTCTTGGAATATAATACGTCATCCCCCTTAGTCATCTTCGTCTTAGCAGTACTTCGTCCTCGCTTAGCCATAGTCCTCGTTCATGTACGATACAGCCGTACGTGTCCTCTACTGGTATCTCGCTTTATATCACCGTCCAAGACTGCCATCTGGACTCTGTGTCCCACTACCCTGCTTCTCGGTTAAGTCCCCTCGTTGTCCCGTCCTCGCCTCGCTCTCGTCCCGTCCTCGTCTCGTCTTCGCCTCGGTTGTGAACCTTGGCTGGTTTAGTTATAGTCTCCGCTTCGCCCCGTAACAATACAGGTATTTGTAATAATGGATTTCCTTTGGGTTCTACGGGTTTCTATGGGATGAGTCAGCGAAGGGTTTTCAGGGCTATATATAGGGAGCTTGTTCCCTCGCTTGTAGGACTTTTCTTCTTCTCCTTTCTTCTTCACGCAACCTTCCTGTCATCTTAGGCTGCTTACTCTCTCGCTTAGAATATATACTCTCTTCCTTCTAAATAGTCTCGCTTAGTTATGCTGCCCTCATGGATATCAGGACCACCACCTTAGCCCTGTCACCACCTCACCTCTGACCTTCGTTGTACTCCTTCATGACCCCCGCACCTCAGACTTCGCTTAACCCCCAGCCCGGCCTCGGCATTGTGTACCTTGGCTTGTTTAGTCCCCGCCCTGTCCCACTCTGATACTAAGGTTGCCTCCAACGCCAACCCACACAACACAATGTCAGTACTAGTGCCATAATGACGGACCCGCTCCCAGCCCCGATCGACTTTGAACAACTCCAGCAAGACCTAGATAACTTCGTAGAAGTATTCCCGACAATCCCAGACACCGCCGAACCAAACTCCATCAACACCCACAGACTGATGCTCCGGGCCCGACTCGGAGTCACCCAACTACGGAGGGACCTCGAACAAGAAATCGAAGATGGAGACGACGCTAGGGTGGAATGGATACAAAAAACAACAGACTTGGGGGAGGAGATAACGGATCTGGAAAGGCAAGTAGCCACCCTTCAAGCCCAAGTAACAACCCTCCAAGTGGAGGTCACCACCGCCCAGCAAGAAACCCGGGAGGCTCAGGCAGCCTTAGCCGCCAGACCTCCACCCCCAGCAGCAGAGATCTATCACGGCGTGATACGATATCGAGTACGGTTGCGGGGAGAAGGATTAGTCAGGGTTTTCTCTTATGTTCTATGGGTTTCGATCGCAGGGTTCTATGAGTCAACGGCATGCAGGTATTTGTAATAATGGATTTCCTTGGGGATTCTACGGGTTTCTATGGGATGAGTCAGCGAGGGGTTTTTCAGGGCTATATATAGGGAGCTTGTTCCCTCGCTTGTAGGACTTCTCTTCTTCTCCTTTCTTCTTCATAACCTTCCTGTCATCTTAGGCGTCTTTAGTCTTTGCTTGTCTAGAATACATTCTCTACCTTAGCCATAGTCTCTCCGGTCGTGTTGCCCCACGGGGACGTTAGACTTCCTCCTCACACCCTCGCCTCGTACCCCGCCCTTCGCCCCTCGTCCCAAGTCCCCCGGTCGCCCCTGTAGCCCACTACCTCGCCCACCATAGTTCAGCTTGGGTGGTTCACCTTGGCTTGTTCAGTCCCCGCCCTCGCTTAGCACCGTGATACTAAGGTTGCGTCTCCAACGCCAACCCGAACCACAACTCCGCCGACATGTCACAAGAACAAGTCATGACGGACCCAGTAGAACTCGACTATGATCGACTCGAAAGAGACTTGGGCCGCTTTGCTCAAGCATACCCCCGAGCACCACCAGGCGCGTCTGAGGACGCACTGTTTAACCATGCCAGAGCCACTGCGATTTAACTCCGAAATGAACTAAGACTGACCCAACAGGAGGCAGATGAAGCAACGGAGATATGGAAACAGAGGATCACCGAGCTAGGGCAAGACTTGGAAAGGGAAGAAGCAAACACCGCAAAGCTCCAAGCCCAGGTCACCGCCCTCCAAGCCGCTACAGCAAGAACAAGAAACCCTGGCCGCCCAGGAAGCACTCGCAGCCAGGCCCCCACCACCCGCAGAAGAACAACCAGCACCGCCCGCACCTCCTCTTCGTCGCCCCAACCGATTCCTCCAGGGCTTAGCAACAACACACTCAGAAACAAGAATGGAGAAGTCGGAGAAGCTCCCGGACCCCAAGCAGTTCAATGGTCTCCGGAGGGAACTTCCCCTCTTCCAACACATGCTGAAACTCAAGCTCTTGCAATGCCGACCGGTACCCCCACGCTTACAGAACCAACTCACCACGCCATCTCTGCGCCTGGAAGGCCCCGCAGCCACCAATTCATGCCATACCTAACCAATACAGGGCGTTAATCTCCTCCATAAGGTTCTTTGAAATCTTGATAACAGCCTGGAGACCCAGACCAGGTAGGAACGGCCCGCCAAAAGCTTAGAAACATCCGCCAGTACGGACGCTCGTTCTCGGACTACTTTGCGAGTTCAACGATCGCGCCGACGCCGGGTTAGGGGAAGCCGCCAACGTGGAAAGCCTCCTGGCAGGACTAAACGAGGAACTGACCAGGCTCCTGGTCCATGAGGATACTCCCGCCACAGTCCTGGAACTCGCGACCATCCTACAACGGTTGGACAACAAACAACAGGCCCTTAACGCTCGCTTCCGCCCCCGCTACCAGTCCTCTGCGCCACCAGCTCGCCCCGCCGCCCGCTACACCACACCAGCTCCGCCCCCTCCCCGCTACCAAGCTCCTGCTCCCCGCTACTCCGCCCCGGTTCCCCCTCCTCCTCGTTATACCCCTCCTGCTCGCAACCCTCCGGCCGCCGCTCCTGCCGCCCACCCATCACACACACCCGGAGGAACAGTTCCCATGGATCTGTCCACTGGTCGGAACCGCCCGGACCCTCAGGAAAGAGAGGCCCGCCGGGTAGAAAACAGATGTTACTATTGCGGAGGTGTAGGACACCTCATTCGGGAATGCCCCCAGGCGCCGCCCCCCAGGAACCCAGCCCCCAGGATGAGGGGAGCTAGGGCAGACATTAGGAATGAAGAGAAGGAAGAAGGAGCCTCCGGCGATGAGGCGTTAAAAGATTTTTCCCTGGACTGAGTGGCTCACTCCAGGGGCCGGTTAAGATTTTTCTAGGATTTCGGTTCCTGTGTTTTCGGTTTCAGAGAAGGATATGGATGGGAATCAATTAGTAGTAACTTGCTCAATTTCTCAAAAAAAAGATTCTTTTATCCCATCATATGCCCTCATTGATACGGGCGCCTCAGGATACGCGTTCATAGATAAAGATTTCGTATGCCACCATAAACTTAAAACAATCCCACTCATCCTCCCCCGACACATAGACGTAATAGACGGTAGACCAATCGAATCAGGAAAGGTCACCCACAAAGTCATCCTCAGCCTAGACATCAACGGACACAAGGAAGAAGCGCCCTTCTTTGTCACCCAGTTAGGACACTACCCAATCGTCATGGGCCTCCCATGGATGCGCAGACATGCAACAACAATCCTCCCGGCCGCTAACGAAATACAATTCAACTCCTCATACTGTGTCAAGTATTGTTCCCTAAATCACACCGAGTTACCGCCGGCGCATCTCCATCGAACCCCCACCAAAACCAATATCTCTGTTGTAACCTCATATCGTTCACCGTTCTTTCAATAAAAAAGAAAAGGAATGCGACTCTATTCAACTACCCTCAAAGCCCTCGATGAACTCCTAAACCAACCACCAAAAGATCCTCGTAACCTTGTACCAATTGAACACCATAACTTTCTCCACCTCCTTAACGAACCAGGCGCTTCCAAACTCCCACCACACCCGCCGAATCGATATCTCTATCGACATCCAGGAAGGCAGAACCGTACCTTCGGACCCATGTATGGAATACTCGGTTGGAACTACAGGCACTCGAGACTACCTAGCAGAATACCTAGCCAGTGGGAAAATCCGCCACAGCACCTCCCAGCAGGCTCTCGGTATTATTAGTCAAAAGCGGATGGATCCCTCCGACTCTCGTTGACTATAGAAAGTTAAATGCAGTCGCAGTGAAGAACCGTCATCCACTGCCACTAACGCCGGAAACATTCATGGGCATCTCCGCGCTAAGTACTTCCATGAAAATTTCGATCTCCATAGCGGGTACCACCAATTGAGAATCAGGAGGAGATGAATGGAAGGCGGCATTCAGGACCAGATATGGTCGCCGAATACCTGTCATGCCATTTGGCCTTACCAGCGCACCATGACTTTTCAACTGGGTGAATGATATGCTTTGCGCCCACTCGACCACTTTGCCACGGCGTGTCTCGACGATATACTCATCTACTCCGCCACCCTAAAGGAACATAAAATCCATTCGACAAAATCCTCAGGATCCTAGAACAGCCGAAGTACATTTGAAGCCCGAAAAATGCGAATGGCACGTCAACGAAACAATGTACCTAGGATTTGGGCTCACCCCAGAAGGAATCAGGATGGACGAGAAAAAGGTCGCCACCATTAGAGATTGGGAAACACCAACCTGTCTGAAAGATGTACAGGAGTTCCTAGGCTTCGCCAACTTCTATCGAAGATTCATCTATGCATACTCTAGAGTTGTCTCTCCACTAACGGCCCTAACTAAGAAGGGAGTAAAGTTTGAATGGACCGAGAAGACCCGAAAAGCATTCGAAGACCTAAAAATAGCATTTACCACCGCACCCATACTCAGACACTTTGACCCTGAGCGAAATCATAGTGGAAGCAGACGCATCGGACTATGTCTCGACGCCATTATGTCTAAAGGGATGATGAAGGAATCTTACATCCAGTAGCCTTCTTTTCAAAAAAACACGCCCGGCGAGTGCAACTGAAATCTCGACAGAGAATTACTAGCAATCATCCGAGGGTTTGAAGAATGGCGATACTTATAGAAACAGCTTCCTTCCCTATCGAGGTCCTGACAGATCGCAGAAACCTTGAGTACTTCATGTCAACAAAGTTGCTGAACACGGACGACAGACACGCTGGTCAGAATTCTTATCCCGTTTTAATTTCGTCATACAGTTCCGACCAGGGAAACAAGGGGGAAAACCAGATGCTTTGACTAGGAGATCGGGAGATCTACCTAAGGAGGGGGATGAACGCCTGGCGTACCAGTACCAGACTGTGTTGAAAAGAGAAAATTTGGATTCTAAGCTAAGTTTGTTCGCGGGTTCTTTGATAAATGAATCCGCTGAAGGAACGCCTACCATCTAAGAGTTATTTGCAATCGCTTACCAAGAAGACAGTTTCGAGCAAAGTCCTATCTATGCTAAAAAAGCGGCGCAAACAGTCAAAACAGATCTCGCTCGCCGAATCTTGCCAGCGAAGCGGGCTTCTCCTGTACCGAAAACTCTTAAATCAAACTCCTACAAGAATACCATGATAAACCATCAGCAGGTCACCCGGAAGAACAAAAACACTTGAACTCCTGAGCCGCGAATACTATTGGCCGGACATGCGGAAATACACCGACCGCTATGTCATGAATTGTCACACCTGTCGAAGAAGCAAAGCAAACCGCAATGCCCCCCAGGGAGTCCTCCGCCCCCTTTCAGTACCCAAATCACCATGGTCGGACGTATCAATGGACTTCGTCACCGGCCTTCCCCTTAGCAATAACCACAATGCGATCCTTGTCGTCGTCGACCGCCTCACAAAAATGAGACACTTCATCCCCCATGAGAGCGGAGCCAGAGATGTCGCTAACATGTACCTGGAAAGCGTATGGAAACTCACGGCCTCCCAGAAAAGATCGTATCAGACCGGGGGACCCAATTTACCTCAGTTTTTTGGAAATCACTTTCGGCGTTTAGAAATATCCCCGCTTCTCCAGCCTTCCACAGACTGGCCAAGAAGAATAAATGCTGTCATGGAACAATACCTCCGAGCTTATGTCAACTACCAACAAGATAACTGGGCCGACTACCTACCAATGGCGAGTTAGCAACAAACAATCACGTGTCGGAATCCACTAAGCTCTCCCCGAAGCAAACTATGAATGAAACCCCGAATGACCTTTGGCTTGGTACCACTACCAATGAGGACCAAGCGAACACTATGGCAAGAGATATGTCAGAAGTGTTTGACTTCCTTCGAGCGGAGATGTTCAGAGCACAGAAAATTCAGGAGGAATCAGCCAACGCCAGCAGGACTCCGGCCCCGTTATCATCGGAGACAAAGTATGGTTATCTACCAGGAACTTGCTTACCAAAAGACCGAAGAAGCTGGACTGAAACAAATCGGCCCATACCCCATCTCGTGTGGTTAGCCCTATCTTTTATGAGCTCACCCTACCCCCATCAATGAAAGTCCGCAGTCTTACGTGTCGCTTCTGTCCCCGTCCGGGACAACTACGTCCGCCACCGCCTGTCGAGATAGAAGGAGAACAGGAATGGGAGGTCGATGCGATCCTGAACTCATAAGCGAAGAGGGCGACTAGATCACTCGTCCGATCTGGCGGGTATGAACCTTCATGGCAACCTTGGCGACTTAGACCACTCCCGAGTTGATGAAAGACTTCCACGACGCTACCCACGTAAGCCTAAGAGGACTTAGGCCTCAGAGAGGACCTAATATCTATCGCGTGATCACGATGTCGAAATGCTGATTCTTGAGGAGAAGGATTAGTCAGGGTTTTCTCTTATGTTCCATGGGTTTCGATCGCAGGGTTCTATGAGTCAACGGCATGCAGGTATTTGTAATGATGGATTTCCTTGGGGATTCTACGGGTTTCTATGGGATGAGTCAGCGAGGGGTTTTTCAGGGCTATATATAGGGAGCTTGTTCCCTCGCTTGTAGGACTTCTCTTCTTCTCCTTTCTTCTTCACGCAACCTTCCTGTCATCTTAGGCGTCTTTAGTCTTTGCTTGTCTAGAATACATTCTCTACCTTAGCCATAGTCTCTCCGGTCGTGTTGCCCCACGGGGACGTTAGACTTCCTCCTCACACCCTCGCCTCGTACCCCGCCCTTCGCCCCTCGTCCCAAGTCCCCCGGTCGCCCCTGTAGCCCACTACCTCGCCCACCATAGTTCAGCTTGGGTGGTTCACCTTGGCTTGTTCAGTCCCCGCCCTCGCTTAGCACCGTGATAAGATCCCAGCACCCCCACTTGTCCCCCCACGCCGCCGCAACCGCCTCCTCGAAGGCCTAGCACCATGACCACCACCAGAACCACGAACAGAAAAGTCGGAGAAGCTCCCAGACCCCAAAGCCTTCAATGGCCTACGGAAGGAACTCCCCCTCTTCCAGCACATGTTAAAACTCAAGCTCTTGGGCAATGCTGACCGGTACCCCACCTTACAACAGCAACTTACCTACGCCATCTCTCGCTTGGAAGGACCCGCCGCCGACCAGTTCATGCCCTACCTGGCCAACACAGGGGTTAACCTCCCCTCTATGGAAAGGTTCTTTGAGATCTTGACCACGGCCTTTGGAGACCCAGACTTAGTAGGAACGGCCCGCCAAAAGCTCAGGAGGATCCGCCAGTATGGACGCTCGTTCTCGGACTACTTTGCCGAGTTCCAACGCTACGCCGCCGATGCCGGAATGGGGGAAGCTGCCAATGTGGAATGCCTCCTAGAAGGGCTAAGCGAGGAGCTAACCAGGCTCATGGTCCATGAGGAAACTCCCGCCACGGTCCTGGAACTCGCAGCCATCCTCCAACGGTTGGACAACAAACAACAAGTTCTCAACTCTCGATTCCGCCCCCGCTACCAGTCCTCTGCGCCGCTCGCTTGTCCTGCCCCTCGCTACACAGCCCCTACTCCACCACCACCTACTGCCCCCGCACACGCGCTTCTCGCGCCTCTTTCCCCGCCTCGCCACACTGCCCCTTTCATTCCCTGCCGCCGCACCTGCCGCCCCCCACCCATCCCACGCGCCCGGAGGAGCAGTCCCTATGGATCTGTCGACTGGTCGTGGCCGACCCAGGAAAGGAGGCTGCGGGTGGAAAATAGATGTTACTATTGTGGAGGTGTAGGACACCTCATTCGGGAATGCCCACAGGCGCCGCCCCCCAGGAATCCAGCCCCCAGGATAAGAGGAGCTAGGGCAGATATCAGGAATGAAGAAAAGGAAGAAGGAGCCTCCGGCGATGAGGCGTTAAAAGATTTTTCCCTGGACTGAGTGGCTCAGGGGGACGGTTAAGAGATTTTCTAGGATTTCGGTTTCTGGGTTTTCGGTTTCAGAGAAGGATATGGATGGGAATCAATTAGTCGTAACTTGTTCTATTTCTCAAAATAAAGATTCTTTTATCCCATCATATGCCTTCATTGATACTGGCGCCTCAGGATATGCTTTCATAGATAAAGACTTCGTATGCCACCACAAACCTAAACAGACCCTCCTCATCCTCCCACGACACATAGACGTAATAGACGGTAGACCTATCGAGTCAGGAAAGGTTACCCATAAAGTCATCCTCACAGACATAACGGACACAGAAAGGAGGCTTCTTTGTCACCCAGTTAGGACATTACCCCATCGTCATGGGCCTCCCATGGATGCGCAGACATGCAACTACGATTCTCCCTGCCACCAACGAAATACAATTCAACTCCTCAGCCTGTGTCAAACACTGCTCCCTCAACAACACCAAAGTCACCGCTAGGGGTATCTCTATTGAACCCCCCACTAAACCAACAACGAACATCTCCGTCATCACCTCATACGCGTTCCACAGACTGCTCCATAAACAAAGAAAAGGAATGCAACTATACTCAACCACACTCCAGGCCCTCGACGACCTCCTCACCCCATCACCCAAAGACCCCCGGGCCCTCATACCAAGTGAACATCACAACTTCCTCCACCTCCTCAACGAACCTGACGCTGCAGGACTCCCACCTCGCCGACCCGACTATGACCTCTCCATTGACATCCAAGAAGGCAAGACAGTACCCCCGAGAAGACTCAAAAAGCTTTCGATAACCTAAAAATAGCATTCACCACCGCACCAATACTCAGACACTTTGACCCCGATCGCGAAATCATAGTAGAAACAGACGCATCGGACTACGTCTCAGCTGCCATTATGTCACAAAGAGATGATGAAGGGATACTACATCCAGTGGCCTTCTTCTCGAAAAAACACACGCCGGCAGAATGCAACTATGAAATCTACGACAAGGAGCTACTAGCAATCATCCGAGGATTCGAGGAGTGGAGATACTTCTTGGAAACAGCCTCCTTCCCCATCAAGGTCCTAACAGATCACAGGAACCTTGAATACTTTATGTCAACGAAACTATTAAACCGACGACAAACACGTTGGTCAGAGTTCCTATCCCGGTTCAATTTCGTTATACAATTCCGACCAGGGAAACAAGGAGGGAAACCGGATGCATTGACTAGGAGATCGGGAGATCTACCTAAGGAGGATGAGCGCCTGGCGTACCAGTACCAGACAGTGTTGAAGAAAGAAAATTTGGATTCTAAGCTAAGTTTGTTCGCGGGTTCTTTGATAAATGAATCCGTGAAGGCACCACAGGAGTTATTTTCAATTGCTTACCAAGAAGACAGTTTCCCAAACAAAGTGCTCACCATGCTAAAGGACGGCACCAAACAATCAAAACAAATTTAGATTAGCGAATCTTGTAAAGCGACGGGCTTCTCCTGTACCGCCGAAAACTCTTCGTACCAGAACATGAGGAGCTACAAATTAAACTCCTACAAGAATACCATGATAAACCATCAGCAGGGCATCCAGGAAGAGCTAAAACACTTGAACTCCTCAGCCGCGAATACTATTGGCCAAACATGCGGAAGTATACCGACCGCTACGTTATGAATTGTCACACCTGCCGAAGAAGCAAAGCAAACCGCAACGCACCTCAGGGAGTCCTCCGCCCTCTTTCAGTACCCAAACTACCATGGTCAGACGTATCAATGGACTTTGTGACCGGCCTGCCCCTCAGCAACAACTTCTGGCCTTCGATCGTGGATTGACCGCCTTCTAAAAATGAGACACTTCATCCCATGCACTGAAGAATCAGGAGCCAGAGACGTCGCTAGAATGTATCTGGAGAATGTATGGAAACTCCATGGCCTCCCAGAAAAGATTGTATCAGACCGGGGTACCCAATTCACTTCAGACTTTTGGAAATCCCTCTGCGACAGACTAGAAATCTCCCCCCGCTTCTCCACCGCCTTCCACCCCCAGACTGATGGCCAGACAGAGAGAATCAACGCCATTATGGAGCAATACCTCCGAGCCTACGTCGACTACCAACAAGACAACTGGGCTACCTACTTACCGATGGCTGAATTTGCAACCAACAATCACGTATCAGAATCTACCAAGCTCTCCCCCTTCGAAGCGAACTACGGTCGACACCCCCGTATGACCTTTGGCCCCCTCCGGCACGGCACCACTACTAATGAGGATCAAGCCAACACTATGGCAAGAGATATGTCAGAAGTGTTTGACTTCCTACGAGCCGAGATGTTCAGAGCACAGAAGATCCAGGAAGAGTCAGCCAACGCCAGCAGAACGCCGGGCCCCCGTTATGCCATTGGAGACAAAGTATGGTTATCTACCAGGAACTTACTTACCAAAAGGCCATCGAAGAAGTTGGACTGAAACAAAGTCGTCCCGTACCCCATCTCCCGTGTCGTTAGTCACTATCTTTCTGAGCTCACCCTACCTCCATCAATGAAAGTTCACCCAGTCTTTCACGTATCACTGCTGTCCCCCGCGGCTAATGACCCCGTCCCGGGACAACTACAACCTCCACCACCACCCGTCGAGATTGAAGGAGAACAGGAGTGGGAGGTCGACGCCATGATCTTTCGTAAAAAGGCGTGGAAGGTTAGAATACCGTTAGGTATACCGGCTATAATGAGCCCTCATGGCAACCTTATGGCGACTTAGACAACTCACGAATTAGTTAAGGAATTCCATGAGCTACGTAAGCCTAAGAGGACTTAGGCCTCAGAGGGGGACCTAATATCTATCACGGCGTGATACGATATCGAGTACGGTTGCGGGAAGAAGGATTAGTCAGGGTTTCTCTTATGTTCTATGGGTTTCGGTTGCAGGGTCTATGAGTCAACGGCATACAGGTATTTGTAATAATGGATTTCCTTTGGGTTCTACGGGTTTCTATGGGATGAGTCAGCGAAGGGTTTTCAGGGCTATATATAGGGAGCTTGTTCCCTCGCTTGTAGGACTTCTCTTCTTCTCCTTTCTTCTTCACGCAACCTTCCTGTCATCTTAGGCGTCGTTTAGTCTCTCTCTAGAATATATATCTCTCTTCCTCTTAGCCATAGTCTCGCTAGTTGTGCTGCCCCCGTGGGGACGTCAGGACCACCACCTTAGCCCTGGCCGTCACCCTCACCTCCGACCTTCGTTGTCTCGCCTGCCTGCTACCCCGCGACCCCGCACCCCGCCTCGCTTAACCCCCAGCCCGGCCTCGGTTGTGTACCTTGGCTTGTTTAGTCCCCGCCCCTGTACCACTGTGATAATGATATTATTATTGCGAAAAACCTCAAGAACCGCAGGTGTTTTGTGGGATCCACACATATCAATAGCAAAAAGAGTAGGACGTCCTTGGAGAACCGGAATGAGGTGATTTTCGATGTATCGAATAAATAGGGATTGGTTCATGTACGCCTCCTCATTAAATTCCACAATGACACCTGGATGATAATCTCCTTCTTCTTTGCTAAATGCTTTGCCTTTTCCTCGAAAGATGATCATCGGTGGTATACGATTAATCCCGTCTGCAAAAATGCAAAGAACTAAACTAGCCTGTCTCTTGTCCCATCCATTTCTCGTTTCACGTACCCATACAGTCTTTGATCCAATTGATTGATATGTACGTCCAGAAAGGTACTCAAACGGTAGGGGAGTCTCGTCAAGGTTGCAAATATTACTGAAAAAAAATCGTCCGATAGCTCGATTTAATACAATGGCCATATATGCACCAGTAGCTAGTTGTGAATTTCGTCGATTAAATCTCAACCAGTTGATAACAAGCCTCCGATATTCCTCAGGTATTTTTTGTGCTTTTTTTGTAATACAACGCAAACTGACTCTATACCGTCCTAAAAAGGCCTGAAACCAACCATTTGAGAACCGAAAAATCGAAGGAGAAGAACCAGGAAATAATTCCTGGAAAATATAGTTGGCATGAACTCTAAACCAGCCTCTCCGGATAGGCTGACCCTTTTCTCGGCGACTGAGGAATAGATCATATAAACGAGTCTCCAACTCTGGCCACCTACATACTGAAGGAACGGTCCGTATAGAGTGAATATTGCTTTTTGCTCCAAACTGCTCAAGTTGTTCTCGCTTGCAAACCCAATAACTAATTGTAGGTTGTGGTACACCGAACACTTCTGATGCTTCCTGTTGTGTAGGGGGGCGAAACTCTCCTGGTTCAACCTCGCTAGGTATCTTATGATTGAAGAGGAATACAAGAACCCGGATCTTCTGTTGATGGCTATATGTTGGTCTAATGCGTCTTATCTGAAGGTTCCGCTCATCAATAGGCTTTGGTTTGGGTCCTTTCTGGGGTTTCATTGTTGACTGACTGTCTCCGCTTGCTTCAGTAATCATGATGAACCGGGTCGCTGTTCCTGTATGAACGGCTTTCATCAACTTGGACCTGGATCGGAACCTTAGCAAAGCAAACGCCCACCAGTCATGAAACATCACTCACCTTTCCCGGACATGGACATGATCAACGAGCCAAGCTCAGTCCGGAGATCCAAACCCTGCACGGAGATAATCAAGTTGACGAGTATTTGCGGTACTTCCTTTATATAAAGCACCCCATTGTACAGCATGTGAGAAAAGCGATGGGCCTCTCTCTATCATTGACAGCCCCACGTACCTACATCCAACAGGGGTATAATCAACGGAGTAGTGGGTGCCAAACCGAGTGATATTACATGACCTCGTTCCAACCCTTCCCCCGAGAGACTACCGGCGGAAATGAGGGGACGAGACCACTTATTAATTAAAAAGTCACATTTAGTTGCGCACAACGCCACCCGACCATTTAATTAATACGCGGGTATATGAGGCCAGGAACTCATACTCAGGTATGATAGCTAGAACTTGGGCTTCCATAGGCGCTATTTAATCTAGTAAAAAAATGATACGCTCAGGCATACATCATATATACCAACTCTTTCCTCCCTCCTGTTCACTTGGGTAGTATGATTTAATGTGCAGTGGCAGGTAGAAGGCGTAGGATTCGAGAGGCGGAGATAACTACGTAATAATAGGGCACAAGGAGCTATAGACGGATAAAGCAGATGTATGTATGTCACTTCCAAACCACTCTATCGCGGCCTCTTCGAGCGTCTATGCGTAGCTGGCTATAGCAGAAAAAGCCCAACACGATCATCCTCACCGGACTTTACAAAAATCCTACCCGTCAAAACAGAGGCACTAAAATAATAGAAGTAGAGCTCGGTACTCTTTACTCCAGAGCCAAACTACTGCCATAGGCGCAGCTTAATGGATCAGCCTGAGTTTGAGATATTGGTGCGCCCTTTCCTTGTGCACCAGACCATCATTAATTATAAGATCATGCGGCCTATCAGAAGTAAAATAGCCCAACCCTCTCGGCGTATCTTTGAGCACCGCTCGACACCCATCACAAGATTACCCATCTGAAGTAATATCAAATTCATAATACACATACAAAATGATTATATGTGAGAGTGTTAGCCTGGGATGTAATAGGGATGGACTTAGGCACGCGCCCGCTCACGATGAGAACACTATAGTCAATCTCTGCCCGGTAAATAATAGCCCGAGCAGCCTTCCTGAAGCCACTAACTATGTCCTTCACAAAATTCTTTTTCTTCTGGGCCCCTCTCGTGTGCGGATTGTGATTCTCCCGAAGTTTAAATCCCACTGCCCTCTTTGCATCACAAGATGTCAAGATATAAATTGTACTCTATTGCAGTGCGACCTTGTAAGATATATCAGCAGGCGGGGGAGCGGGTGCCAAGGCGTAAGGTTGTACAATATATGTCATTACTACTATATTACTATTGGTCATCTGTCTTGAGGTTATATATTAACGGAGAGAATTATTACAATGGTGGTCTTTAATGGAGTCGTCTGTATCGGGCTATAGGTGATGCTTGGCTAAGACAGACTAAATTTCAAGGTTCTCAAAATTAGTTGTGCTGGTACTTCGACATATCATGTCAACGAGTCAATAATAAGCTTATTAGCACTCAGACATCGTGAGGTGTTCCCGGATATTACCGAACCACAACGGCGGGAATCTTGATTGGGTACGGTTCAACACTTTCTGCCCGGAGTGCAGAAAGTTCAGATGAAATCCGGCTGCAGGAGCTGAGGGTTTAGCGTTTTTAAGACAGACTTTAATTGCATCCACGTTTTTTTCTTTTTCTTTTTTTCTTTTCGCACGGGACGCATTATAACAGCGTCAGGTCAGGGACAGGTACCGTCGCGCCTGTCTCCTTTATGGGATTACGCTATTTTGCCGCTGTGTGCTGTTCCCTATCATAGAGCGCCCAAGACCACTCTAAAATACACCCTGAAAACTCAGTCTTCTGACTGCTTGAATGGTTACAATTAACCCCTCATTCCGATGCCTTCTGAAGGTGTTGTACCTTAAAAACACAGGGGTAGACACCAACACCTGTCACCTGTGCCTGGTTGTTCCATGGTCCAACTCAGGGACAACCCCCATATGATCGCCCATCCCCCCGCCAGCGCGGTTCTTATGTCCGTATTGGTCTATCTGGCCCGGGATCTGCAAGCCACGAGGGGTGAGATGTCAACATTTCAACACCTCCTTCTCCTTCATCACGAACACTCTCGTTGGTACGTGCAGAGAAATATAAGAACAGAGCCGAATTGCCCACCATGTTCCTCCCAGCAGCAGCTCAAGTGTTCATCACACAGACAGATTTCAGAGAAGCAGCTATGAGGTTTTTCCAAGCTCTCCCACTCCTGTCAAGCCTTTTTGTGCTGCCAAAGGTGGCTCCAGCAGAGTATGTCTTCACGTCATTTACCGAGGCGAGTGAGCGCGACATGTACGTCTGGGGATCCGCCAACGCGACTACCTGGGATCTCATTAAAGGCCCCGCCTACGTTCGTCCGCCTCCGTGCTCCGTCACTTTAGTATTTAGCTCAACCAACTGATTACTCCTATAGACTCCCGCCACAGGACTCCTACGAGACCCCAGCATAATGCTAAAAGATGGGACCTACTACGTCGCTCATACTACCGGCTGGGTAGGTAGGACCTTTGCCCTTATCACCTCCACCGATCTCTTGTCATGGACACCCTTTGCGACCGTTGAGATCACGAACACCACCATCACGCGCACATGGGCGCCCGAGATCTGGCGAGATCCAAAGACGAAGAAGGTTCATGTAATTGTTTCTCTGGGAACCGATAACCCAGACTTTACGACGAACCTGTATACGGCCACCAATGATGCCCTGACGGAGTGGGAAGGTCCGGTTGTGATGGAGGGGATCCCTAGCAACTATATTGACACAGTCTTGGTGTACAAAGACGGTGTGTACCATGCGTTTACTAAGGGGGTACCGAATACGGAGCATGCTATTGCGGATAAGATCGAGGGGCCCTACACACTTGTGCAGACTGGTATGTAGCTTCTCCCTAGAGTAAAAAATGAGTCTGGACTGATCAGGGTTATTTTTTAGGGGATTTTGCCGGGTGGGGTGAGATGGAGGGACCTACGGTTGTGAGGTTGGAAGACGGAAGGTACAGAATCTTTGGAGACCGGTTTAGGGAATCCAGGTATATCTATAGTGATAGTTGGGATCTGTATAATTGGACGGAGGCGCAGGATGTGCCGCGGTTGTCGGGGGTGGTAAGACACGGCACTGTCATCAGAGTCGATAGTAGCGAGTTCGATGATGATGAATAAGGGTGAAAAGAAGGAACATAATTGTAGCTAACGATATAATAATACACATAGATTTTCTTTTGTAGATGGCGACTTGGCTTTTTCCCTAGAAGCCTAATTAATTACATACGTATCATTAACATGTCCCATCAAAGAAGTCTACCGCTGAAGATGTAGCCCTTCTTGGCCCACATAAATGTGGAATAAAGTGTACGCACAGTTCTAACTCTTCAGGGAGCACCCTGTCCCAGCATCAAAGAGAATGTGACCCAGTCCAGCGACATGGTGACGACCCCAAATATGATAGTTCCTCGACAATATTGGCGTCGATGCACAGGCGGAGGCACTCGCATGATACCCAGGGGCCTTAGATCGGGAGAGTCAGTGATTATATCACATGGTGATATCGGAGGGAACGAACGGAAGACTGCACGCGTACATGGAGTAGATGGAATGGTGCTCTATCGAATAGGCTCTCTCCTGTACTGGTGGTATGTGTTGTCTAAGGGGAGGCCAAACGGGGTGAAAGAAGTATGGCCACCAAGAAGCTACTGTGAACATCATACATGTATGCGTCCCTTGTTTTACTGCGCTGTTCTGCCACATGACATACTGGACTGCGCCACAGCCTTTGCCTACATGTACTCTCCAGCCCCTCCGTGACACACAGCAACAGTAGCGCACTACAAATATAACGTCGCTCTATCCCTTAGACGAATGAAATTCCCCTCCCAATAAATGCTGCCCACCCAAGAAAAAACAAATCCGGCATAGCTTTACTGGATCTCGTTGTCCCTCCGGCCCATGGCCTGGTCATACAAGATATAATTCCTCTATTATATACAGGGGTAGACGAAAGGAGACGCACTTGGTAAGGTAACAGTTTTTACGTCACGTGTGATATTGACAATATATAGAGCCAACTAATGGAAAAATCAGTAACAGTCACCACAGAGAGTCAAAGAGAATATCATAAACTTAAATGTTACATCCGTCCAGGGGATAGATAGTATGCCGCTGGGAGCAGTGTCTTGGCACCGAGTGATCACTCTTGATTCTGATATGTATGTAGGTACATGCCCCATCACCAGAGCCAGACGTAGCGAAAAGAACGCGAGAAAAGCGCCAGGCTACTCGAGTTGGCAGCGGCCAATACCGGGAGGTTTGGAAAACTACGCCGCTCCCGACGATTGGGTCCGAGGCGAGTGATGGTCTGTGATTGGAATGGTTTTGGTCCGTGAGTAGAGGATATATCGTATATATCAAGTGGCGTGGTTGTCGCAACCGGCCTCGGGTAGGATTATAATATAGTCGTAAGTAGGTTAAGTATGTGAGTAGCCTTATACGTACAATTATACGCCAGGATGTTGGAAAAAGAAACAGGGTGGAGTACTGGTTGGGAAAGGCTGATATCAGTAAATATTTAGCTTGGTGTCTTTTCCAGCTTAACAGAGCGAGACCACTATCCCTGAGTAATCTACAGGGAAGGGTTCACCAGATCCCCGAATGTATAATTATAAATACATAATACAATTGTCACCCAGCTGTTTGGTTCCAAACAAGTCAACTAATCAAGCAAGTCAATTCTTTTTCTCCAGCCAAATTAAAAATACAGACACCGTAACTGCATGCAATCAAGCCATCTATGTGTAAACAGCAAAACACCCCTCTATTCATGATATCCGTATACGCCGCCCAGTCAGCCCGGACTAGAAATGGAAAAGCTTCCGCGCATCAGTTACATGCTTTATCAAGGATAGGAATGTGCCACTTACTTACTTATTATCAGACTGTTTGCAACGCCCAAGACTCTCTACCAACTCCCCCACCGGCTTTTTGTTTTCGTCAAGTGCCCCCATAGTGTGATGCCCGGATACCAGGATCATCGACTGGCAAACTTGGACTTCTACTCCAAGATTTGGTACGGTTCCATGACGTTTCTCGGGTTTCTCTTCGGCACCCGCAACCCCCGATCCGAGTCTGCCGACGCCCTCTTTCGTCTGCCAAACGATCGTAGCAGAGACCATTGCAACATATCTACAGCAAAGTGCTCAAGAGGTTTGCGTAGGTGAGCACGGGCTCTATCACAGGGGCACATCTTGTTAGCAGACATTCATAGCCACGAATGCAAGGCGATGGCAAGATACTGTTGAAAAGCGTCATGGTTGATACCCGGCTATGAAACGTAACGCCGTTGATGTTTCTCGCTGCCGTGTCTGAGCGGGTGGTTCGTGCAGGGGCGGCTGCTTTTCGGTTATTCCGGGTTTAGGGTGCGTTGAATTTGGGCGAACGAACGCCAGCGCGGAAGATGTATGCTAGTGGAGTTGTAATTTGAGTGAACAAATCACAATCCGTTCAAATCATGATCTGGTGAACCAAGTAGCCGAATCCTTTTCAATTTGGGTTTCTTGAGCCTGAGCTCATCTCAAGCTTCTTTAGGTCTCTAATAACTTTCTTTGCAGCAGCACTTGACGACAGCTTTTCGATGAGCAGACGATCCCCGAATCACGTCGGGGTCACCAAAGTTGTGGCTGTCGGTGTGTAAGGGGGTGTTTTAGATAGGTAGATATGCAGATGAATGATTTGATGATCACAGTGCATATATATTGGTCCCTATAATCGCGAACCAATGGATGCTGTGAACTGTGGTATTGATGATGATGAAGAAACGGAAGGAAACGAACTAATTGGGGTTGTGGATGGCAAGGGGTGTATGCATATGCCCAAATCATGGTTGCAGACCCATCCAAAACCTCCGGCTTGGTTCAGGATCATGACTTGACCCCCTCAAACCGTGACTTGCGTGGCTTCCAAACGGATTAGCGTTGGGGTCAGTCCTCAATTCTCTAGCCAGCTACAGAGATAAAGTGACATTAAACGGACTCACCTCGTCGTTGTCTGATATTCGGTCGTGAGGCTGAATTAAGAACTTCGCCCCTTCTTCCATGGCGAGGGACAAGCCCTTCAGTGTTGATTTTTTGTTTGTGAAACGTATCCAAGGAGACGTATACTTGAAAGGGTGGTACATATGTCATACCCGGAGCGTTCTGAATTCCGCGCCGCGGAACCTGAGACTACGCCCACCGTACCGTGCCGTTCCAGGTCGCTCCGCTTTCCTCATGGACCTAGTGCCAGTGCCTGTCGCCTTCGCTACCGCTCAGTTGAGCATGCGCACCTAGCTTCGGGGGGCCTCTAGCATAATAGTACCGAAAGGTGGGGTGTAATAGATACCATAGAAATACGGTATCGAATCAAATTGGAATTAATTTTAGCCACTATACCGTAGTATTAATTAATGCTGTAGTAATACCATAGTATCATTGTGTTCTGGCATATATGGTACTGGACACCCGCTTTTTTGGTACTGAAATACTACAATTCGATGAATAATAAATTGCATGAAAAATATAACCCATAATAAAAACATTAGTAGGACGAAATTGATAGCAAACGCCTCGCAACACCAGCTGAGGTACCGACAATACCAACTATAACTCGGTGAAGTTGACCGTCCAAACAACTCCACTAGTTCGAACCAACAGCCCACCGTCCCGCTCCCCCCCTACACCTCCTCGGATGTATTTTCTGTCTTTCCTGAATACAACGCAACCAGCCATGTTCTAAAACCCCGATACCTCTCCGCCCGAGGAAACATCCTTTGGTTCCGCAAAAACAATCGGTAAGAGTCCGGATATCCTGTCTTCAACTGCCCATCCGTGCTTCGACCAATCCGTTCCAAATTATACCGATTAGAATCGAAGTCGTCCATCTCTTTTGTGCAATCGTGGCGTGGCGCCTATAACTATCGTGGTGCCTCCGTACAAACTGACTTTGTGGATGTTAGACGTACGCTGCACCGTGTCAGACTGACTCCTGAAGAAGATCTTACTAACTATCGTTCTTGTGTCAGACTGACAGGTATTACAATGACCACTCAAATGCTTACCGATAGACTACTATAGTATTATTACGCAATGCTTCGACCCGCGTCGCGATGCTCCGTAAACTCTTATACTCGTAGTAATCTGTCGCACTGCTCCGTCCCGCCCTGCTCAACGAAAGGTTGAACCTTCCCCGTGTTAGTCGACCTTTTATCATGCACTTCACCCCTGCAGCTCTTGCTACCCTCCAATCAACAGCTTCTCTATTCTGAGGTGTGGCTTGGCAACGCTTCGATCCCTGCACCGCGGGGTACTTTGATCGTCCCGCGATCTCGCCTCTTGCCTCCGCGCAGGGGTGCTGGGGGCCATAGCGGCGTATGTATTACCACTACAGTCGCACCCCGTTATGTCGTTAGCGTATCCTGGGAGCTAAACCCCTACGAGATAGCAAATATACGAGACAGCAGGTAGCCTTTGGTGGGGGAGGGCGTACCTGTCCCTCAAATCCGCACGAGACAGCAAGAGATCTGAGGTATCGAGATACGAGATAGCGGCGTACCACTGCATATTCTCGTCATCTAGGCTCCTCACTATTGCGTTCGCTACTATAGAGTATAATAGTTTACACCCCCCCCCCCCCCTTTCCTAACTCCCCCCTAACTCCCCCACCCCGCACCGCCAAAGAGACATCATTTACTCCTCCATGCCCGCTCACTCCGAAAGGTAGACGATGCCCAACACAACCCGTCCGAAACCCTGTGCTCCAGTGCCCGGGAGAAATACCCGGGAGCAAGACATCGTATATATTGAGCTGGACGGAAGACGCCGATAGCGCGGGGAGACGAAGACCAGGTGTGGTGGGAACAGCAGGATAAAGGAGGACGTACAATCAATTAATAGTTGAACTGTCAAAAAGGAAGAAAGAAAAAATATTCTCTCCCGCCCACGATGACCAGAGAGCTACGGCCAGGGTTCCTCGATCCCCGCCAGAGTAGAGCGTGACCCTAGCTGCTATCCCCATAGTCGTGCTATATGTAAGTAGTAGACTCGGTTTAGTATCCAGAAGTACGTCCGCGCCAAGAAGGCTGATATCCGGGAAGCGGTAGTTCGACGGCGACATATGAGGATTCCCATCAATAGTAGCGGAGGCGGCCCCCCCCCCCCCCCCCATCCTTGATACCGAGGGCTTCACCCGCCTGGTCTAGCTAGCTGTTGAGCCTTCCCCCCGTAGGTAAAAAGGCACTTACCTGAGCTGAAACCGGTCTAGGAACAGCCTTAACTGCTTACTATATAGCTAAGCTAGGAGCCTAAACATATTTATCCCAATAACCATAATGGTTACTTACCAAATAACCCACATCCCCGTGGTCCCCGTGCTATCGTCTTGTCCAGCTAGGAATATGCCGCTCTATCTCCGTAAATCGTGAGGCTGAACGACAACATCTTAGGAACTCTCTGAACCCTGTGCTGACGGTTCCAACAGGTTAGAGAGTAACTATGTACATGTATCTGCCAACCGCCGGTTTAATTGACACTTCAAACTTGACAGTTGCCGGAGGCAGAATCGGCCTGGTGAATGGTAGGTATTACAAAATAAACGAAGGGGGATTTTTGACGAATAGAGGAAATGAAAGCCCATTTCGACGAACCAACAGACATGAGATGAGGCTGGGACATATCGGCGGCGACCTTTGACTATATCCCCAGGTGGTGATGATAAAATAACTGAGCTGACTGTGTGTAAGTCATATAATTGTACTGCACTTGGCCGTGTATAGAGTCTGGTAGAATTACAGAGTGCGGTAGGATTGTTGTAAATGTGGGTCGTGACCCTATAGTCCTAAAAGAATTATTTGCTTGCTAAAGCGCAGACGAAGAAACTCATGGAGGAAGATCCATCCACTCAACCTAGAAGATAGATATGCCTGGGGAAAAAAGGTTAGTCCTCCAGGGTTGGGAATCGGACCCACTAACCTACAGCCTCTCAACGCACGATGGTGGTGACCTTCTTTGCTCCTTTAAACCTAATTGGCATATTTACAGAAACCACACTGCCCACCCCTCCGCCCCCTAATTGCCTAGAGTACAAAAAAAGTCCACTGAAATACTGTATTCTATGCGCTAGTCCGTATTAACCATGGAAGAAGAAAAAAAGTCTATACAGCGCCGTCCTATGTCGTATCATATCGGTCAACCGTCCATCCCTTCAAACGAATGGGTGGCCTTTACCGTGCTTACCCATGCCATAACAGCCTCCAGGACTTTACTGCTGCTTGCGGGCGGCCGGTGAGCTTCTGCTCCTTCCTATCCTTTCCTGTATGTAGGAATCGAAACCGTCTTTCAACACAACGACGCCCAGGAAAAAGCACAGCAGACAGAATCTTACCTCCTGCTTAGCACAACTCCCCCACCTGGGTTGTGTTTTTTTTTACAAATGAACGAACACTCCTCGTGGAAAAAACAAAAAAACAATCAATCAACTAAGCCACCCCTCCCTCCTAGAATTCTTCTGTGCATCCTTTAGGGGACCGTCGACACAGGGGGCTCTCCAGTAAGCTTGTATTGTACAATCAGCCCGTACCATTCGTCGTCTATCCACCCTTCCCACCTTTCTAGTCTCTTCTCTTGGTTTCCTAACCTTTCCCTTCTCTCTTCCACTTCAACCGCCAACGACTCCTCTGATTTACTCCACCTTGTCTTTAACCTCGACATGCCATTTACTAACACATTCTATGTTCCCGGCACATGGTGGAGCTCCAAATCGAACTCAGATATTTGCATCTGCCACTTACTGATCGTTTAAGCAACCATTAATCAGCTCCAATCGAAGCTAAATAAGTCCGGTCCCTATTTCTTTGCCTCCAGCTCGTGCATCTTCTTTTCGATCCTCGTGTTCAGGCCGTCTATTTGTTTCTTTATCTTCTTTTCCACCTTAAACTCCTTGCCACGGTCAAAGAATACCTTTGCTCCAAGCTAGCAGATTTGTTGGTACATACAAGGTTGGTAGAATCTACTCATAATATAAGCAGGTTCTAGATGACATACCCCTCTTTAACCCATCGTTTAGATATCTCAAAGCATCTTGTCATAACCCCTTCTGTACGTAGCCCGCCTATCTAGAAAAAACGCTGAATCTACATACGTTTACGCCGCCGCAGAAAAGAACCCACCTATCTTCAATCAATTGCATTTCTTTAATTAAGGGATAGACTGCCCCACTCACCCTCCTTTATGTAACAGCCCTTGCCATCTCACTTAACAATCTACAAGGGTTTCTTGTTTCTGGCAGTTGCTTGCATGTGCATGTGGCGGCTGCATCGACTTTTGCGTTGAGCCTCAGCGGCTCTCGTGGCTATGAGACTCCGTTATCCCTCAGTCTGTCAATGTTGACCCCCCTATAATAAAGGAATTAAATTTGTATGTAAGATCTATTATTTGATAAGGGGATCTGTTAGTAAAGCCACACAAAATTTGCTTCTTCTGGGATCAGCATTTTACTGACAGACGAAGGGATAAACGGCTCCGCTAAGAAAGTGCAGACAAAACGGAGAGCGTTGCAATGAAAAGTAAGTAGGACCTGCTTTTCAAAAACCCCGTTTCAGAGCCCTAGTGGAGTTACAAAAAATGGTATGCCGGACACAACAGCTCTTTGCTAAACGGAGGTACCCAAATTTACTCGTAAAACTCCGTTACGGCACGTAGCTGAACGGGCCCTGAGGTTGGACGGCTTCAATCTTTAGGTTGATACTGTCAATCCTCGTATCGAGGTTTTTTGCAGCACGACCGTGCCCTTTGTGGTTGTCCCAAATGATTGCACCGGTGATAAGGTGGACTGTGTGAGTACGCAGGAATGCTGAAACTCCAAGACGGGTGCCGGAACGACCGACGGAAGAATTGGGATGTCTTGCAAAATTGTTGCGTTCACTGGATCCCCTTCAATATTGGTCACTGGATACTCAGGAATTAAGGAGTAGACTTACGGGCGTGAGATTCTTGTGCTGTCAAGTAGCACCTGCATTAGAAGTTTAGTAGAGCCATTTAGAAAGTTGAGATATCAACGAAGAGGAAAGTTCAGAATTAAAAAAAAATTTCTTTACCTTGAGGGTTGCCTCCTCAACTTTATCCTCCCCACTAGCTTAAAATAAATTACAGCGTTGTTGGCCGGCTATTGTGTACAGTCTCTTCTTCGTCGAACAACGAATTAGGAACTGTGCTCACTTCGACTAACCAAGGGGGTGATATTGTATTCTTGATGATTATGAGCCGAACAACAAGAAGAGGGGGTTCCCGCCTCTGTCCGGGAGCCTTTTAACCTCCTTTGAGCATAGTGATACGGATTTTGGTGATGAAGATATAGTGTAGTGATACGAATAAAGAGATAGACATTATGACTACGATCGGATGAGTATGTAAGTTGGAGGAGGTTGGAGGATTGCATGCAACTTGTCCTTAGCGGGGGACAGTTGATTATTTAATCAACGCTGGAGCGAATCGGATGAAGAAGAACGTTGTGTATGTACTTATGACATCTTGTAGGTTAATTAAAGTAGTTAGTCATATACATTTTTAATTACATATAATAATTTAAACCACAGTAAGTACTATCGACGATGCCAATGTCAGCACCTAAACTGTGATATAATTGGTTGGTTGGTGATGGAGTATGTAGGTAGTACAGTCAGCACTCCTAAAACCGTAGGTAGTGCCAAGCTCTATAACCACCAAGGATAGGCCTTGCAAAGATAACAACGTTGGATGATATTTCTTGGCAATTAACAGTTGGCACTGGAGTGGTTTCATCTCTGCTTTAGAGCGTTTGATGCAGGACCATGCACCCCTGTGATATGATGTTTTCTGTTTCTGGAGGAGTTGAATGGAGATGAATTCGAAGGGTAGAGATTAGGTTTTTGTACCGAGAAGATTTCTTAACATTGATTCGACGCCCATATACTTATTTATTTACCAATGTATTACCTCTCTGATCCAGTACCTACATGTGATTATGTAGATGAGCTGTTGATTCGTCCGTTCTCAAGGTGAATACGAGTAGGTACATGTATGTAGGTATATATCTCACCAGGGACTGACTTAATAATACCCTCCACCCTTGCCTAAAACATCAAGGTCTAGTGGAGTAGGGCTGAGCGAGTATCGATATGGTTATGATATACATATTGTCCAACAGAAGTGCGTGCCCATCCCACCCTCCCGAACGAACCAATATTCAGACTCTAAATAAAGTCTCTCTTTCTGCATGGATGCACAGCAATCAATCAAAGCTTCTTGTCGAATCCCTTCCCCCCTCCGGATCCCCCAAAATACGCAAAATGAGGCAAATTTCCTAATATACCCACCGGCCACCCCTCCTTCCTTCTTTACCGTGGCTGGAGAGAAAACCACCCTGTGGTTTAATTAGATAATACTTGACTTGTTCATCGATACATATATTGGCTGTAGGGCCCCAGGTACTGGTGGTGGTGGTTTAACATTACACAATCTTGAGGCCCCCCCCCCCTCCCTCTCTCCCTTCCTTTCCTTTTAACTTGCATAGTCTGGAATTTTTATGACTCTTGACTCGATCGGTCGGATGGTTAGCAAAAGCAGAGATGAAGCTTAAATCCAATACCTTAATTCTGAATGTCCTTTCGGCAACTTCACTACTTTCTGGTCTCGCCTTAGGAGATGGAGTGATTAGTAAACGGCAGTCCAGTGGCTCAAGTCAACGCAATATCTACGCGGACCTCTGTGACATGCGGTTTCATTCCTGTACGTATGGGGGAAAAAATACCCAACCTACCGAGGTGTTTTTATCTATTTTGTTTTTGTTTCTTGAATGGTTGAGGAATTAAAGTATGTTGCTCTAGTGCTGACCTTTAATTCACATAGCTACGATTGTGGGTAACAGGATCTACATTAACGGCGGCGAGATTGTCCAGAACAGGACTGCGAGTATAGATACTTACATCGATTGTGCGTATGCCGATTAAATTAAAGGTCGGAATTCACCCAGGCGGTGCGTGGTGGCTAACTTCGAGGCGGAAACTAGATGATAATTTAAACTACATCGACATCTCCACCACGTGGAACAACAGCCGGCCAGCCCTGACCACCGAGACGAAACCAGACACCGTCGTGGCCGTCAAGGAAGCCTGTGCGTGGAGCGACGGGACCGATTTCTACCAGTATGGAGGTCGGCACAGTGGTGGGACCCAGGAGAGCTTCCGGGTGTGGGACTACGACATCCCGGGCTCAGAGTGGAAGGCTGTCTCCCCCGGGACCGTGAACCGTCTTGCATCAGGCGCCTGCGCGGACGCGCCCATGATAAGGAAATCGTACGCCTATGGGGGGTTCCAGGGAGCGCGGACGACGAGCGATCCGTGGTGGGTTGCGAACGGCGCGGGGTACGGGAGTCCGGACTTGATTGAGTTTGACTGGGAGACGAAAACGGCGCGGAACGTTACGACGACGGACTTGTCGAACGGGTTCTCGGGGACGTTGGATAATGGACTGGCGTATGTTCCGATGGGGAGGCAGGGGATCCTGATGGATATCAGCGGAAGGAGGTCAAACAGGGCGGACGGGTACTCTCAGTTGGTATGTTTAGTGGATTATTCCGACCTCATGATCATATATTCGGAATCTGTCTCTTGTTCTTCCATACATGCCCTTGGATTCTGGTACTGATATAGGGGCCTTAGTACTCGCTTAACGAAATCCGCCTCTATGACATTGCATCGTCCACTTGGTACTCACAAGTCACTACGACAGCCAATGCGGTAGATGGCATACCGAACGCCCGGGTGCAGGCCTGCCTAATTGTCCAACCTGCTGCCGACAACTCCTCGTTCAACATCTACATGTACGGGGGGGCCCTCGGTGACACCGTTGACGCGGCCTACAACAATATGTGGATCCTATCACTCCCCTCGTTCAAGTGGATCAGAGTCTATAATGTCGCGGAAAACAACAGTGACATCCCGGGCACGAGAACATCGCATACCTGCCAGATGATCGGGAGGCGGCAGATGGTGGTCATTGGCGGCGCACGCAGCGTTGCAGCGCACAGGCAGTGCAACACAAAGAGCGTATTTGTGTTCGATATGAGCGCGCTGCGATGGAAGTCCGAGTACGACCCGTCGGAGCCGGCGTACGAGCTTCCCGCAAACATCACGGCCGTGATTGGGGGTGATGCGTTTGGCAATGCGGACGCAAGCCTGAATAGACCCGCGACCTGGACAGACGAAGCTATCCAAGACATCTTTTTCGGCAACACCTCGGACCCGACAGCAACAAGCACGCCGGATCCGTCCGCCGGTAGCAGCCCTCCCACAGGTGCCATAGTTGGCGGTGTAGTCGGAGGGCTGGCGGCCATATCCGCTATAGTCGGTGGTCTGCTGCTTATGCGCCGTCGTCGCCGCCGCCGCGATCGCGGCCTCCAGGAAGGGCGCCCAGCCGCCCCTGGTCAGGACGTGTCGGAACTTAGCGCGGAGCCGGTGCTCCATGAGATTGGCCCGGGGGACGCGGGTGTCTACGAGTTGGGGGGAGATTATCACGCCAGACAGGGCCGCGACACTGGAAACTATTCGGCGGTCAATGAGCTGGATACCGAGCTGCATTCGCCCCAGGTGGAGCGGGTTGGTGGGGTTGAGGATAGTACGAAGAAGGCGCTCGCTCTGGCTTGCCGTTGATCTTTTTTTTTTTCTTCGTTTGGTTTAGGCGGTATTAAGATTAGCTAGAGTTTGTGTTTTTGTATAGGCTGCAGCGAGCAGCGGTAATTTCATTTGTGTCTACGTACTTATCTTTGGCTTGTACATGTACCGGAGAGAGAGAGAGTGTGTGTGTGGGACTAATTTCGAAACCCAAGAAGAGGTTGGGGGGTTGGGAGGATGGGATTATTGGGTTATGTATAACCAACTACTTAGGCTGACCCTCCTTTCGGTTGCAATACAAAACTGATAGATAGATAGATCTTGTTAGTAGAGGGCCAGACGAAGCACAGCCTCTCGAGCGCTGATCTATATTGAATCCATGCATGACAAGATATATCGGTGATGTGCACGAGTGGAAACCCAACATCTAACAAACCGCGCGGTGGAGAACGACGATATACACGCCGTGACGGCCCTTAGATACAAGTATACACATACACAGAGGGAGGACTCGAGCGCGCTTAATCGCAGAGGTCCGGGTCAGTCATGGGATAGCACTCGTGTCGGCTTGGCATTCAACATAAGAAAGAATCGCTCCTGGTGCGGATATCCCTGTAGTAATGGTACGCCTGTTATGTTATATCTGGCACACATGGCTTCCCCACGTCCACCATTTCCCGGAGGCTACGGGCAGTAGCTTAAGCACGGGAGTCGATGGTGGATTAGAGAAGATATATCGGCCTCGTTAGTTGTATATCAAACGGTGCTACTGTTAGTGGCCGGTGCCCTCTCACCATGGGGGGTGGATCCTTGTGGTCAGTCATGCTCGGTGGTGTGATTATATGGCTAGGAGTGCCAATGTCACATATTGCTGTATGCGATTTCAACATCGCTCTTTTGCAACCGTAGTTTCTCTCATTGGCGGGGAGCGTAAACCGATAACCACAAGCTCATTGATATTTTTCTAGTGTACACACATCCCAGCACACACAACCCGTAGCCAAAGCAACGCCCTTAGCACAAAAAACAAGAAACAATAGGGATCACAAGATCTACTCATCATCCCCAAAGAACACCTTAATTGGCAGCCACGCATCGCCGCACACCTTGAACCTATCCTTCAGATTACTCAAGCGCTGCACATCCTCCTTCTCGAGGTCCCAGCCGTTGAGGTCAAAGTTCGCAACGATCCTGTCCTTGTTGACGGACTTTGGGATGACGGACCAGCCGTTCTGGAGGCCCCAGTTCAGCAGCACCTGCGACGAGGTCTTACCGCTCTTGCTGACAATCTCTTGGAGGACGGGGTCCTTGTGGAGCGGGGAGTTTGTGGAGCCGAGGCAGGAGTAGCCGGTGGTGTGGATGCCCTTTGAGGTGTTGTAGGCGACGAGCTTGGGGGAGGGGTTGTTGGGGTGGAGCTCGATCTGGTTGACGGCGGGGACGGTGGTGGTGGTGGGCGCGTTGAGGAGGATCTCCAGGTTCCTGATGCCGAAGTTTGAGACTCCAATGTTCTTTGCGCGGCCGGTCGCCGGGATCTTCTGCATCTCGGCCCTGCTGTTGTGTTAACGTGGTTCACACTAGGGGGGATTCAACTACTACTACTTACCATGTCTTGACAAAGTCCCAGTCGGGGTGGTGCTTCGAGAGATCGGTAGGGTCGGTGGAGGAGGGCCAGTGCATCAGGTACAGGTCAACATAGTCGACGCCGAGTGACTTGAGAGAGGACTCGATCCCCTCCTCGACACGCTTGTGCCATGGGTTATCGAGCTTTGTGGTGATCCAGATCTCCTCACGGGGGACACCAGAGGCCTTGATTCCCTCGCCGACTTCTGCTTCGTTGCCGTACGCGAGTGCACTTGTGAGGGGGGTCAATTAGCTGGTGGATTCAAGAAGGGAGAAGGAGGGGGGAGGGGGGAGGGGGAGGCTTACGTATCAATGTGGCGGTAGCCAGCACGAAGAGCAGCCTCGACGGCATGCTTGACTTCGTTGGGCTTTGATTGCCAGGTCCCGAGACCAACGAGAGGGATCTTTGCCCCGGTGTTGAGGGTAGCGGTTTTCCTATTTGCAGGAATGGTGTCAGTGGGGTTGGGTTTTTCTTTTCTTTTTTCTTTTTTGCTCAATTCAAGCTTCTCGCGTTGGGATTAAAAGAAGCTTACTTAGTCCACTCAGTCATTGTAGCGTAGGTTCTTGATGGATTCTGATGTAAATTGAGTCTTTTGATCTGAGCAGCGAATTGATTCCGGAGCATGAACTGAACTGAACTGAGGGGCAATGAAATGATGGATTGGAGAATCGAAACAGCTTCTCTTCAATGGGTGGGGGTGTAGGTATAAATATACCACCTTCCCTTCCATCAATTAACTAACCCCAACCCTCAACCCTCAAGCTGCGTTACGTTTCTGATTACATATAAAACAGAGAACCGAGAACAGAGGGGTAATCGGTTAAAGTTGTCGGTAAAAGTCAAAAAAAAAACCTTCCAGAGTACGTCCATAGTCTGGCCTAATAGGGAATAGTCGTTGTCGCAGTCGCGGGAACATCTTCTCTTCTCTTCCCTTCTTCCCCTTCCCTTCCCCGGTTCCTGCGTTGACGTCAGTGGGGTCGTTTGGTAGTGCGGGGTGTGTTCAGGCTAAAGTGAGAGGTGCTTCGACAAGCCGAGTTACAAAGCGGATATAGCTCACTTCTCCGACGTACAAAGTTGGGATCGCCAATCCTCCCCTCGTTAACAGCCGGAAATGCGGTATAGATATGGCGAAGTTTTCTAGCTAGACTTCTTCAAATGTATTCGCGAGGCTCCCGTTGGTGGGTTTCTTGCGCTGCTACTCATATCGAGTCTAGATGATGAAACTAAGTACATGTAGCCAACCCTGGAGTGAAATTATCTAACTAAATCAATGATAGCGTGAGTAAAGCCCATGAGTGCCTTGATGCCGAACCACCGACAAGCTGCAGAGATATTGATCCTCTAGGGAGACCTCCAAAAAAGCTGTATGCAATGAGCTACATGTAGTACCTGCAGCATCGAGCGCTTATCATACAATAGAGCAGCGCGCTTATCTAATAGTCGCGCGGTATTCACCGCTGGCTCTAAACAGGGCTAGAGACCGCACTACACCCTCTTTATTTTTGCCCCAAGCAAGTCATGCGCACCTTTGCTATATGCTACAACCGTTTTGTTTATGTGTTGATAAAGTACATGTATTGAAGTCCTATTTGCCTGATTTCCGACGATATAAGGATTAAAGGACTGGCGGATTAGTAGGTGATATAAATATATTCCCAGAGGGTCTTGTACCGCGGCCGGATGACAAGAGGTTATGTACGTATTAAGTTCCGGCAAGATCGAGTCGCAGCTGTGACCAGAAAGAAATGCTATATTATTATATAGACAGTGAGTCACGGAACATCACTCGACGCTGCAGACTACGAAATGGGAAGTTGGTGCCTCGTACAGCTAGGCTCTGCGATACTGATGCGTTACTAATTTCTGACACCGGATTTCAAAACTGACTCATGCGAAATCACGTAATTCGCGAGACCCTGTGGCGAGATGGCTAACAGGCCGTAAGCATTATTCCCTTAGTCAGTAAAATGCTGACGCCCAGAAGAAGCAACTATTACTCTTATTATACTTCATACACCCAGAAGAAGCAAGTTTTGTATGACCTTCCAAACAGATCCTGTTATCTCACCTATCAAATAACAGCTCTTCCATACAAATCTATTTCCTATAGGGGGGTCATGTCAGCATTGATAAACTAAGATCTAGATCTCCTTACAGTGTTAAGTAATGTGATCCGTACTGTAGGCCTTGGTATGTTCTTTATTCTAGGGTGCAGAAACAAAGTAATCGTGCTTAATCAATGATACCTCTGAGATGTGACATGTGAGGGGGAAAGAGAAAGGACCTGAGTCCTAGGTATAGATAGTCTAGCTAATTGGACATGTGTCCTCCATTGTGACTTGTCATCTCCGTGTCCTGCTAGACTATCGCTTAAGGCGCTTCATAGATATTGTCGCATGCAAAGTCAGGCGCTAGTCCCCATATATATATAGTACTTAATCCCTTTCTTTCGGGTGATTCCTGATCTGCGGAGACTACTTCAGTATGAAGACCGACGGTATGAAGACCGGAGTTCACCGCAAAAGTGGCCTTGCTATAACCCTCGGGCTGCATGTATGATGTTTTAAAAAATATAAATAAATCGGAATAATAGCTTGGGGGCGGTATACGGCCAGATTGCTGCGCATGTTTCCTCTCTTCGTTCTATGGGTAATGAACCCCTTGGCGAAATGTATTATATCGCTTGATAGTAGAGCTTGTGAAGATTGATGTAGTCCATTTTGAAATGCGCAATTGGCGGATCGTGGCCAATAAAATCCTGCTGCACTGTCTCTCCTGTGTCACTGGGCACCCCCATCCTTCAATCGCTGAGATCTCAGTACCTCCCTACACACGCACACATGTCAGCAAATCACAAGCCCATGCCGGGGGCTTTAAAGAGGTAAAGAAGTGCTACATAACCCGGTGGACACCATAGTTGACGTCCGTAGAAGCGTAGATTTGCCTAAGGCAGGAGTGCCTGTGCAGCCCACGTGGCCACAGTGAACAAAAAAGCTCGTGCGCGTGCTCCGCCTTGGGGTACGCCTCGATAATTTGGATACTGATTCGATTCTGATATAAGAATAACCATAAAGTTTTGACTCGAGAAAGCTCGTTGGCCCAAGTGTTAATTAACGCTCTTGAAACGGCTCGCGCGTCGTCGAATTAAAGCTTTGAAATATGCGGCTAACGATGCGGCTCCGGAACTATACGTAACACGTAACGTGCTTGAAACACTTTTCCGGGAAGTCTAGCTACATGTAACCTAAACATACGACCTCTAGAATTGTATCGAACATATTTGCACGTAGCCCGGGCCGCTGAGATCATCGTATATCTATTTACAGAACTTCATTGTACTATGCTTTGACATATATCCATTTCCTGATTTTGTTTCACCTGATCGAAACCACTGGTACTATCTGTAGGGAAATAAACCCTCCATGTTAATAGCGGGGCAAATGCTGCCTGGAATGATATGAGGTCTAGGCGATTCGATATTCTCGGCCGGTATTCCACCTTGAAGCTCCCCCCCAACAGGAGCGCTTTCTTCTAATAAGAGCTGCTATATGAACGACAAGGATCAATAGACTTGCAGCCGTTGACTTCTCTAATCTAAGTCTTCCCGGTCGGGTCTTCATTCGTCGAGTGGTGCGTCCTGTGGGGCCTTGGATTTCTGGCGCCCAGAGTTGACGGATGACTTATTCATCAAGTGCCTAGGCTAGGCTATCAGAGCCGCCAGCACCTATCCTGATCTTCAAGTAAGATCTCAGACCATTGTGGGTCCCGATACGACTAAGCTACGTGTTTCAGTATAAGGTGTAGGCGATGGGTGCCCATAGGTTCAAATAACTATGTAGCTATTTCATCGGATATTATTCTAGAAGGGGGATGCGTTAGCTCAAGTGGGAGTATTAGGACGGCGAAGCGAGTGAGCGTTTGTGCGCCAAGATGGCTGCGTCCTCGAATAACACAAGATCCATGGATGGGGTTTGTCAACTGGAAAGGCCGCCTGTCTGGCATGTTACTTTTTAAGATGATATTGACACCATCATTGGCGCCTCCAAAGCTAGTCCCGAGTTGCAGCACATGTCAAACCAACACATATACAGAAGTCGATTTAAAATTACTCGTGCTGAGAGAGGCCTTGTTTGATTCACACGCAATTTCTAATGGTACGTTTCGTTTGTTTAAAAGGAATCTAGTTGGATTGTGTTAATCGCTGCGTAATTGAGCTATCTAGAAAAGTAGGACTAAAGGTCGGAGATGTGAAAAGTATTACCGCTCAGCTTGCAATTGACACCTCCGTTCCCTTAAGAGTTAATGAAAACAATCGAAGGAAATATAGAACAAATGAAAAAGAAATATGGGGTTATGGAGCGAAGGCGACCGATATAGATCAGTACTAATAGATACTAAGTAATGTAGTAAGAACGAACAAAGAAAAATAGGTGCATAGTATATTTACAAAAACAAGAAAAATAAACGAAAGAAATCAAACCTTTATCCGACCCAAGAAAGTCCCAAACGCCAACCCCATAATCTATAGTTGAGAAACACCTTTTAAAACAAATGAAAATCCACAAGATAACACTTTATAGTACAGTCATTAATTAATGGGATGGATGATTATATCCAACCGTATGAGCCACGAGACATATTGACTAACATCAGACCGGTGGACGAAGCTCGCATATCTGTAGTAGACCGCGGCCTTTTAATACTGATAGCTTTATCGTGGAGTGAAATAATACCCGATGAGCGGTCCGAACGTCTTATCCCAAGGAAGCTTGGATCACTGGAGTGGGCTGAAACGGGAGACAGGCCTACTCCACTGTCAGGCCTACTTCTCCAAAAGCCTGCAGACTGTGTAGTCGGCGTTGCCGGCGTTGAACGCGTGAATCGGGCGCTGTGACTTTCCCAGCCTTCAGTTTCAGGGTTCCATACTGCCCCTGGAGTCGATAGTGGCCGACCCCCAGAAGGCAGATTATCCGGAGTGAGCGTATACGGCGGTGCCGGAACCTGTATGGTGGGAATTTCTGATCCACCTCTTGCTCTGTTGTATCGCCAGCTTTCTTGTCGTCTGACCCCACCGACATCACGCTCCGCCTCCCTCCAACTGTGTTCAAGTCTTTCTGTGAGAGGGGTTTTATATTAGCAAACCCCGGCAAAAACAAACAAACAAGAAGAATAATGATGAGTGGACTTACCAAAATAGGCACGTTTTGAATTCTCTTTCGACTTCTGTAGAGCTTCATAGCAATCCATCCTCATAGTCGTTATAACGTCCTAAGATAATGCCCATCAGCTCATGTTATAACGAAAAATATCTAACTAGTGTAGGGACCATAAACATACTAAGCTAATTCTCTCACGGACTTTACACAGAAACCCTTCTTTACCCTAACCGAATCATTAGAGATCCCTCTTGAAGCAAATATCTAAAACACGGGTACTTACATTATCCATGTGAACGCAGAATGTCCATTCTACGTCTGGCCCAACATATTTTGCAAAGTTTTCCTCAAACCACTGAGGTGTTATCCCTTCTCCAGAAATGAATTGATCCTCCAATACCGTCTTCTTCTTCCCAAGGTTCAAAAACATTGTATATTCGGTCTTTGCTGATAAACCCGGGTAGTTGGGGTAGATTTATTATGGTCGGGGGTGCGCTGGTGGATTGACCTTTGAAGTGCTTCGTCTTTTTTTTGATGTATGTAGAAAGTAAGAACTGTGCGGATTAGGGGTCATTATAACGTAAACCTTGACCTCGGGCAGCCCCCACCCATCAACTCCACAAAAAGGTTATGCATGTATCTCTCGCTCCCTTACGGTGATCTTATCTCTCAGGGATGGCTTGTATTCTTTGACGTTCAGATTGCCGGCAATAAGGGTGTTGTGGCTTAGGATTTGACACAACCGGGGCGGAGTGGAGGGCGATCCTGGGAGCATCAAACCACCACACAATATTGCAACACCACCACCCCATGGGCTAGCTATACCCCCCCCCCCCCCTTCATTCCTTCGAGTTCGGTAGGTAATCTATTATCTTTGCTAAGAACCGAACCGGCCAGTGTTTACAAATTAGAAAAGGGCCGAGAAAGTAGGTAGGGCGGAATCACTTAGCTCAATATAATGTCGCACCATCTGCAATATTAACGAGGGGGGGAGGGGGGGCCGGGGAAGGGGGGGGTCCAATTGGTGCGTGCCAAGAGCCCGAACCCATACAAATTCCTAAACAACTACGACACGGTACAGGCTACCATCTGCGCCATAGGGAGAATCAACCCAAACGTCCCCGCTCTAGAGCCAGAGACTAGGCAGTTCTTACAAGCCTCTTACTCTAAACACACCTATGCAGTAATTACCCAGAGAATCACATAACTTTGTAATTTTTTTTCTGCAAGGCGTTGCTAATCACCACATGTTTATTCCAGGTTTCAATTCAGCCAGCGGCAGCGGTGTTGCAATACTACATGTACCTACATGTATGATCTAGGAGCGGCAGAGGGATGGTGGAAAGGGGTCTATAGTAAGGAGTTCTTCTTCCCCCCTTACATCTCTGAGCCCTATGTGCGCGACGTCCAGCACTGACCTAATTAATTTCTACCGTATTCAAGTAGCCGGTCAACATACAACTTACAAGCCCCAAACAGAGTGGATAGCCGGAGCTCTTTTCACAACTGCGGGTTGAACTTTTTATGCAAGGAGATACAGAAGGTGATTCACTGCATAAAGGGTCTAAATTGGGCGTTTGTAATCAGCTAATACTCTACCATACCCCAAACTCATCAGGGCTTTTTAACTATCTACATATATTTACCTACGTACCGTACCGGGAAAACAGTCAGGGCCCGTGCGTTTGTCAGCACTAATAAATATCGATCCCTATCGGTAGTAATCCGGTGTTCTAGAAGTAATTTGGAGGCACCACCGGCACCACCACCCCGCAAAAATTACAATCACAACTATCAATATTTCCTGTCATGACATCACTCAAACAAATATTTCCAGACTTACATGGTGGGTAACTGAAATATACATCCTTTTTTAGCAGATCGGAATATGGGAATCAAATAGAGTAACATCTCCGATAAAAGGTGGGACTAAAATTTCACTTCCTTGGAGAACCATGTGTTCTCCACTGGAGAGAGTGAAAGTATCACAGTGGGAGATATGCAACATGCAAAACCGAATCTCAGTGTGTATGCAGAATTCGAAGCTTAGCTTCCCCCCTCCCCCCTTCCGGATCCTCCCCTACTTTGATAATTCTTTCCGTATGTAGTTTATCATCCGTACAAAAATATGCAGTGTTCAGTAATCGAGTTGCAAAACTTTCAATAATTGACTAAGCTATATAGGCTTCCCCGAATATCATGTTTTTTCGCCCACCACCCCTTTATTACATATCTCACCACATATATTTTGCAAATACCAATTTTTTTTTTTTTTTTTTGCACTGCAATCTCACGGATACCCGGTACCACTGTGGCATCGTTGTACTGTATACTAAAAGCTGATGCATCATTAGAAATTATTTTACTCTGCATAATATATGCACATAGGACACAGACTGCGCTGCATGTGTAGTAAAACACCCTGAGGTATGCGACAAAACACGTTCCAGAAATACCGTTAGGAAGAACGAGGCTCTAAACTAGGTCCATGAGCTTAAATTTCTATGTAACGAGGCTTGGGGGCGGGTCCAGGGGCCCAGGGGGGGAATGTGTACATATGGTGGCACAGAGAGATATTTGGACTTCTACTTCCGGTTATGCTTGGCGATGAAATTATGTCATCGACTAACTACTCTAAGAAGTTAGGGTTAACGAACCAATAAGTTCACTCTAATCTCTAATAATAGTAACTTGGAATTTGTTGACCCTAACCCTGAGGATCATTACATGTACTCTTGCCCCGTGCCCTCGAGGCTGTGGCTTTTTTGAGCCGGTGTCGATATTTATACATGCATCAACGATTTTGGACTGAGCCATTACATTATAGGGCTTTACACTATTACGGAGCCCCATCACAGAGCTCCTCAAAGAAGCCTCGGGGGTGAGACCATATAACCCTTGATCTGTTGGCTCCATTAGACTCAGAATACGAGGGGGCCTAGAAGGAGTAAGATCACTCTACTAGACATTTACACCAAAAGAAATATTTTTTTTTACCAACCTCTTCAAGCAGGAATGTTGCTTCAGGCTTTACAAAAAAAAATCAAATGAGGTGCTTATTCTAAAATCCCATTCCTTTGCTTTGCAGTCAGGTAACGCCAACGCACAAACGCAGATCTGGGTCATGAGTTCTCCATATACTTATGGTGTCGCCGAAACAATCCTGCCCTTGAGAAAATTTGAATGCAACTGTGCCCCAACCTAACAGGATCGATTTGAATAATCGATCACCAAGTTACGCGACAGTGTGATATGCCGTATCGAACCATTACAATCGAGTGGACATTAGAGCTTTGTCTGCATGTTAGAGACGTCTCTTAACCCTCGCATCAATGAAACCCCCTCACTCCCGCATCTTACGCAGTACTGTGGGTCTTGGTTTCCGCCCGCCAACTAAATCACGATAGGAAGAGGGTGGAGGTAGCATTATACGAGAGGGTGGGCGCATTTTGGGGAAAGCATCGGGGCGATCCTAAGAAACTGATCATACCGGCAGGGTATTCGGTGTTTGATCGGGATGGGATGGGGAGGCTATGGTAGAAGAGGGGTTCTATGGTTACGTTAATGATCAACCTCGATAATGCAGTAAGTCTAATACAGATGAATATTCAAAAAATCCGCCTGCCAACACAGCAGAGGAATTTCTTCTTTTCAGGTATACGTTAACCTGCAGACCTGCCCTGGTCTCTGTGGTCTACAGACTCCAAAGGGCGAGTTCAATACTGGCCCCCAAAGGTAGGACAAGTACCAGGAAGAATATATTATACGAATGTGATTAGGGCTACTGAGCATTTTGTTTCCGATCCTTGGTCGGGGAGAATTAGTAATTCCGAAAACCCCTTCAATTCTTCTTTCTGACTTTCTGGTCCCTGCTTCTTAACACAGATCGGAAGGAGACTCACTACTCCACACTGCTACGGTTAGTTCTGAGAGGTAGTTTGATATCTGATATCTGACAATAGTTTAGCCTCAATTTCAACTCCTTTCTATCCAGATACCAAAGCTTTATCTTAAGACAGAATAGTCATTATCATTCTTGTTGAGGACGCCTAAAAACCAAAGACCCAATTAGTTACCTGCAAATAATGCAGATTCAACCATGCAGAGGTGTGATAGCTTAGTCAGGAGGGTGCTCCGGCTTTAGAAAAATGGCACTCCGGGTAGAAACACCTATAAGAGTGGCGGGTTAGAAGAGAGACGTGTGATTACTTGCTTGGTTTCTGGAATATTTGTAATTTTTGAGGTTTCGGAACTGCAGATATTTGACATTGACGTCCCCAGCACAGACCTTATGCTTGGCCCACATCCCCAGACTTTCATTAGCTAGCTAGCCTGAGCAGGACCATTCTTTCTTTAGGTTATATACTTACCTAATAATGAATTCTTATTAGTCCAGAAGGGGAGTTTTAGAGGGACCCCTTATGAGATTCGTTAGATAACTCCCAGACCTGACAAAATCTAATTATGGTAGGTGTAGATTGTGGCTTTACTAGCCGGTGCCGGTTCAACCTCTAGCCTCTTCACCGCCAATAGTAGAATCTTTATCGGCTACCGTCCCACACTACCGGAGTTCCGGTAATTGATGAGGATTGATCGCTCATAGCTCGGTATCCACCTTAGCAAGCTCCACAGTTGTGGCTTTGGGCCGGCCATAGTATGTGGATAGCATCAATACCCTTATAAGTTTATTCTTTTTCTTCTATTGATGACTAGGTTTATGTCTCAGAAACAGAGAGAGGGGACGTGTGTGCCTTGAGCCCATGCAGAGTTCAAAAGGGAATTCTCGGGGTGTTTTGGCGCAGCAAAGCCCCTGATTTGCGGAATACAACCAAACAAATATTGCCCTTCAAGAATCAGCCAAAGCGACCGTTTCTAACCGCGTTAGCGAACCACACAGTTGACACAAAAGCCACCTTAACTTAAGTGTGCATTGACCATCTCCTACCAATGGCCATTAAAACTTTGAGTTGTGTAGTATGGATCCGTCTGGGTCAGGCCACTAAGTTAAAACCTGTAAGGGTCCACTGGAATACCAAACTCGATGGAATACTATGCTTGAGTGCTGCTGGTCGGATGCTGAATACTATCTCCTAACTAAGAATATCATCTTCTCTAGGGACCGCCTATACAGGACCCACCCGCTTGATATGTCGGTACCTGCATAGCTCTTGCAAAAAAACTGCGGGTCCACCGACCTCCACAGTAACTAAAGTATGTATGCAACAAAGGCTTTACTCTATTTCAACATTCTTCGGGGATTATGATGACCTGAAATTTTGGCGGCTGTCGGAAATTGGAATTTGTCGTCGCGGGTGTTCTGTCTGCAAGACAGGTGTCAAGCCCCATCTTCACCGGAGGCCATGTTGCATACATGTAAGCTATTTCCGCCAAGAGATTATTCCCTGAAGCCCCGTCGCCTTAATGCAGAAGATACCCGGTTGTTTTTGCCGATAAGCATATTTGAGAGTACAGAGTTTAGGTCTGTTTGCATCAGGGATACGAATTAGAGTCGTCTGATATGGTGCGTATGATTACATTTTGCGGCCAACTCAATTTCCATATATCCGACCTTACAACATTTTTAAATATGGACCGCGGAGTTAGCTTACCTCCCATACACTGCGTTGATTTTATGGATCAGTCGATAATGATGGATGGTCAAACCAGCTAGAACTCACCTGTGGATTCGCACCATGGTTTCTAAAACTAGATGGAACTACAATATCTCTGCACCACAAACGTTAACGAACAATTATAGGAATCTGTGGCGACTGGAATTGGATATTCTTTTTCTATCTTAGCTAAACCTCGACTGCGAGCCCTGATACCCGATCTTTAGGCTCACCCATTTCTCCAACATGCCGCCAATCTCCGCGATAGACCCCATCTCACACGTACGCGTTTCCCACAGAATGATAGGGCAAGCCTAGCTAGCGATAAGACGACAAAGGCTGGACGCGTCAAACGGAAACAACGCCTGCCATCTAACTGTCACTGCTGGTGTGATTTACAAGGTACTTCGAGAGGGGGAGGAGGGGAGGGGAGAGTCTCTGCATCTTGGGACTTACATGCCCTTGATTGCTTCGAGTTAGGCTGATGGGTTTAGCTAACGTATATCTGCTTCCATCCCTTTCTCCCAGACCCCGAGTGACTACAAATCAAAACAGCTCTGACATATCTATACTTACGACTTGTTCGATCCAGAGGAGGTGGTTTTTCAATAGATAGAAACGCAAACATAATTCATACGTACGCCCATAGCTTGAAGACTCAGGAGTGATTAGAGGGATTCAGGCTCGCGTTTAGTTGTCCCGATTGTGGAAACGGATGCGCGCCTGAGAACTGGCGCGGGAGGGAAACACCATGTCACATACAGAAATACTTCCAACGGAAATAATAGACACTGTGGAGCTGCTGCAATGGAGTCGTAGGGAATTGAGCAGACACCTGTATATATATACTAGATTCGATCGATGAATTCAATTCATAAACTCACCCGGTCCAGGATGTAGAGGGATGACAGAAGGGGCCATAAATGAGATGATACAAGCGAAAACAAATAGATCGAGGAAGGCTCTACTACCGGACTCCCATTAGAGTTCCTGTCGGTCGTGAAAGGGTGGACAGCAAAACTATTTTTCCTAAACAACACGCAACAGTCACGATCCAATAGGACTCGGAACAGTTTTAAGGCCGTTCGTGGGATGCCACAGTAGTCAAAAGAAATGTTCTAAACCCAGAAAGAAAGTATTCAGAGACAAACAAAGCCCCTGCCCCAAAGACCTCCACTTGGTTCGAAGTTGTCGGATGTGGATGACCCTGAGTGTGGGAGCATTGGTACTAGTACATGTGTTGAAGTAGCGTGCGCGTAGAAAAAGCCTTTTATATATTTTGCAATCAGAGATCCATATGCACGTGTTTTGTACCTCACACTCGCATCCGCAACAAAACAGCCCGATCGCGAGCGACCAGTTACCCACGCTCTCCCGAGACTTCTTGTATCTAAGTCCTTCTAGATCCAAAAAGGATCAAATCTTCTGTTTAAGTTCATTATTAGTATATCGCGCTTATAATGAGTAAATCAACCAATCAATCAGGCTGAACATTTGAGGGTGTTTCCTCCTTGAAGTGAGAATTCCGAGTGAGTATCTGTGCCCGAGTGATTATCGATGATCCACAATCAGCCGAGGCGTAGCCTCTTTATTTATTCTTCATTTTAGGTCCCGGTTCCATGTGTCGGTACTAAACCCCGTTTAAGAGTCAAGACAGTTGCGCCCAGGTTGATTTTCCCGCGGAAACCTGGCTTTGATCACTGAACATCTATTTGTTAATCCACTAATTTATATCGCATAACATCTATCACCTCAAACAAAACGAGAACCTTGAAGTTCTTATATTGCTAAGCCATTACAAAATACCACGAGAGAAGCTCTGATGTGGCGCACTATAGAAGGCATTGATTAACATGTTACTTTATTCCTGGAGCTTGTCTTTGCGAGTGATAATTTATGATACAACGTTTGAAAAGGGTTCGGAAAAGGGAATAAGATTTACCCCTTCATAAATGCGCTATGTGATCATATACAAGAAAGTAGAGGTATTTTATGTCTCTTTGTGGGATAAGACTGGACTTATCCCCAAGTCCGAAATCAACTCGGTATTTGTTACTATCGTAAAGTATACAGTGTATGTACGTCGCCTAAAGGGCCAAGACACACACCCGACCCCCGTGCATTACTGGTTTTATTTTAAACATATATTTATTATTAACTTATATGTTGAATATACATGTAGTCATGCATAGTTGCTTTGCGTAGCTAGCCAGTACCGGCCCCAGAAAGATCTAGATCATCCCTCTCCGGTATCTGGCCTTACAAAGTTGGCGCGTGCTTTGGCATGTCTCCTACCGGTCAAATCTGGCTCCTTAGGAGCTTTTTATATCCTGCTTTCATGCAAGGGGGATCTTTCCTCTCACTCTTGCCATTCCCCACCCTCCTACGGGCTGTATTTCCTAGTGTTCCTTCACATCCTTTCCCTTCTGTATTACGAGGATATATACATATGTTTCGAGTTTGTTGTTGGAAACTTTTTATTTTTCTTCCAGCATTTTGAATACTCTTCCTGATTGGTCTTTATTGCTTCAGGCTCATGTTTAGTGTGCATTATGATTATGTAGGGGCCTAGTGCCCCTAAGTGAAAGCTTTCTTATCTTTATCTATTTGTTTCCCGGCCCCGGGGGCTGACTTCTTTATGCATTTCTTTACTCTTCCCTCAAGTAGGTAATTTTAACGATACTCCCGGCCCTTGCATTCTCCATATCTTGTTTTTTTTTTTTTTAGGTCAGCCATACATCCTTGTATTATCATGATTTATCATATTGCCTATCTCGGATATCGTGGATAGAGTTTCTCACATTTCTTGTTATGGATTGCACTTCCTCTATGCGACAAATAGTATTAATGTCATCTTATCGCTGCGCACCGCAGCAACCCTGGAAATAATGGAGTTATCGCCCATGAGTGCTCATGTATATGGCGTACTCTGTGTGTTGAAGCAATCTTGGCAGTGTATGCAATAAATGTTGCATTTAGTTCTTGACTGCCGGACTCTATTATCCCTCAGCATGGAAACAGTTTTCATACATGCATCCAGAACCAAACCCTTCATATGACCCATTGGCACTAATACTCATCATGGTACAGCTGTACAGTTATAGCTATAGGAGCACCACAAGGAGTCGAAAGAAAAGCCCTCCCCACTCCCCATAATACCAAGAAATCTGCGGGTGAAAGCCGGTCAGGAAGCTAGGTGCCTATAGGGTCAATGTGCTAAATATCCCTTAGTTAGCTTTTTATGGTATTTAGCTACCTAATTGCCCTTGAGGCGTGTTTTTTTTTGCCCTCCAGTAAACACTGCTACATCGCGATGTACTAAGGTCAGCCGATAGAAATCGGAGATATGGTTGTGCGATACTTGAGGCCAAGTCATAGCCCCCCTATGTTCAGCCCCTTGCATACCTTCAGGCGCCTTATATCTTGATATCGGCTCCTTTATCCATAGAACAGATACTACCTCTGCGCAGCTGTGGTCTTGGTCTTAACTTATATCTCCATGGGGTTGAGATGGGCCGTTGAAGATATGATAGGGTGTACTTAGTTTTACCACGTATGGCCATGCAAGACTCTGTCAGCTACGGATAAAATCTGTGTCATCAGTTTCAGTTTTTTGTTTCTACTTCAGTTTTTTTGTTTCTCCATAATAAAGACCCCCCCCGTTTCGTCGCAAGGTCCTTCGCCCAATAAGGTTTCATTATGCACGTTTTGTGCTTGCGGGGCATATAGAGCACAGCGCCTATGATATACCATGGTACTAACAAGTTGTGGGGAGGCACAATTGTACAACTCCATCAACGTTGCAACTGCTACGAGATATTAATTCAGTATCGCAACCTACATTGTGATCGGAGAGAAGATGAAACTACCCTTATATGCGCCCTAATTATTATATTGTACTGCCTAACGTAACCTATATATGCAGAGCAGCAGCAGCAGAGGTGCTGAGTAGTTGATAGCCTTTGAAGTTGCCCTACCTGCAGCTGTGCACCGGGGTGGTACGCCATTGGCAGCAACTGGTCTCGTGGCTGGGGGTCGTAGGGTGTGCCTTGGGTTTCAATATATGCGCTAGGATTTTAAAGGTGCTGGTGGATGCCATGGGATTGGGTACTTTCCCTAGTGCTATTCCATGGGTTGATTTGTTATTCTACGAAGCTTGAAGGTGGTTCGGAGCTTAGCTTGCAGGATTTTGAACAGGGCCTTACATGTTCCCAATGGTAACCGACCCCTTGCAAAAATCACCCTTTTTTTCACTGCTTCTCATGTACTCAGAGTTACTTCTAGAGGCAACTTTTGGTAGCGCAGCTCTCAAGTGATCTTGCTGTCCTGGCATTTTATTCAAAGATAATTGTGATTGGATCCGGGGGTCCAATTGTGTAAACAGACAAATGAAACTTTGCTCGATTGCAATATGGAAATGGTATCCTTAATATTATCCCGTCACCCCAATTCCCACCCAACACCCTATGGATTCTACCGTAGGCCTGTAGTTTTACCACTTTCTTCGGATACTTTCAAAAGTAGAGCAACCACACCCTCATGTCCACCTTGACTTGCAAGCATCAATGGTGTACTTCCCACACTATCTTTCACATCGATGTCCACTTGACCCGTTTTGATTAGTGCGTTTACAACCGCCTCATGGCCCTTCATAGCCGCTCTCAGCAGTGGTGTACGGCCCTTGTTGCATTTATGATCCACAATTACACCAGGCGTTTTACAAAGGAGTTCGACAACCTCTAGGTGACCGCGCCTGGCCGCCCAGGAGAGTGCTGATATTCCAAAGGAGTCGCATGGGTTTACTTCAATCTCTGACGTCTTGAGAAGACGCTTGACGACGCTGGTTCGCCCTTTCTGTGCCGCGTAGAGGAGGGGGGTGTAGCCGTGCTTATCGGTGGTATTGACATTGATGCCGGGTGTACGCAGATGTTCAGACGTAAGTGATACGTTACCTATGAACGCTGCGTGATGTAGAGCGCCAGCACTTTGGGGTGGTGCTGGAGTGCTGCGTTGGGCGTAGGCAGGGGGTGCAACCACATCTACTTCTACGGCCGTAGACTCCCGAAGATTGTTCCCTCGTGGGTTCTTCTCATCGGGAAAGTAGCTGCTTCTTGAGTGTTAGTTAAAGAAGGGCTTAGAGATAAACGATAGTGTTTTGCAACCTTGAGGAAGTTTCTTCGTAGGTAGGAGTCTTGTCATCGTTGTGCGATTGAGAATACCAGGCCTCCTTCATGGCCCGCGCTGTTCGCTTTATACGATTGAAGAAACCCATCTTGTACGTATTACTAAGACTGGTAGGAAAGGATATATTGGTGAAATGTGTGAGTTGCAATTTCAAATGGTGGAGTCGTAGTATATATATAAATGTACGTACGTAGCAGTTTGAATTCCTGATTCTGGATTTTCGTGAATTTATACCAAGTCTGTGTGCCCCTACCCTCCCCCATTCTAGCGACTGGTGCGATTGAAAACCCCGGTTGGATATGCGGATCAGACAAATGGAAAGAACGCAAATAAACAAGGCTACATCCAAGGCACGTGATATGCAACATCGGCCAATTAAATACTGTTTATACTAGCCTTGGCAAAGGTATTATTGGGGGGCAGGATCGTGCGTATGTAGCACGGCGACCATACAAGAGTGGGGATGTTCTCAAAATACGCATCTACCCAGCCCTGTTTGCAATATCGAAGGAGCAGCCTTCCGACCCAAGGAGGGCTTTGTCGGTACGTACATATCAGGTGAGTTACGGTTTCACTTAAAGTTCGGGGTCGGCATTGACTGGACTCAGCATCGGGCATCTGCGAAATCAACAATGACCGATAAATCCTCCGAGTAGTATGAAGGATACCACGTAGTGCCTCCTCAGGCTCCCTCTCAAGTTCCTCAGTGTTAACTTACATGTGGGTGCATGTATTTATCCTATTCGTGAAGCTGACCTCGGGGAACGAATGGTTCGATACTGAGTTTTTTTTGTTTTAAACTAAAGAAAAATGTTTGTGATAGAAATGGGCGCTCAGCTCATTAATAAACATAGATATCCAAAACACACGAACGAAGCGCTTGACCAAATGTCGAATGTCAGTGCAGTCAGTATCTAGAAGTATTTACTGGCTCTTCACATGCTGTTAGCGTAGCAGTCGAGTTTCGAACCGCGCTTAAGTTCAGTACCAATAACAAAGGTTGCAGCCAAATCGCTTCCCAGGCAGCAATCCTGCAGGCCTGTGCACACAACATTTATTATTTAGCATGAAAAGGATAAAGATCACTACAGGCTTGAGAGCCATCGCACAACATACAATCCCAAGCCTCTTTCGGTGCAGCTTCAAGGCAGCTCAGAGCCTTCAATAGACCTAGGGATAGTGGAAGAAACTCACGTAGTCACAGTAACTCTAAGCCAGATAGTTGGTGCACATTCTATAACTCAGGATATAGAAGGTGGGCCAGATCTAAGGCGCGCCCTTAAGAACTTCGAGGTTGGTCGTAAACCAAATAGCGTAACGATATCTCTCTCAATATGTGTCCATCTCTTTTTTCTCATTCCTGTCGTGAGGGAAGTTTGACACCCCCTCTATCACTGCTAATTCCGCCAAGGAGTTACTCTATCAGTAGGCTAGAATGACTCTGACTTTTTACTCTGTTGAGAACTTGCGGCGTAAAATCAGGACTTCCTGCCTACCGCCCTCTCCGCCACTGCAGCGCTTTTCGTCAATATCGAAACCCGTTATAGCAGCTCGAGGTGAGTCTTTGTGGTGATGGAAGGTTACTAGGTATTGGATGAGATTAGTGCCTCACGTTTGTTAAGAAATTAGCCCCAGTGAGGCGCCCAGGCTATCACCGGGCTATACCAGATAGCTATCCCACACACTGCCCGCTCAACGTTCAAAAGAACGGATCTTTGAGCAGTCTAGGATCTGGGGCAATTTCTCTGGAGTTCACTGACTACCGTGAAATAAAATAGGCTGAGCTCATGATTAGACCACTGAGTTCTCACACGTTATCACTCGGCGATGGCGTAGACAACATAATAGAGCCAGTTAAGGGAAGCAAATATCCTACTGCTAGTGAGTAGGGGATAGCAACTCTTTTTCTTCCCCTTTCCCCTGTACTAACAAATCCCAGAAGCTAATCTTCCTATAGCTTATAGAACGAGAGAAAAGACCGAAACATTCTAAGGTCAGCAAATCCCAGAGCTTTTGTGACTAATAGGGAATTTTAGGTAAAATAGAAATAGTATCAATAACTACAGAGGGAAGTGAAGCTAGCATAATACGTTACCCCCAGCTCCAAGAATTGGAAAAACCGCTCATACCTATTTGTCTTTGAATAAAACGACAACCCAGTTCTCAGCGCGCGATCGTGAAACTGGAACCATCCTCCCGCAAACCTTTCACCCCAGACGCAATTATCATGAATCTTCCTAACAGCATACGCCACATCCGGGCAACCGATAGCCCCATTATGCTCGCCGCATATGGCGATGCCCACATCGCTCTCCTACCAGACTGTCGTGCACTCGGAACCACCGACATTATCTTGTCGACACATCTCGCCCACCCTGGCATTGATTCTCGCGTACGCAGATTTAATATGACCAACATGGGGAGATCCTGTGGTCGTCTCGCGTCGGAGATCGCCAGATAGGAACTCGGTCTGGTGTCTATGGAATATTAGCTTGGACTATAAGGCAATCCGTGGAACTGAAACAACTTACCTTGTGGTAGAGGTGCCAATAGCAATAGCTTCTATAGTAGCCAATTGCAGGGGGAGGATAGTATAGTACCGATGACCAGAAGGAACATGATCGCAGTTTTCAGCTTGGTTACTTGAGGAGTGAATCTAAAGAGGTAGAACCGTATGTGATGTTGCTTGACGATGAATCTAAAAGATTTCGAGGTAGAAGATTGGATTTGATGATGGGATGAGAGATTGACCCTGAGAGCAGATCCAAGCCTTAAGGATTTAAACAAATGCCAAAATGCCTAGAGCCGCCCCCGGAAAAATCTCGACCAACTTTACTACTATCGGCGAAAGATTAAAGTTCTATGCCGTGAGTTAATCTTAAATTTACCGCCGATATGCAGAAATAAGGTTGATAAGGGTGGAACAAGGATTCGATAAGAATATGTACATTCACATAAGTATGTTCTTCTTGGGAAATCAGCGGGACGATATGCTTTTAAGTATTCGCAGTGGAAAGCTTATTTCTACCCAATCGAGACTAACAGCCTTAAGTGCATACATGTAGCCAGCCCGAATAACTCGTTCAATAGTATAATAAATTAACTATACTTATGTTTGTTTGATACTTCGACTTCAGCCTAGTAAGGTGAGAATCAAATGAATCATATAATATCACTCGTCGGATCAATCGCTCACAAACTCAAGGCTGTTGTCATTAATACGAAGGCTACTACCGTTGTAGGTAGTAGATTCATTCTAGATTAAGTTTGATAAGATTTTGAATTCTTTCATCGCCAGCTTCACCGAGATCGCCAAGGAACGTTACGTTAACACAGGTTCTTTGTTCCCCAAAACGCCACAAAGAACACCCAGACTCTTCCATGATCTCCTTAAAGTTTCGAGTGGCCCCAGTTTCCCTTTTATTGATCGTCAGGTAAAATGCCAGCGTTAAAGCCCACTCACACTCATTCTTTCCAGCTTGACCGCATAGTCACAGCCTGGGCTAATATACGATATGCTCTCCTCAAATCCTTCCCTGGGGCTCCTTTCCAGAAGGAGCAGACTACTTACCAATTACCTCACCACCCCCGCCTTCCTCTAACTATTCTCAACGACTATGATCACGCAACTAAGGCGTGTGACTTTGTCCCCGGCTCGTGGCATGTTCAAAGAACCACTCTGAGACTCCCAACAAATCAGAGATTTCTCTATATTATTTCCGATAATGCTAACGGTAAATTTTGTGTCTTTGACCTCAAAACCCGGGAGTTGGAGGTGACTTTGGAGAACATGTGGGGGCTCAGAGAACCTTTATGGAAGTGTGAATATACTTCTTGTACCTCGGAAACGGAGAACAAAGATATTGACTGTGTTTTGGCGGGCAATCACCTTATCGCTTCTGATAAGCTTGGTAGGCTCAACACAGTGGACGGTGACATAATTGACGATGAAGTTACAATACCCGTCACCAAAACTTCAATTTGCGAACGCCTACTCCCAGCCCGTTCTCACTTCCCCCACCGGCGCGCCATTGCAAGTACCATCGACGAACCCACTCCCTCTGGTATTCCGATAGACCCAATAACCCCTGTCCGCAATGGTGTGCCAACAGCGGCTATCGCGGGAGGGATTGTTGCGGGTGTTCTGGTTACCATTGCCCTCTTCTCCCTCGGCGTAGTTTGGAGGCGCCGCCAGAAATTGAAGAGTCAGGGGCAAGTCGATACACATGAGGGTAAGCCAGACGAGACAGAGCTAGGACTAGTTGTGGCCGCGTTTGGGGACTCTGTCCAGTTTGCCAGTATCGGAGAGAGATTGGAGGAGGGGAACAAGGCTGAGAATCCGAAAGTGCAAGAGAAGGCGAACGAACTGCCTAGAGAAGACAACGTGCGCACAATACCAGAAGAGGACAGAGCGAGCGGTGTGGCGGAGGAAGACAATCTAGGTTGGAAACATGGCGATGAGATGGCGGAATCCGTAGGAGGATATAACGCTGGGGAGTCAGCAGGAGAAGGCCCCAGCATCGGCGGTATGGCAGAAAGAGACAGCCTAAGCTGGGTACAGGGCGACGAGATGGGTAGGTCAGTGGAAGGAGACAGTATACACGGTGTGATTAAAGAAGGCAACATAGGAAAGTCTCAAGGAGACCAAATAATCAGAATACCCTTATCAGCGGAAAGAGTTCAAAGCGACCTAAACCACGAGTCTGATGAAATACAGCCGGTGTGAGATTAAGGGTGGTAGAGACGAGTGATTAACCGTGAAGAACATTTTGTGGGTTGGTAAGGTAGGGAAATATTTGTTTAATTTTGCTTAAGCATGTTTTGGCTTTGCCCTGTATGAATAGAGAAGGGGAAGATATTGGGGGAGCAAATACAAATGTACTCATAAAAGTAGGGTAGATCATGTACTTCATGTACGTGTAGTATAAGTACATGTGTATCCAAACACCTGATTTATAAAGCTTAAGGCTGTACCTGAATGTACTTAATTTCTAGTCTGCGCATGCTAACTTCGAATTATAAGCTGCTCAAAGCCCCATAAGAAGGGCGGTGACTCTCCCACGCGTTATTATCTTTAAAAGTTATCAACTTAAGGTTACATATAAATTCCCGCTTATAACTAGACCCCACGACAGTCTAGAAGAGAAAAGACCCCCCCGTCTAACTTCTTCCATACCCATCACAATTTCTACTAGGCTTGGTTTCTCGAAATGTACGTATGTACCCCCACTCACTGTCAATTCTTCTTACCCTCCATCCAATAATTCACATACATACCCACCTTAATTACAAGGTTTTCCATCTGAGACAACTTATATCGAAGTGGCTTCACAGTGAATGCAAGTGGACGATAAGATCTTTCCCATTATGGGAAACTTTTGCAACTCTTTCACCTCCTCGTCAGTAGGAAAAGGGAAACCGGGACTTTAAAATTGTTATTCCCTATAGCTAAGTATGATAGGAGTCACATCATGAGAATAAAAATGGAACACGGAATAGAAGATTGTACGTATACCCCAAAAAAAAAAAAAAAGAAAAGAAAAGAAAAGAAAAGAAAAAAGATACATCCCAATTTCTCCTCCCAGTCCCAAATTTGAAAAGAAAAAGAAAACCGTTAAAACCCATCTTCCCACGCCACCTCCTCAAATCCATCGTCGCTATCACTACTATCACCTGCCTCCGTTGAACTTTGGTCGCTTGCCTCCATGTCACTACCTAATAAACTCTCCGTCTCCATTTCAAGTGGAGTATTGTCGCCAGCCACCGTTCCACAATCACTCTCTCCGTCGAAATCGGACATTACACCAAAACTCGAAAAACCAGATGTGCTGAATGACCCTATGCTTCCAGTTTCGGTCGCGCAATCGTCATAGTCCTCTTCCTTTTCGCCTCCCTCTCGATCTCTCCCCACTCCTTTAGGTAAACCAGAAGATGGCCCGCCCCTAACTTCCAGTTCTACCATTCTACCCTCAGCTCTAGTGCTAGTATTGGACGCGCAAGTAGTAATTCCTGAAGTATCCACCCCTCCCGCCCAAGCTGGGCAAAGTGCCCATTCCTCTTCTTCCAGGGACACTATCAATTGCCCATCACCGGCCCAGAATGGTTCGAAGCTAATGGGGACATTTAGTTGTTTTGAGCCCGCTCGCTTCAGGTACGTTTCAATTTCCCGTTTGAGCTTATCCACGTTTATGACACTAGTGGGAACATTCCAGTCGTACAAGCCATATACAGGGTCCATCGTGCTAAGAATCAAAGGTGTGGGAACTGGGGGTTCCGCAGTGCTCGCATTGGTGGATGTTTGCTTTGGATGATTATCTACATGGCGGGCGACAATAAAACCTGTTTTGGAGTCAACCCAAGTGGCAGACTTATACCAGGCCGGAGGAGGGGCGTCCAAGGCGGTGGTCAAACCATCGGAAGGTCCGGTTTGATATTGTGAGAAAGGCCAGTAGGTGGTTTTTGAGGAAGTAGAATTTGAGTAGGAGCGGGGGTTGAATTCATCTTCGACAGCCTTTGAGATGTCATCAAACTCATCCATGTCACACTCTCCAAGCTTAAGATTGTTTTTCTGCTCTATGATCGATTTTTCTTTGCCTTTGCTAGGAGTAGTTGGAGGCGGGGAAGATGAAAGGCGGGGATCTGGGTAGACACCGGAGATATTGAACATTTCTAGTTCGCCGGCTTCCGTATCACCCTGCCTAAAGAAACTAGCTTCGCTGATATCTTCGTCCTCGTCTTGATACTCGCCAATATCTCTTTCAACAGAGCAGCGGCGCTTCCTCCTCAGATTCAACCCCGTACTGCGGAAGGTAGTAGTGGAACTGATTAACAACTCGGATTCATCAAGCTGTGGCCCGATCTCCCTCGAATGCTCTAACATTGAAGATGACCTAGTCTTCCGTTTCTCGCCGACCTTTTCTACCTCCGGTGCGAGGAGCCCGTACGGCGGCGGCCCATCTAGAAGACTAGTGGTCGGAAGCTCATACCCATATCCGGGTCCCGTTGGATCGCTCTTCATGATAAAGGAGTATGGGGGTTCTTTGATTGCCCCATCATCTTTCTTGGGACTAACAATGGAAGGCCGAGAAGAGGATGACTCTGCATTCTGTGAGTCTCTTGCTCTGAAATTCTGCCAGCGGCTTATCGGGTTGGCCGGTTCGGAGCTTGTTACTGTTGTTTCTGTACGCTCCACGGTCCCCTCTGCTTCTCGACCTAAAGAAAGTAGGCAGATTGCTGTTTCAACTTCAGAGCTGGCGGTCCTGGAGTCCGTCCCTTGTGGTTCCTCCGCGGTCAGCCCTTCTCCTTTCGCTGTCTCCATCTGCAATATACCATTCCACTCAACCAAGGCAATTATAATCTCAGGAGTTATTACTTGGTTTGCTGAAAAATTGTGCAGTTGCTTCCAGTACATTCTACTGAAGATCTGCTTGCGCCCTGGCATCATATCAAACATGGCCTTCTCCCATGGATTCATCCAATTTGGATCGCCGGGATCTTCTGAAAATGCGAATAGAGTTGCGAGCCGATCTTTAAGCTCGGACCTGATGGCTGAATCCACCCTCGATGCGGCCGCGCGAAGCCTTCGGCTACTCCCTGTGAGATGAACGACGATCTTTTTGTACTCTGGAATAATCTGAGCATTATGTAACCACGCCGTGCTATCGATATAACTATACAACCTCTCTAGTCTCCCTTGTAGGGACGTTTTTGCTGCCATGATACTGCCGCTCCATTGTTCCGCTTCAGGGGGTATACTCTCGTCAATATTAAACACCCCCGCACACTCCATATTGCCACCCACCAACTGCTTCCCCACCAATATTGCAAACGCATCCCGAAACAGGCCCGCATTCTTCATCTCTGCAGCGGTACGGAGTACGAACCCCGGGCATCGCTCAATGAAGTTTTGATTCTGATAGAGCCACGAAAGAAGATAGTCCTGAACTGCTACTGTACATTCCATCTGCAGAGCAACCTTGTGGACTGTGTACCACGTGGGCGTGGTGGAAATCTGCGGGTCGAGACCATGGATGATATGTAACACCCTCTCAATGGCACCAATGTGCCGTGTTAATGAATATGCCGGCCTTTTCTCCTCGACCTTTGGCTTTTCAACCTTTTCTTCATGCTGCGTCGTTTTCCCTTTGGTCTTCTTGAGGAAGTACTCACGAAACTGATCAAGATCGTTCTCCATCTTGTTCTTGATATGGGGTGGTAATATGTCGGGCGCGCCCTGTTCGTCTAATCTCTTGTCAGGCTGTGGGGATTGCAGGGGAGGCTGGTCTTCCTCGATGTAACTGCCAGTGATATTGCTATGCCAGTCCAGAACTTCATCTGGACACCAAAGGCGCTCCACTGTTTCTACTGCTTCTTCACCTTCAATGGGTGGGGATAGGTCCACAACAAACTTAATCCCCATAGGTAAGCCAAGCTTGAGGAGGTTTTTTCGGCGCTGAATCCGAAATTGGTAGGTTGGACCGAGATATCTTTCGAATACCGTTGAACCTGTCGCAAGAAGCTTCTGGGAGCTGCATCGGAGTGGAGGAGCGTTTGCACTTGAGTTCACATAAATCAGGGTATCGTTTTCAGGGACAATGGTGTTAAGGAGGGGTAAACTAAGCCCTGCGGGCCGTCGGGGGATAGACCGGTGTGCTTTACCCTTTGTGACGTTGAGGGGGTTTATGGGGCGTGGCAAAGGCCCGGAGGTGGAAAGTCCAGAAATGTCGCTAGTGGAAGTATTTAAGGCCATTTTTAGTCAGTTTGAGCGTAGAGGAATTCTTAGTTATCTCAGCTTTGGCTTAGACACGGTGGTGTTTATCATTGAACAACTGGAGTAAGCTTAATGGGACATCGGGGTGGGGCTGAAAACAACTTGATGGTAGGTAAGGTAAGGGTAGAATTTGTAGGTGGGGAAATGGGTGGGGGGGGGGGGGGGGGGGGGGGGGGGGGGGGGGGGGGGGGGGGGGGGGGGGGGGGGGGGGGGGGGGGGGGGGGGGTGGGGGAAGCCTTTATATATGGATTGAAAAGAGGGCACAGGATACGTTCGGGCGGGGAGGGAGATAGAGCTGAAAATTGTTACACTAGGTCCGTACATTCATGTAGGGCTTTGAACATGCAGATGCGATAGCTGTGGTGGTGGTGAGGGGGAGTCATCTATCACATACTAATCCTGTGTAGGCCTGACTTTCTCTATGGGTGGTTGTGGTTGTGGTGGTGGATGCCTTGCTGCGTATGCGGTTCATACGAGCCTAGAGGCACACTTGTCCTGGTTGGACGATACTGGTGCCATGTTTACCTTACATACATACATAGCATGATTGAGGAAGTAACGCTACGAGGTTGTGAAAAGGACGCCTGAGATACATGTTAATGTATCTGTAGGTAGGGAAAGCTTAGGTAATTGACCGATAGATGTTACAGTCACGTCCTGGCGGTATATTAAATACAGCGAATATATTACATGTAGTTACATCAAACATGTTAAAGAGGCTCTGCCCGGGGGGAGCTGGCTGACAGGTTTGGACCCCGGCCTTTTGTCTTTCTATGTAGTGCCAGTGCTATTTAGAGTACTCTAAGTACATGTAGCTGTGGTGCTGGGGTTTGTGCCAAGAAGGGGCACTAATCCTTTGTGAGTGACTTGCATATATCTTAATAGTAGCACTTTATGAGGTATATACATCTTATATATACTTACATGTATGTACTTTATGTACATACCTGGTGAATCATCATGTAGTCAATTGTACGCGCCGAGAGACCTATGGCTTCTATTCTATTTCGGAATCTTCTCTGGATTAATGGGTCTGGTATTAATGAATCGTTGAGGGCCGCAATATTGGGTATAAATATCTAATCCTACTTCCTAGTGCACCGCAAAAACTGGACAATAACGAACGGGGCCGGGCTGGAATCCTGTACACTCACTGGTTAGAATCATGCAAACTTACTCTTTTGGCGGTTGTGGTTGAGGCTCAATTGATGATCAACACCCTTCGACAAATAAGAAGGCAGTATTCACCCTACGGTCTCAGTCCGGCCCCGCTCGTTATTGTCCAGTTTTTGCGGTATGATAGATAATTCCAACCCCTACTTTGGAAACACAGCTTCTAATTGGTTTTTTCAGACGGATTGGGTGCACCGGACCCAGACCCAATGTCCACTGGTGGAGAGAGCATATGCATAAATACAACATTTAATAATCCCTGCTTCTCGAAGTTTTTGAGGGTGTATTTGTTAATCTTTCTATTGGCGCTTGCCAGGCCAAACAGAATACAGATCGTAAAAAAACTACACTAGACGCGGGATATCTGGTCTAGATGTTTGGACGGAGGCTTGTTCGAAATTAGACCAACCATCACCTTTGGTCAAAATTACTAGTTACAGGGACCCTTTTGCTGGGTGGGCAAACAGCATTTCTCGAAATTGGTTATGACATCTCGGGATTCAGGCGGGTGCTATCGAAGTAAAACTGGGGGCCTGATTTTCTACTAATTCTTAGCACTTGCTAAAACCAAGGCGCTATACCTACTACAGAAGCAACTAATACCCACATCTTATCTAATTGGACTCATCACATCAACCTCAAACCTCGTGGCCTTCACGACACACAGAGGGGTCAAATGAAGGTCCTACCCAATATCGCTACTACTAACCTCATGTCCCTAACTCCAATGGAGAAGCCGCTTCTAAGGGGCTATGCTATTTGAGTTAGAACTACGCAGCCATCCAACTAATAAGCTCCAATCTATATATGTCAACTAGCTTTAGTTCGAAGCTATTGGTCTAGCAAGAACAACTCTCAGTACTTGGTAATCAGTCTCCTAGCACCCCGTATTACCACAGAAAAGGCCGAAGTGGGATACAACCGGTAGACTGACGACTAAGATCTATGCACATGAGCACTCCTAAATAGGCCTGCTTGGAGGGAAAATATTCTCATGCCCACCCAGGCATCCATTCCTCGGTGGCGTCCTTCCTTTTCTAGTACTTGACGGCATCTCCTCAATCTACTCGAGCTCTACCTGGCTTCAGTCTGTGGGAGCTTGGCCTAGGTAATCTGTCAACAGTGGTAGCGCATAATAGAGGAGAGAGAGGGGGGGAGCTCGTGGGAATTCGCACCCGATGAGTGAATTTCCCCCCACCCTAGCAATGTGTATTTCTGGAAACGCACTACTGTTTGGAATACACCCCCCATGGCATCTTTGGCAAATCATCAAGTCAGACAATATAAAAAGAAAATAAAAAGGACCATCGTTAAACCCCAATACTTATTCGACTTGATACCGGTATCGTATCTAGCTACCATCTCCTTAGGTTTTAAACAAGCCTTGTTTAACCGATGCTACGCACCAAAGCCTCCCGGAAGGATGGGTAGTGATGCTTTTGTAGCACTCTATCATTTTAAATCAGGCCTCTAGGAGGCTCAGTTTACGAAAGACTCGTTAGTTTAGGTTCTTAACAACTCCTTCACAGAAAGGATGCATATACAAAAGATATTCCCGTTCTCCAAACGGGGGCACTTACTACAAATAAAATTACTAAGGCGGAATGGATGTCTTAGACTGCAGACGCAGCACCACGATATATTCGCGACTTCGTGCATATATATGCCCAAACATCCGTACGACTTTATAATTTAACTCTTCCATATATATATCTGCCGGTCAGCGAGGTTGATCAAGGGGACTAATTGGATGTTTAAGTCTCTTGCTAGTAGTTCTTATGGGGGGGGGGGGGGTGGAAGAGGAGGCCAGCATGCCGCCCGTAAAACAATTCCCATTTTCCTATGAAGTGTGTGCAGAATATTTTGGCCACAGAATCCCCCAATCTTGACGTTATAAGCATAACCCCAGGACACCAGCATCTGAAATCTCAGATGAAAGCTGTGGAGGTGGCATTCTTACCATGACTGGCCCGATCACACCGACAGATATAGTCGGAGGTTGCGCCCTAGGTAAGAAATATCGAACGAAGCTCACAGTATTCTACCAGACTCGGGGTTATTGTTAGAGTGGTAAGTAGACGGAACGCCGTGGACTTCTAACATCAGTACTTTACTATTACCTCAATGGACGGATCACCCCACAAGCCTTAAACTACGTACGAACCTAGCCAAGGGATTGTTGGGTCGAGCAAATTACCGTTAGGCCCTTCAGGGCCCATAGCTCAACCTTAGCCCAAATGAGATCACAAGTCTGTGATTCTGTTAGCCAAGCCCACAGGAGGCGATCATATAGATCTAGAGAAGTTGCCATACCATCCGGGAAAATCCTACGTCCATAATCCATGCGGTGACCGGGTAGGGGAGGATGATTCGCTGGTATTGGAGGTTTTCTTTCGAGATAAAAAGAATGGATGACTTCCCGTGGAAATTTAGATTCCAGAATCTAAATCTAAACAAAGGGGGGATTTCTAAACTTCAGAAACCTGGAAAGCAGTAATATGATTTGTTGTTCGTGAGCCTTGCCAAAAATCTAGGTTCTAAATTTTTTACAGGAAGTCATCCAATTATGCCCATTCGGGCGAGAGATCGGAACTTAAGGCCCTTTTTAATAAGCCCATAGATAAACCACATGAGACTAGCAGAAGCGAGTTTGTGGGGGGGGATTGGGTGTCCTCACAAAATTGCCCTATATAACCCACACCGTTAAAAAAAAAAAAAAAAAAAAAAAAAAAAAAAAAAAAAAAGGCACACAGACTTGTGTCATCCCGCATAAATAGCATCTAAAGACCTTATATTCATTTGTGTTGTATTAATTAAATTTTTCTTTGGTGGTCTTGAAAGTTGCGCCAAGACCCCAGATCCGCACGGGGCCAATGATAGTATATAATTTGATTCTTATACGGCCTCATGAAAAGAATTGAGAGCTGTCTATTTTGGCTAGGTTCTGGCGCGGTAAAGATATATGACTTATGTCCAAGAACTATACATACATTTCTTATGAGTCATTTAAAGGATTTATTTTATATGGCCCTATAAATTATTTTCGTTTATATAATTTAGGGACATCAAACTAAAGTTCTCCTTACCTAAAAGCCTACGAGGATTTGATTTCTCGCATTACGCTTCATCTTGGTTGGTCCAGCCTACACTTCCTCAACCCCATACACCCTGCATTTATTGCAGTTAGAATGCATAGTGACGCCTCAATAATTCCCTCTTTCGAGCCCCCATAGTAGTGCACTCCCATCTCCAAGAATTATTAATCAGTGGTAACTGATATCAGACCTTTGGTGTTTTCGAACAGAAAACCTGATACCTCATGGCACCTTTACTGACGCCGTTGTTAATGGATCTGGGTAGCATTCAAACTGGTATCTGCGACGCTGTGCGGGTCGGGGGTGGAAGAGAGAGAGAGAGAGAGAATAGCAATATACGTCGTAGTAATAAAAATATGCCTGTGGGGATAACCAGACCCGCCAGCTCTTTGGCAGGAGGCTGGACGGATGACAGCATGAGTTTCACCCAAGAGCTGCCGTTGATACCATCACCAAATCTAGAGCGCGTCCATTGCTCGAGACAACCAGCGAGCAAGTTGGCAATTGGCTAACATCCTGGGACAACTACACTTCATTGAAGACGCTAAGGTGAATGTAACATACATGTAGGTACATGTAGTTATTCAGAGCCTATCGAGTTCTGTCAGGTTTTGAGACATACGCACAAACATCTTAGGATATTGGGGCAGTAAGAAATATTCCAATGGTGGATATTGTTTAGGCTTGTTGACCTTGTCTAGATCGAACGTTTGGGATGAGGCTGAAAGTCAAGGAATGAGACAAATGTGAGAAGTCGTAATGGACGCGACTCTTTACACTCATCTACATGCAGTACCTTAGGGAATAAATACATTTATCGTCGCTTTAGGTCGGTAACAAAAGCAAGTGATCTCCTGAGGTGAACTACATGTAGGCGGTGTTGGGCCTGTTGGCGGGGCCAAAGCAGTCAAAAATTTATTTCACACTTCGCTGCGCACGAGGGTTTAGGGCACACACAACCCCGCATGGTTTTTAACAGACAACATCCTGTCACAAATTTTTTTCTCTACACCCAACATCATGCCTCAATTGGCCCGCCATTTCGGTCTCCATCACCATTTTTTTCCCTTCATACAAGTGGTAAGCCGAGCCCCTTCCTCTCTTTTGTTAATCTATCATCCCCACCCGCCCTGTCCACGCGGTAGGATGATGAAGACATAATACAATCAATCTGTTTCTGAGTTTCTCGATGAAATCTCAATTTTTATGCGTTATGGTTCCTGAACTACCGCTTTCTTATGTCTTCATTGGTGCTCTTCAAACACAAACGACACGCTCTCAGCGGGAGAACCAAAGTTAACACACTGGTCCTTCAGGCCCTCACCACTTCCCCGTCAGCAGCTTTACCGGAGCCCTATCTTTCCATCAGATGAACTGTGAGTACACACAAGCCTTCACATCCCCAGTTGGTTTACCTCCATAACTCTTGTTCACATTTGTGTGATGAACATAACTTATCTACATTGTCTGAATCTCTTTGAAGATAAAACCACTCGCCGTTCTGACTCCGAGTTATGCCCCATACTTCTTTCTAACGCTTTAGTCACGTCATAAATCTTTACTGACTCATACAATCCCTTTACTCCTAGTGAAGATGAACACATCGGACCCATCGTCGGTACTCCATATCTTGGTCGGTGTACGAAGTCTGGATCGTACTGGGGTGTCGTCCGAACACCATCTCCCCTCCTCCTATCCCTTCCCAATGTCCCCTGTTGGCTTGTCCCACAAAAAACCTCTCCATATCTGCCCCTACTGTTGTCATAAGACTTTAGGGTTCCTGGAAGAGAGGAAGATTACCCTCCATATGCATGACCCACAAGTCAATCATTCGTAAATCGTGGTGTCTGGGTATGGGGCATGGTGTACTTGTTGAGAAAACTGCCCCGTTTCTCTGTAGCGGAAGGCAGTGGTTGTATGGGTACTACATTCTTTTACTCTGCGAGGGTTTTTTTCCTGCCGTTGGTTGGAACTGGACCCTGGCCGAATGGTATGTTCTTTTCTTTCCCTCCCCCACGCGCCTATCCCTTCCCCTGCGTAAAATGATGATTTTTTCTTCTTCACTTTCAGACCTTTGTATGGTGAACAAACGACATATCAAGCTCAACAGTCTGACATTACGCCTCAATACCCAAATTCTCTTTTCATTTCACCCAGTACCTCCGAAGCGTATGAAGCTAACGTTTCAACCAGTTTCCAAACATAGGGCATCACCAAAGCCAGGGCTGCCTCCCGGGTAACAGCCCCTTCTCCCCCACAGGTAAGCCCAATATACTTTCTTTTCCACCCCCCCACGTTGTCGAGATGATGAACGTTTAATAGCATGTATTACCTTAGAGGATGACAATGTACAAAATGTTATCTTCATTGATGTGAAATATGAATTCCTCGAACTGATCTTCAAAACATACCCATACCTTCCTCAATTCGAATTTCCGGCTATGTTGGACGAAAGCTAATTCGTCAAGGTTACATATAGGTTTCTGTCCTCTGGGGTACGGTATTGATAGGACATTTCCTATCGATACCATAGAAAAAATAAAAATATAAAAATAAAAATATAAAAATAAAAAGATCTCAATATACACGATCCAAAGATGTGATGTGATGTGAATACCTACAAAGCTGATGCACATGAATTGTCTCTTAGTCGAGGGGGGGACTCCACTTCACTAGTAGTGCTCCTCTAGACCCGTTAGCTGTTTCTGACGAGACCCACTATCATTTCCATAAAATATGCCAATAACGCATTCTCCATGATCCGGCTCTGTCAGTCCAGGATTTTCCCCCAGGGCCCAACGGTGACCAGTGGACCCTACCGGGAAATCATAGATCCGAACTAGCAACCTTGAAGCGCTGCACAGCCTATCAACTGCCCCTAAACCAAATATCCCGAGTTAGTCCAGGCACAAATTCCCCACATAGCACATGTACCTACACATGGTACCCTTTGAGGGAATCGCGCGCCGACGCACCCGACATCCGGAAATTCTCTGCATAGAAATCTGTGTGGGTTAGGGTTGTTTGATAGGACCAACCCACTCCAACTCACGATAGGATAAGGATTAAGATCTAGGGGAAAACAGGTATGAGACACACAACACACACGACACACACTTCACTACGTTCTACTCCAAGACACCATCAATATCAAAGACATCATCGCCAACACCACCTGCCCAAGAGCAAACCACAATATATCCGTTGCCAGAAGCTTCCCTAAGATCCCGGGACAAGAATCCCGGCTTATCCACCTACATATAGGTACATATACATATAACGTCTTATCGACTTTTCCCCGCGCTCTGTCTATCTGCGACAGTGACATCAACCACCATGAACCTCCACATACCACCAATACCACCACTACTACTACCACTCCTCCTATCCCTCCTACTCACGCTCCTATCCCCCGCCGCCGCCTCGGAGACCATCGACCCATCCACAACCCCGGGCTTCGCCTCCCTCGACACTTGTGTCCAGCTCTGCTTCACCGGCATGCACTCACAGCAGAGCTTCGGCGCGCGCCTGGGCTGTGCGAGCAAGGCGTGCGTGTGCGATGGGGGCGTCGCGGCCGCCGTCAAGGAGTACATGGAGACGTGTGAGGTTGTGAGCTGCGCAAAGCCGCGGCGGCTCGAGTGGTGGAAGAGGGGCGCGTGGAAGAGGGTGTTTGAGAGGTACTGCGAGGGGGTGTGGGGGGAGGAAATGGACGGGGCTGGAGGGGAGGGGGAGGTGTGGTAGTGGGCGGTTTGTAAGGCAGAAATGATGTTGATATAAAGTCTTCTCTTTTTTTTTGTTTTTTGATTTTTTAGCCTTCTTTTCTTTTCTTTTTACTATTTTTGTCCTGAGTTGGGGTGTAGCTTGTCGTTTGTGCGGTGAGATGGGCGTTTGGTGTTTTCTCCCTTCCTTCCTTCCTTTCCTCTTTCCTTTCACTTCTTTCTTCTATATACATAGCCATTTCCCAACGACCCCCTATATATATCCCATACCCGTACCCCTCCCCCCCCCCCTTCTTCCCTTATCTCGGCCTTTTCTTTAATACCCACTATTACAAGAAAGAAAGAAACAAAACCCAACCTCAACTATTATTGTATGTACCCCCGGGTGAGTTATTATCTGATCTGTATGTATTCATGTATTTATGCCGGTAAACACCTATATGGCTCTTTTTTTTAAACCAGGACGAAACGGAGGCACATGCTGATACGCGAGGGGTTCGACCTTGTGCCTGTCGATCTAGGCATGGGATATCACTCGGGTTTATGGTGGTATGCGGCCTCTGGAGGATCTGCATGCGGTCATTGTAGTACCGGTGCTATAAACCCTCGGATGACACGGTAAGTCAGAGTAGGATCCTAGGTGCTTGCTGTAGTCGGGTCGATTAACGGAGGCCCCATTCATGCGATCATTGTCTTTCATTAATGCTGGTATTTATATTGAATTGTTTTTATAATCAAGTTACTCATCTAAGAATCGTGTATCTCCACATGAGCAGTAGCTATGTCTCCGAGACTCCACGCACCTTAGTACGCACACTCTGTTGAAGACAAACACACCACCAGTTCTTCACGGAAAAGAGTAAACCCGCTCGAATTTCAACCATGCAAAATGAATTTTATTTTCTTTAGACCTAGTACAGCAAAGAATTTATCCGAGTGATGACCGGTGATCTGTATATCAGTCCTCACAACCCATGTTTACAAGAGCTAATTAAACCCAATAGCAAAGACTCCTGAAAATCAAATATCGACACCATTTTTTTTCTTCCACAAGGGAATAGAACACTCAAAAGCACAACGGATATCCTCCGCCTACTCATGATCTTTTTTTAACAACTCACTGATCTTCCCCTCTTCTTGGCCTTTTTCTGTTTCGGCCCGGAAGCTACGTTTTCTTGAGCATTAGAAGTGGGGCTTTCTCCGCGTGACTGATCGCGGTTATTTGGCGACAAAACCCCAATAACTAAAGGTGACTTTGTTTGAAGTTGGCTACCCGCGCCTCCAATAAAAGTCAAATCGACAGAATTGGTGGCAGATCCCTGCGAGTTGTGCTCCTCAATCGTTGGGAGCTGCACTTCTGGAGAGTACGAGTTTTTGTAGCTTAAAGCCTTGACCTCAGAAGTGATCTGCGCCAACCCGTGATGACTTGATGGGAGATTAGATTCTTCATCAGATAATTCATTCGCCCTAGATGGAACATCTGAAATATCGCCGTCTTCAACCCAAGACTGCCATCTTTGAGCGAGTTCTTGCTCCCCATCTGAAGATAACGCTGCAACTGCAGTATGAAAACCTGGCGAAACCGGTCCGCCCCCGAAATCTCCAAATTCCCCCACCGGGTTGAGGATAAGGGCGCGATTATTGGTTTCGTTTGGGCCTTCTTCATCATGAGTTTGCGAGTCGACTGGGGTCTGAACATCAAGTGGGCCTTTGGTAGCTACTGATTCTCCAGAATTGCCAGGTGCGCAATTCGAACCCTCTTTATTGCTGGTTAACTCACTCAAGGTTGCTTTGCCTCCTGCCTCAGCTTTCATTTTGTTAAGACTAATCTTCTTTTTCAGGATGTATCCGCCTTTAGGTCTTGGCTCAAGAATATTCTTGGGGACAGAGGGAAGAGAACCGAGTTTTCTTCCCTTGAATAAGAGATGAAAACTCTCGGTACTCTCGTTTGAACCACCATTCTGAGAATTCTTAGGAATCTCGTCAATGTCTGAATCCATTGTGAATACACAATCCTCGTAGTCCTCAGAAAGCTGCGTTTGTGGTAGAGCCATAGACAAATTACTTGTTGCGCGGGGCATCTTCGCTGGCCCAGAAGGAGCGGTCCCCCACTCTGTACTCCCAGGCCGGCTGTTTTCTCTTGTATTTCCTACCGTTTCAGTCACCCCTTTCTTTGAGAATAAGGATTTTGAGCCCGATGGTAAACATGCTCCCCGAAACCTTTCTTGTCTCTCTAGGAGGATGGAGTTCCGGTTTTCAGCAGCACGAATTCCTTCCAGGTGAGTGGTGCAGGGTGGTGGCATAGGTGCATTCGGATGTGCAGTGTGAATATCGGGGGTAGAAAAAGACGGTGAAGGCGCCAGAGAACTAGCTTGTTCCTCGAGATCAGGCACATTTGAACTGTGGCGGTCGGCATCATCCCTTCCAAAAACAACCCCAGATACATGTTGCTTGACCCTGTCCAGATTGCACTATTATCCGATACAGTTAGCATTATGCGGACATACCTATAAAGTCATCTTTTAAGGGATTAAACATACTCTTGTCAGCCCGATACTTGTCAGTAACAACGCCAATGCTTCCGCTGCTACGGCTATGATTAGCATAATACTCCAATGGCCACTCAATGCCCGCAAGAAGAACTCTCCTGGACTCTCCGGGGGCAGAATGTTCATCATGTATGCTTGCATCAATCTTTTCATAGCCCCTGCAGCCATTTCCCCAAATGCGTTTGACGTTGTAAGTAAACCGATAGATATGCCAACATCACTGTGAGACTTGCAGGATGCCGATACACAAACTAACAAACTAATCCACACCATACCAGCTCCAAATCCAATGATGGCTTGGGACATGAATATCTGGAATGTTTGTATAAGGTATACGTCGGTGTATTGAAAGATCTGTAAAGGACTATTGTTAAATAGATCTGCTAATACGAAAAACTCAAAGTGTAGTTACCAGAAGGCCACAGATCATAAGAAGCAGCCCACAGGTCACAAAAGACTTATAAGTCCTAGTCAACCGAATCAAGAATCCAACAAAAAAACCGCCTACAATCACGGAGGTAAACTCGACCTATATAACTATTAGACCTACACGGATGTGAGACTTTCATAATAGGAGGGAAGTCGTACATTCATGAGAGCTTGATTCCCTTGTAAAGATTCAATAATCCTTAGATATGGAGTGGGCAGATTTTCTGGTCGATCCCAGAGGGACCAACAACCGAGCTTCATGGAAAAATTTGCGAAAAAGCCAATAGCACATGCTACAAGAGTTGAATGAGTCCTCAGGAACCTCTCTCTGAAAAGAGGGTAGCATTTTTTCTTATAGCTGTTGCAAAACTTTCCCCAACCCTCCAGTTTTCCTTCCTCCTGCGACTTGGCAATACTCGCGGACAACTCTGCCGCAGCTTGTTCAATTGAGCAGGAACTATATCCTCGAGGTGCCGCAGGCCCCATGATCATTTCACGCTCACCTGGAAGAGCGCCCCATGTTACTCTGGGCTGATGCGGATGCTGATGCTGTGATTTTTGTCTTTGTCTCTTATGTTCTGCATTCAAACCTTCGTTTAAGTAGCGCTCCCAAAGTGCGAGTAAAATGATACATAGGCCTCCACTAGTCAGCAGCACTAGCATCCAGATTCCGATCCCGGTTTGCATTCTCTCGGAAAGGGACACGGTCGTAGACAAAAGTCCCAGACCCAAAACCCAGAGAAGCATTCCCAAAGGGTCCAATTCACAGATATGCAAGCGAATTCTTTTCAATGTTCCTTTGGGGTCCCACCAGATGTGATTATGAACATGGCTTGATGATGGAAAGAAGCCTCCATGCTTTGCCCGGAGATGGGGGATATATGAAATCACAAGAGATGGAACCACAACTGGAATTGAAAGTCCGAAGTAAATCCAGACAGGGATGTTCCTATACCGGAGCTAGTTCAGCACTGGGATGTTTTGGGGATGTTTAGGGCGTAAAAAAGATATCTTACCATTGAACTTTTCCAGTGATCACCTGTGCAACAGCCGGTTTAGTCCAAATCCAGAGGACCGAACTCATTTGCAAACCCCACAAACATGTCCCTCTCCAGCTCAGGTCACTAGTATCAGCTACAATAACTTGAGATACTAGCAAAGCGCCTGACATCCCTAGCTGGGACAACGCATTGCCTGCACTGAAGGATTCCCAAGTCACGGAAAGTGCAGTGAGACCTATCCCTCCACTAGCAACCAGTACAGCAGCCAGGAGAGCAAAAGGACGGGATTGTGTATTCGTCAATTTAGCAACTGGATTTTTACTCCGTTGTCAGTGCCCTGTTTGATCCAGCCAATAATCAAAGCATAAGAGGAGACTTACAGATAATGACCCCGATGATTTTGGATACATCCAACATTGACAAAGCCAACTCGAATTGATAGAGCCTGATATCACCTCTCATTGCAAAATCATGCATAGCTTCCTGAATTATTAAAACAGAATTTATAGAGCCAAGTCCGTAGAAACTAACTAGAATAACGAGGCTGAGAAGAGTTAGCGGTTAGTTACCAGAATATAATGGGAATGGAGGGAAATAAGAGTTAGCCCACCATGTATAACATGCCGTCAAATTACTCCTACTCCAATTTCTGGAGACGGCTCTTGCTTTTCTGGTCCCGATGTCTTCATCCGTTTCCCCAGGCACTTCAAGGTGCACTGTATCGACGACTTCAAACACCTCGTCCCTGGGACGACGCGCTTTGAATGCGTTAATGGCACGATTCTTAAGACCACTTACTTCTGACTTCAGAAAGTTGATCAGCCGCTCGTGCCAGGAAATTTTGCGATGGATTTCCCAAGTTTCTTCAATGGTAGGGGGAATATTCTGAAATCCGAAAGGATCCGTCTGGTACACGGGAGGAGTAACGAAGTCATAGCCGCCCGCACTCGGATGCGGAGGGGGGGGAATATAGACAGGAATAGGGATAGGGGTTGATGGAATCGAGTTAAAATTTCCCTTTTCTTTTGAAGATCTTGCTTGTCTTGCGGGTTCCATTATAGCAGGATTCATCTTTGATAAATCTTGAATAATACCTCTGCAAATTGCTTGATACTATCACTGTTGATGATATCAATGATAGGATCTCAGGAAGTTGTTGATGATGAAAGAAGATGAGATAAGATAAGTCCACGTAAATTAGCCGAGATGTAGATGGTGAATTATTGTAAGAGATTAGATCGAAGAGAGAGGGGGGGGGGAGTACGTACTTCCCGTCTACACCTTAATTTCTTGAAGAGAGCTAGTCCCAGTGTTACCAGAGCAGCCGAAAAATAAGATGTAGCTACTGTACTCTCCCGATATTCATCCAATACATCTGAGCTATAGGCTTTCGACAAGCTGCTTCGAGTACTACATATACACTTTTTATTTTTGATATTATACGTATAGACTTGAATATTGTTTCCTTCCAAGATGTTTGTTAATTTCTCTAGTTTCTCTAGCTACATATATAAGGTAGCGTGATGGGTTTTCATTTTCTACTATATACTATTATTGTATATATTTAAAATAATTAGTAGAAAGTATTCTCTTCAAGAGAAGTACATGTAGTACCCAATTCGAATATTTCCATATCGTTCTGTAGATCCTGTCCGATTGTTTTCTCTTCCCTCCGCGCACCTACCCCTGCAAAGTTTAAAGCTACATGTATACGTGTATAAGATCAATACATTTATGGATGGCGAACGTATATGTAAACATTAGAGCCGCCCCCAATCAATCTACAACCACTGGGTAAATCTTGTTGGTACCTAGATTATTTTCAGTAAAACAACGGGATGTCGATAACTCTATATCACCTCGATTAATATCGCCAGATGCATCAAAAGGATCTTTCCACATACAATGTCCCATGCCAAGATCGCGCAGTTACCCCGAGCTTTCCAACCACTTATCCATCTCTAAGCCAGCAACAGCAACAACCCCACCAATGAGACAGAGAACACCCTACCCCCACCCCAAAGCGCACGATTACACAGAGATTCGCCCTAAAGCACAATCGTATAACACCCCGCCTCCCCAGTACATCCTTCTACCTATTATCATGATCAACTGCAACAAAGGACCGAATCTGATCTACCACCTATTCCAATACGCCCGCATCGACACGTGCACGCTCGATCCCGTATCAGCCCATGCAACGCCATCTATCCCGAGTGACATCTGGTGAATATATCACACACCCTCACAACACGAAAGAGGAATCTAACACCCCAGTCATAGTCATAGGGTTGACTCTTCCGTGGTCACCACTACCCAAGCTCATACGAAGCACTCTCGATCCCGACATAGCAGCAGTCATAGACTGTCACTCGCCGCGCACAGACCTTAAATTGGATTCTAGGTCTTCCAAGTAAAGTCTGGAATAGCGTCTTGTATGTTACGGCAGATCAGATGAGATTCCATATATGAATCGGGAGGAATTAGTGGTGGTTAATTTAATTTAACCTATAACTTCTGTATACTAGCCGGATTGATGTCATAGGCTTCATCATAACCAGTACCTCCTGAACGGACATGCGTATTTCATGAGCGAGCTAGGATCATTTCGGGGCAGGCGTTGTGTCGTAAATAAGCCCAGTATATGTGAGGTGAAAGAGAGATATCTTAATCAATTAGCTATACTTATCACTGCTTATATACATAATTCGGATATTACAACTTTAATGATACACTTACGTCAACTTCCCCGCCACATACCTTTCCGGAGAAATACACTGTCCAATCAAAACATGGAAGGAAAAAAAAACCACCTCAAACCCAGCCCCACCTTCAGCCTACGATAATTTCCGGAAACTCACCCGCACAGGGCCCAGACCCGCCAATAGGCTCAGTCTTACCTGGCGAATAATACCACGTTCTTCTTCAATACCGGACGGGCAAATATCGGTAGCATCTAGCCCAGAAACATTAGTAATCGGGAAGCAATAATTCGGCCCCGACGCCCAAGTAGAACATCTCTCCACTCTTTTATTCGGCCCCCAGCACTGGAGACAACAGTCCTCGCTCCCAGTAACATCCGGGAACTTCAGCGTTCCGGGGCCATCGTTGGGGACTTGAATACCGTCGGCACCGACGATGCGTTAGGACGCAGGTGCAGGACACATTGTGGCAGTTACCGTGATGGTTGTGGTGGGTGTTTGAGTGCTTGTTGAAGTGGTGGTAATGGTGGTGATTGTGGGGATCATTACGGTAGCGGTGGCGGCCTCGGTGGTCAGGAAGGTTGAGGGAGCGAGTACAGAGCTGGTGGAAGTGACTGCACTGCCAGTCGGTAGGACAGCTGCAACCGTTGCTGGTAGTTGTAACAGTCACGGTTTCCTTAGGAACGATGATATAGCTTGCCAAGCTGGTGTGCTCATCACTTACACTGTGGTATGATTAGTCGCAGCGGCCACCACAGAAGTGATAATTGAGTAGTCACCACATCGGTAATAGAGTTAAGCCCAGTTTCCGTAACAAAGCGTGTCGCAATTACCCTATCGGTAGGGCGTCTGTCACCGTAACATCCGTCGTAATAGTCGTGGTTCCCTTAGTGAGCGTTAAGGTTTTGCTGACAATCTTTGTAGCATGCACTTTTTTAGTCTTTGTGGATGTTATGAGATAGATGGCTTGATGGGTACCAAGCCATGTTACGCACCACTTCTCGAGATTGTTTTCGCGGATGATGTTTGCTGTGTCCGCCTTATTGGTATGACCCCACCCAATAACCACCATTATAATTATTCTGAAAGCAAACACTCAAATACAGAAGGGGCCTCATCAGTTCCTATGGCAGAGGGGAGCTCTCTCCATCCTTATAGGACTAAAAGCTATCGTCTCTAGCCAAATGCATGCAGAATCCACATTTATGATGAGACAGCCATACGCGAACTATAGAGTTAAAGTCGTGATAACCGGGGGGAAACTACACCGGCACATATTCCTCCAGGGGTACATGAATTGAGAAATCATCTCTGTGGCTTGCGACTCGGCCCTTACACTTTTGCCGTTTCCCCCCTAGGTGTGTCCCACCAGTGAAGAAAGATCTCAAACAAGCAGGAAATCTTTCCCTATCCGAGCGTTGCCAAATTTCTAGCTAATTCTTTCGTGAAGCTGCTGATGTTCTACAAAATGCAACATCCAGAGATGGGAAATCCCTACCAGTCCCCAAACAAACTTTTCAACATAAGGATAACTCTAGTTCATTTGGTTTGATAGGCACAGTATTTCTTGACTACAAATTAGCCTTCTTCGCAAAGAAAGATTCCGACAGCTAGTGCTCCTGAGGGCTAGAAAATTGGAAGAGCGACTTGGAGGTTTAAATTTACTAGGGCAGATGAGCACATGGGGAGCATACCATTAAAAAGGGGGACGAGGTTGTCATGATGCTGGAGAAATGAGAAGTTATGGCGATGGCATTGCATTCAGGGAATCATATGAAACGGTAGCTGAATGGCGGTCTTCCAGGTAACAAGGTAAGTACGAAATCCGTGCCGATGACTGAAGTTCTAGCTGTACCACAACCAGTACCAAACCAGCGTAATAATATTGTTTACTCTATTTGAATCCATATGCCTAAGTTACTAAAATGAGCATATACGAGCTGGGATCAACACTTGATATATCGTTATCAATTGGATATTCACTACTATTGGAATTTATAATAACGTCACCTCCGCCGTAAGGCGTTGTGTAGCTATAGAGAGATCTGGTGGTGCATGTCTCAAAGCCTGCCAAGACATTATATGAGTCCTGAATCAGTTCCATAACCAGAATAGGTACTCCTGTTATAATAATATATCCTTATACGGAATTCAGAGCTAGGTTTTCCTTTATAGGGTACCTTTTTTCAACCTCATGAAAACCAAAACGACGGCCAGTCAACTCACTATATCGAGGAGAGAGCAGCTCCCTGTATCAAGTCTTCACAATACCGAAAAAAAAAGTATGGTCCCAAGGTGAGCCAGACAGTAGCCGGGGATGCTCGGGTTGGGACCATACTTTATTCCTCAGCAAGTAGAGCGTGTTGGCCACACTCATATTTTCAAATTCTGAGCTCAAATCCCGAGCTCTTGGCGGGCTATCCACACCAAAAACCAGTCGCCAAGAACTAAACATTTAGACTCAGAAGTTATTGGCCAATACGCTCTATTAAATAATCTAGTTCTTCCCGAGCGGACGCCGGTTAAGGCTTCGTTTAGATACACCTGATAAACGCGATCTATAGTGTTTTTAATTTTGATAACGCCATTACAAACAACCTTGGATACTGTAACGTATTTTGCAAAACAGAAAAGGTTGCGATACAAAAAACAAAAACACGCCCACTCACAACACTACATGTCATCACATGAGAAACACTTTCTTCCTTGACAAGCGAGATCTAGTAATTGGTCTTAGACAGAAGAGTTTAAATTTGGCGGACTGGCTTGGCAACCGGGTAAAAACACATTCTGTGAAAAATACCTTTAGGTAATATTGCAATTAAAACTTTGTTATCTAAAAACTTCGCCTATTTGGCATACTACTTATTCAAGGAAATATATTGATAACCGAATTCTTAGAAATAGGTTTGACCTATTTCTTCACTTGCAGAATGGGAGGTAGCCAGCTAACAATAACCTAGCCCCACCATAGGACCGGATCTTAAGTAATGGGTCGCGACAGGGCGAGATTGCCTCAGGCGCAGATCTCGGCTTTGTGCGTTGGGGTGTGGTCTGTTGCGCCTAAAAATTGTCACTCAGAGTCACGATTCTGGCGCGCTTAATAAAGTCGGTTTGACAACCGCCATCCGAGCTACTGAGCTAGTAACGCAGAAATCCCACGTTTAGTACCTTAGACATCAACCTCTGCGGCTCTCCCCACCTCCCATCCCCCATCTCCTACCTCCTACCTCCTATCTCCTACCCACCTACCCTACCCCCCTATCCCCTACCTACACCGATGTTCTGACACTATACTGACACCTGTGTTCAGCACCCAAATTAACACCCAAGCCAACACCTAGTAAAACATCCAAATCCGACTCCGACTCCGAACCCGGCACCAAATCAACGCCCCCAGATTCACAGACCACAGGTAGGGCCAAGGTAAGCACAGGCGCTCAGTCGGGATAGCCATACATATATACGTCTACCATACCACAAAGACATGTGGTCGGAAGAAGGTTTCGCGAGAGCCTAATAACCTGCTGTACAACATCAAGCAGCTGGCTGGCCCTACCAGAGAAAAAGGGATTGCCGGCGTAGGGGGAAATGCTAAGACTGTAAAGTGTAGAAATCCAAAGTGTACAATTCACAGGTGCATAAATCAGAGTAACTTTCAACGATAAAGAAATTTTTTTTCAGAAGATTTGTATGGCCAAGTTTCAAGAGGGTTAAATATGTTGAAGTTAGTGAGATTAGGATACATACCCCCCAAAACAACTCGGATTTAGGTTGCTTTGAAAAGATGGAGAATCGGTCAGCCAGGACCAGAGTATATGTATATTTAAAACACGAGCCTGGTATTTTGGCCTGGTGTCTTAGATACCGCTACAAGACATTCAGTACATGGTATCTTGAGCTTCTCGAGGAGGTGGACTTGACATGGGACACAAATTTCGAAGCAGGTACGAGATTCTGTTTGGCTCATCAAAAGAGCTGGGCATACCCAGCTGATAGCAGCAGATATAAATGGTTTTCATCAGATATCTAACACTTAAGAGAGAACTCCTAGTAGAATTATTGGATGATACACATATTTAAATAAATAAGGAAAAAAGGTCTCGTGCAGACATTTTGCCCTGCGCGGCGTACCGTTTGCCTCACCAATTATCTGGTTGTCATTGTGACGTTCTGCCAGACCTCTCATCTGACAAAATATATATACCCGACTTATGTAAGGCGTTCATTACTACATATATGTATCGCAAGGTATGTACTCTACTGCATCAGGTAAGCAAATTCTCTTGGCCCCAGTCCAGTTTTCAGTAATACGAGGGGTCATGACCTTTTCGCTGATGACTCCCCGCACCAAGCCTCTCCTCGCCTCGCCGCCCACCCTCGACCCCCTCCGCACCGCCCGCAATCGCGATCGAAACCCGGGGCACCACCCCCTTGCCTCCGGGAATCTGTGGTACAGGGCGCCCGGCGCATCTCTCTATCCAATCATCCAGTTTCGTTGACAAACGTGGTGCCTCTTTGGGCGTGTGGGTTGCTATGTACCGGGTGTAAATAAACCCCCCCCGCGATCCGATCGCCCTATTCATCTCACCGATGGATGTCTGTCCATGGGGGGGCGGAATGGTAGATAAGGGGAGTAAGCGAATGGATGGGATGAAACATGTGCGTGGAGGAGGAGTGGAGATAGGAATATTGCTGGATGTCTGTATGGTGTGAGGGTTGGGGTCTTGGGGGTTCTTGGGGGTTCTTGGGTCTGACGGATCTGTAGGCTTGGGCCGGAGTGTTATGGGATGTGCACGTGGAGACGTGTTTTCTCCATACCGGTGGGTTTGGGTTTTTGTGGTGATCCTTTTTTTTTTTTTGTTGTAACGGTGGTCATTACCGCTTCCCCCCCTCCCCCTTTCCAAGACTTTCTGCTTTCTCAACAAGACAACAGCCGTCTCGCCTCGCCTGGGCTTGGGGCACATCATTCTAGATCTGGATCTGGGCGGATCGAATAGGGGTGTTCATCAGGAGTCACTCGCGCTTGGACGTCTCGCGGAGATCCTTTTTTTTTTTTTAAGAAAAAAAAAATGTCTGACTTGCCCAGCCCGGGGGCATCATGTATGTAGAGCAGACGTTAGAGTATTATTATTGTACTCGGCTCTTGGGGATCTTTGACTTTGCCAAGACTGACTGCGCTGCCTGTTTTGGAAGCCCAGCGCCGATGAAGCTCTCTATTATTTGTTTTGACCTTCGCTCAGAAACGTTGTGGGTGTAGGAGTAGAGCAGAGTAGACTCGTAGAGTGAGTAGAGTAATCATACTCTGCCCCCCCCCCCAGATAAAGAAACGTTAAATCAACTTGCCAACTCCGCCTGTTATGCCTTTCGCCAAGTTTATGTTGACGTCACTGACTTTTTTTTTTTTTTATGTAGTTGAAAGTCAGTCGTCAGTCGTCAGTCGGTCATGATCAGGCTTATCCACCCGTAATTTAATTTGATTATGCCATGCTACTCTATGCCATGCCATGCTACTCTATCCTCACTGCCACCATCATCACCGCAATTAAGCCTGCAAGGCAATCAGTCAGTCAGTCAGACAGTCAGCCAGTTCTCTTGTTCTTTCCTTTCCTACCTTTCCTTCCCCTAGCTCCGTGACCATATTGATCGACGCATCCAGTAACAAAAAAAAAAAAAAAAAAAAAAGCTTCCCTAATCTACATACTTTACATCTCATATTTTTTTCCCTCACTCCCTCTCACCAACCAACCACCACCCCATCATCCCATCATCATCGAAAACCCACCCGAATCGGTTACCCCGCCAAACCAAACCAAGTCTCGCGTACACCCACCACCCAATAGGTCAGTCGGGCGAACAAACAAAACAAAACAAAACAAAAAAACATCCACATATATAAAAAAATGTATCCCGATACCTACCTTCCCCATGTACATAAAGAAAGAAACTCTCCACCATCATATGTGACAGCTCCAACGTCCCCACTCCGCGATCGGATCGAGCCACCCACCCCCCGATCCTATCTATCTATGCAAGCGCTGCATATTGCAACCCAAACCCACCCCCCGAAAAGAAGGCCAATCGGTCATTTCCCTTGCCTCCCCCGGAATATGTAAGTCGTCGCGTCACTTGGCATCACTCGCCCTGTTTTCGTTTCGTTTCGTTTCTTTCGTGTGGGCATACGTATGTACCCGTACCCGTACCGCCTGCCAGCGCCTAATGAATGGGTGAATGGAATGATGGCATAGCAGCTGAGGCGCTGGCTGTGCTGGGTTTCTAGCTAGGTAGCTAGCTAGTTACAAGGTAGGTACTGTAACATTGACTGACATCTCCCCCAAAACGAAACCCTGCGCAACAACAACCGCCACCACAACCACCCCACGAGTACCACCACCCACCACCACCACAGCAAGGAGAATTGTCCGACCACCCCCCTGTAAGCAGGGCCACCTCAACAAACTTTCTGGAACACCCATAGAACACGCCTAAATCACGTCAAAGCCACTGTCACCACACACCCCACCCCAGCCAGACCATCTATTGGCCGGGGAGGGGAGGGGGGCGGATGCACTTTTCGCCGCGCGCGCTGTAAGATTTTTTTTTTTACAGGATGGATATCCGGGTTTTGCCAAGGCTGAGGACCCTGAGTTGGATGGACGGGGATATGGATGGGAATAGCGTCATGGTCAGTAGTGTTGTGTATGAGAGCAAGCAAGCAAGCAAGCAAGCAGGCAGGCAGGCAGGAGACCTTGAACCCAACCCGCGCGCACTGCTGTCAACCAGGCGAGCGGGTATGGTATGGTCGGATTTCACATGATAATAATGGTAGGTGGGTAGTAAAGTAGTAGTAGGTGAATTTATTCAATTCCTTTAGACCCTCCTGTGCTGCGCGTGCACAGATCTCACCCTATAGAAGAACCCTGTAGAGAAAAAAAAAGAAAAAAGAAAAAAGAACCCCGAGGAGAAGAAAAGGCCAACAAAAGAAAAAAATAGTAGCACCCAGCGAACGAAGAAGTTAATATATATAGGAAAAAGGAAAGAAAAAAAAAATCCAAGGCCAATAATTCAAAAGGCTCAAACTGTTGTATCCCAACGCTGTGAATAAGCAATAGAAAAGAATAAACTCAATAATCAAACTCCGTAGTGTCCGCCAGCCCAGCCCGACAGTCTCCGCTGCCATGTTAGAAGATAAAAGGAAAAATTAGAATCCCATCCCACCAAAAGCTAGGTAAAAGAGAAAAAAAAAAAAAAAGGAAAAAAAATAATCCCAAAACCTTCCCAGTCGAAATATAAAGAAAAGCAAAAGAAGAAGAAAGATCACATGTTTATGATGCACTATCTAAGATCTAAGACCTCAAGTACTCAATAACATCTTTACCCCAGAAACAACGCTTCTTGTACTTTCCAACTTCTTCTCCCATACCCTCAACACCCCTAGCAAGCTCCTCTCCAAGGCCTTCGGCCTTCACCTCAGCAAGGGTGTACATGTAAGTCTTGACCGTCAGGACCGCAGCGTGAGATCCTGGCAGCTTCCACAAGACTTGGCGCTCCACTCGCAGCCTGCAGCTCCTGGGATCGACAGTCTCATCTTCAGGCTCATCATCCTCGTCATCAGAGTACATGTGGTTTCCGGAGAGCGCAAACAGGCGATCATCAGTGGTGATACTCCAGTTGAAGCGCCTGACGGCGTTTTCAAGCCCGGGGCGCAGCTTGGTGAAGAGGCGGTTCATGGAGGCCGAGAGCCTATCACCGGGAGCGGGCGCATGGTGAATCTCGTCAAGAGTCAAACCAGTCCTCTTCTCCGGGGCAGCGCCAGATGGGAAGCAACAGGCGAAAGCAGCAAGGGAGTAGAGGCCGTTTGAGTCGGGGAGGAGAAGCATGAGATCTTCCTCAATAGTTGTGGCGAGGATCTTGAGCGCTGGGGCGGGATCCGATGGGTTTGTGTGTGGCGGGGGTGCGATCGGGTGGGTATCGTGGGTGATTGTGTTTGTGAACAGTGTTCCGGAGGGAGACAGCATGAAGTGGGTTGGGAACCTGACCGGAAGATATTTCTGTAGCACAAAGGTGTAGAGTTCGGCGACAGCTGGGATGGATGCGGGAGATGAGTGTAGGATCATTTCCGTGGGCTGAGTCTGAATGATACGTTTCCGTAGCGAGATTCTTGACGGGTAGAGACGATCTAGGAGGATGAGATCATTGGGAGAGCAAGAATCGATTCCTGTTTCACGAGATTGTTAGTATGTACAAAACCACCCAGCGAATTCAGATGAAAGGGGGAAAAAAAAAAAAAAAAGGAAAAAAAAAATTGTACGAACCAAGACCATCTGGGGGAGCAGCTCCCATGGAAAGCGAATAGATAGGTTTGAACGGTCTAAATTTCGCGGGTGACATCTCTCTGTAATTGAATCCAGCAAGAGAGGTGATATTCACCACCGGGAGTGGGCATTTGTATGCCTGGATTAATTTTTCCGAGTCAGGTACATGTACCTCTGGTGCCGGTGTCGATGTTGAAAATGAAGATCTACGACGTCTAAGATATCCTAGAACAAGAAATATGGCACCCAAAGAGACAACACCATAGGCCGCGGAAGCAGGCCCAGTGGGCAGCTGTGAACCAGGGCCGAAACGGAGCATATCTGATTCGAAGATTTGATTTCCTTTGTTGAATAAGGAAGATGGTAAAGAATACGAGTAGGATTGGGGTGTTGACTCAGATAACGCTGGAAAGGATGAGGAAGGAATGGTGGCGGTATTGACGATGATGTAGGGATGTAGTAGTAGTAGTGAGGTATTGACTTGATCTATGAAAGATCAAGAGCAGGTAAAGGGGAGGGGGGAACCAAAGTTTATATTGGAATTATTTAATATAAAGAATTGGCGGGGATTATATTTGGATGTTACCGTCTGTGCGGAGAAGACTGTTCTGATCGAGTGTGGGTAAGTCTGAGTTTGAAAGTAGGTGTGGGTGTGGTGGGTTGTATTTGTGTGGTGTGTGTGTGTGTGGGTGTGCGTGTGTGTGTGGTGTATGAAGGCCGAGGAAGAGGAGGAGGATGAAGGAAACAAGCAGTCTTAATAAAGTAGAGAGAGAGAGAGAGAGAGTACATACATGTACTACATGTACTTACATGTAGGATTATGGATCTCTTGGCTCAGTAGTTCAATCTTTCCATAGATGAAAAGAGACTAGAAAGTAATCCATCCGTCAATCCTCGATTTGAAAGGCCAAGATCAAAAGAATGAGTGATTGCCCTGCCTACATGATGTTACTCTCTACGTCCACTCAACTCAACTCAACTCACTCCACTCACTCACTTGCCGGTGGCTTCTGTAGTCTATCTCCTTCCTTCCTTCCTGCCTACGCACACACACACACACACACATTTACTTACCTGCCTAACTGCCTTGCCGCTAGTAGCTACCTGGACTGACTAGCTGCCTATGTACATGTATTCTCTCGATATCTCCCTTCTCTTGCGCAACGCCTTGTCCCTTCTCTCTGTCTCTGTCTCTGTCTGTCTCTCTCTCCCTCTCTCTCTCTAAACTCTATAAGCACTGTGTCAAAGAGTCTGTCGCTCTAAGCCTCGCGTATCTTATCTTTTACGCTAGATAAGAAAAAATAAAAAATAAAACCTCCCCCTTTGAGTAGGAATAAGAAAAAAAAAGAAGAAAAAAAAAAAAAAAAATACAATCCTGTAATTAGGATTACAAGGGACCACACTAAACCTTTTGCCATCTAGATAACCTTAATTCTATTTGTAATTTCCCCTTTCAACAAGACACACAAATCCCCAAACAACAAAAACAGCAGCAACGACATAAAAAGACACATATGCAGCATATGATAATCCTCCGCTCTCTCTCTCTCCCTCTCTATCTCTCTCCCCCCTCCATTCCCGTCGTAACCGCTTGAGTAACCCTAGCCCTCCATGATTTTTTTTCTCCTGACCAATCCCAACACCCACGTGTCGGTCCGGCTTGCTAGACTTGCTTGTCCAGATCAAAATTGTAATCATAACAATTAAAATAATAATAATAGCAAGCCCTGATATGACTCTCTCTCTATCTCTCTCTCTCTCTCTCTCTCTCGGTTCTGATCTCTGTGCCCCCTTTCACATTCTCTCTCTCTAATATGTTCCGTTGTTCCCTTGCTGTTGCTTCTGCTGTTACCAGTGCTAGCTAGCTGCTTGCTGCTAGCTGCTGCCTCGGCCCAATTGGACATGCCGCGCTCAATGTATGTAACGGTCCCCTAGTCCGAATCGATATGTTGATGTTTTCTTTTCCGATGGATGGATGGATGTCTGTTCTGTCGGTTTGCCTACCTGCAGGATTAACGCCAGTGGAGACTACCTGAGCTTGTGTGTGTCTCGTCCCTGTGGACCTTGGGTCGCGTCCCTGTTTTTAGTACCGTATTCCATCATCTCACTTGCCACCAAGCGCAATTAGGTTTTCTGTCCTGTCCCAGAGTCCCCCCTCCACCCCCCTCCACCCCCCTCCCCCAGTCTGTAATCTGTATGTGTGTCTCGGTCGGGTTTAATATAACGCAAGGTTAGAAGTAACGCTTTTGGTCTCAGGCATCTTCCTCTATCCTGTCCATCAGCGAGCCCCGCTTTATTCATCATCATAATCATCACCACCCCACTCCCCCTCCACATACCGAAAAAAAAAAAGTAAGCACCAACGCCATCTCGGGCGAGATTATGTTGATCCCGTCATGGCAAGCCCGCACCCTCTCCCTCCCCCCCCCGGCCTAAGCGTGACGCGCATGGCGCGGAACCTGTCGCCGGTAAACACGGACATGAAGGGACCAGTGCCGTTTGTTAGCGCGTTTGCTTTTTGTTTTCGGCTTCGCTAGTTGATATTTTTGCACTACCCAACCTAGCCCAACCAAACCAAACCAACCTCCCCCCCCCCAAAAGGAGAACACCAACCACAATAACCATCACCATCTCCACAGGCCCGAAAGCTCTTCGCGCAGAAAAGTGATGGATAGATGCGGGGTGAAAAAGGCGATCGCGGGGGTCATGATGCGGCCCTGTTTGATTTCCTTTTTTTGTTTCGTCAATCCCGCCAGTACACTCAAACATCTGCCCCTCCACCCAAGATGGTTCCCTTCCCCACACAAAGTATTAATCGCCTCCAGGGGGGGTCAAAAAGTTATAAAGGATTTCGACCCTTCGTAGCACATGCGAGGTACGGGTCTTGTTCCCGTTTTGATGGGGCTTACGAGCCTCAACCTGTGGGGGAACCGGGAGACGCAGGGTACAGGACCCGGGAATTATCACGAGAGGCGGAGGACCCTGGAAATATACCCACATCTACTAACCACTAACTTCTAACCTGGTTCTGGAAACAAAACTTGAATCCAGAACACGGATTTGTTTTCATCAACAAATGCGATTTTCAAAACATACCTTATCATTTGCTCTCTGACCCCTCTGTACCAACTAAACTTAGCGCCTCGCTTGCGTATGATACTCGAGTTTGTAGCGTATCCCTGAATGCTCTCAAACTGAACCAGCGGCTCGAATCCTGACCCCTCTCCTCCTTCCAGCTCCTCCTCCTCCTGCTCCTCCTGCTCCTCCATGTTCATCTCTTTCCTCTTTCCCGTGCTCACAAAGAACAATAATCGTCATCATATCACGTTCACTAATCAATTCCAACTCATCATTCCCCCAAAAAATCCGAAACATCTCCCCATAAATCGCACCGCGGGAATCTCCCCCTCATGCTCCTCATCCATAGGCCATCCTCGCATTATCAAATACATACCCACCACCTCCTCCCCCTCCGCGTGATCACCGGATTCTTACCTCTTAATTCCAGTGTAACGTTTATTTCATTACTCTTGTACACAGCAGTCTAAGAACCCGAATAATAATCCTCCTGGTTGTAGAGTAGAGCAGTCGCAGAGCCAGTGAATATGAATTTCCGAATCTCCGGGTGCGACGCTATTATCTGTCTGTGCGTGCACGAACCCGAAGGTGTGGCTGAACTCCCCCATTCTTCCCTTCCGCATCATTAGACTTTCCACGAGTTCAGCCAGAAAGCTGCAGATTAAGACTCAGAGAACGGACATGCACGGGACCGCCCACAGGTAGCCTCGCAGCTCTCCCGCTAATAACCCACCATGCCACATATTCCGTTTCCGGGAAGAAGGGAAGGGAAGACTAACACTTAATTGAACTGACTTCCCTTCGATCTCACTAAAGCACCTGTCCTTAACAATCTAACAATCACCATACTTCCCGCCGCTCGGCAGGCAGCATTCCGACACCAAACCAAAATGAAATATCCCTCCCGCCGTGTGAACTCAGTGCCGTCGACAAACAGTCAAATACCAGATATCTCGAAGCAACACCCACGCCACCGTCACCTGTATGAAGCCTCGCCATAACATGCCACCCCTTTACGAGCCGTTCCATAATCGGCGGTGTATCGAAGAACGTTTTCCTATACACATGTCACCAAATAGTAGTAAAGGCCTCACGCACGTTCCATATAAAGAAGTATAGGTGAGACAAAAAAAAAACGGCAGAACTTACGGCGACATCTACTATACGTCGGCGGCTGAAGCATGGTGGGCTGTTGTCAGGTTGCCAAAGGAGATGTCAGTGCGCTCCTAGTGGTAACTAACTATAGCTAACCATAGTGGTCTTGTAGCTTGTTAGAATACATGCGAGGTGATGTGACTGAGTTGAAAATAGGCAAGCTATTGTAGCCTTTCATGGTAAAGTGGTTTTCGGTCGAAGAACTAGTTGATGTCAACAGCTTGGTTCGTTATCGGTTGGCGTAAGGAAGCACGTGAGGTCTAATCAGGAAACATCACGACATTCGAAAGAATAAAAGATGGAGTCATAAAGAAGTAAAAGGAGGAGAGGAGGAGAGGTAAGAGGATAAGGAACAGGACCAAGTATTAGGTGAAATTTCAAACCCAAGAAACACGGACAACCTTGGAGGTTGAGAAGAAACAAAAAAATAAAAGGGTACTTGGAAGTAAATGATGAGGGAAATAAAGATAAGAAATAGATTGACACTTACATATAAACCAACTCATCAGCCCTGCCTACATTTCCCACTCCCTCTTATCTGTGAGTATAGGTTCAAAAACCGTTCCACCCTTACCTTCTTATCGTTCGTTGTTTGTGTTTGGAAAGGTAGTTGGTGTTTGGTCGGTAGGTAGTTTTTGCAGCCTGGCTTTCGAAGATAAGTACCAAGTACCTCCGGATTATATTCGTCAATAACCGATAAGAGCCCTCCCTTTCCACCGTGGGTGTGGTGCGTGCGTGCAAATAAAGTGCTGGTATACGTAGAGTACAGTAGATTGGGTCGCTCTGCTCATCTAGTTTTCCGGGGTCCGGGGAAACGACGGTTCGCATGTGTGGGTGCCAGCAGTGATTCGCGCGAGCGGGAACTCTATAAATTCGCGCAGGGGGAGGGGAGAGATGGTACCTGAATTTTCTGCAAGAGTCCTACTAGCCAGTAGTCGGTACTTGGGCGGCGTTTCTGTTGAATAAACAAAAGGAATAATCAAAACTAGTCTAAGATCCGGGGGAAAACCGATCATCATAAACTTTGCCATCGACTAGGATGATTGAAAGAACAGCCCGCGCGATGCCGAGCTGGGCCGAGGGTATCGACCTATATAGTATCAGATCATAAATACCTGACAACAACTGCAGCATAAGCAGTGCAGTGCATACATAGGAGAAGGAAACTGAAAAAAGAGGTAGGGAGGAAAAAAAACATCCCCTTACGGCGGGGAGATGTTGTATTTATCTGCATTGATACTGAACTGATAGGATTGGTTGGCCCGTTTGATCGTGGGCTGCACCTGAACTGTAGTGTAGCTGTGCCGAGACTTGGCTAGCTGAAGGGAGCCCCACGAGATCTGTTCGAAAGAGAAAACCAACCCATATATAACCACAAAGGTGTATTGGCTGCCGTGACTATATCGTTTAGGAGATCTACACGGTACTGGTGATAATTGGAGAAGGTCTTGACTTGTGGACCTTATACTTGGTTGCCGGAGAGGAGCATGTAGGCCAAGAAGTAGGCCAAGAAACGTGGTGGTATGCGCGATGAAAGGGTGAGATGAGGTTAGTGGCTTTTCAAATTCACCCTCTTGAGATGGTATATATATATACGAAGAAGTGATTTTCTTGGGAACTTTCAACGCTGTTATATTGCTTTTTGTGAATCTACATACCTTTTCTATGAGCGTCGGTCATTTGAGCACACATACTCTAATGACCATTATCGTGTGTACATACATGCACATGTATATGTACCTTAGACAGGGATACCATACATGTACTTCGGTAGAGTAGAGAAAAGTCGAGTTAATAGAGTAAAGACGAAGGGAAAGATCCTTGCCAAAGATCACACGTATCAGAAGAAACGGAGGAATGAATATGCAATGCATCATAATATCAGCATTGAGTATTCAATTCTAAAGGAGGGGGTGGAGGGGGTGAGAGAGTTTACATATAGTTTTTTCTAGGTGACGGCTATTTGTTCTGGGTACCGCTGCCGGCGCAGCTAGGTAGACGTGGCCATATATGCGGGAGTGAGCACGACATAACAAACATTCAAGGGCCATCATGAAGCATTGAATTATGAGGAAATGTCAGCTATTCTACGACATGCAGTATAGGTTAGTGATGCATAGTTTGAGAGTTGAAGCCCGGACTTATCAAATAAAACCCTCAAGACATTGCTTACATAGAACCCGTAAAATTCTACCTCCCGCGGCAATAAACCCCGGAAAACTAATCGACTATCAAAAGGTTATTCCTCCGCATAGGTTATCGATGATTGGTACCGTTGGTATCAATATATGCATAAATCAAGCTTTCCCTGCATGCAGATCGACGGGCATGTTCCGAATCAGGCCTAAATTCCGGAGAATTCAAACTCAACCTATCACTCGATAGGTTGAACTGTCGTGTGAGGATCTTCCGGAAGTCGGCATTCCTTTTAAACAGTGGTTTTGTAGATAGAGCCTGAGGGAAGAGTGCCTTGACTCTACTAGGGCAGGTAAAACGGACGAATCGGGCCGAAGACTTTTGTTCTCTCTCTTTTACTTTTTTTCTGTAATCCATGTCATTGGTTAAATATCTCCCTAAAAAGGCTCTTATATCCCATCTAGGGTTCTCCGATGCAGCAATCAATCTCTCATTATTAGAGATTCTTAATGTGAGGTGGCGATAGTTTGAAAAGTGATAACGATGGACTTGAACTTAACGTGGTAGTAAAACCGGCCGTCTTAGACATGTTTCAGATTGCGGATCGCGTGCAGAGTAAGCATATCGGTGGTCTTTACCCTCATCGGAAATAGATAGATATAAGGTGTCAGATGTCAGCAGTACCTCCGTAGTCGGCCATACAAGAGGCGGACTACACAGGCATATCCTCTCGTATCGGTCGGAAACAACGGCCCTCGAGACTGACTGATACTAGCTTTGAAATCCTTTGAAACAAATCCGCGGAAATATTGTTGAGTATTCTATGCATGTTACATTTGTGGGGATTAGTTTCTGAAATATAGCCGTGATGACGCTATCCCCTGTCTCTCTGCATGGTTAGGATCCGTAAACCAGCACAGTTTGTTAATCGGGTCATAAATTATCACTCATATTGTTCCCTTACGGACCATATCTAATAGGAAGCCCTTCGATCCTATCTAGAAAACGTCCAAAGGGCTCCAATAACTAGTTTAGCGTTAAAGTCGATCTAGACTTGAGTTTAAGTAGTCCATGAAGTACCAAAAGAGGATCTAGTAACGCCAGAATCTAGTATGACCTGGCATCCTACACCTGGTAAGTATCGGGGCCTTCAGATAAGAGTCTTGAATACCATGCCCCTCTTCAAACCATCACTTCCAAGCCCCTTATTTCAGATCGGCCGCCTATTAGACCTAACTACCTGCTGGTGGTCCTGAACTTTGCTGATGTTGGAGGCTTGGAGCCTTCATCTTTCCTCGATGAGCCCAGAGGTTCATGGCATAGATGGTGGTGTCTAGACAGGTGGCGTCCCAAAGTACTACAAGTACTACGTGTGTAGGGGTAAGTCTGTTGACACTGGCCGTGGTTGCAATAGTTCCCACTGTCATTGATAGACTTACCCCTACACGCGTAGTACATGTACCCGTGTTACTGTGATAGTCTTACATTAGTGCGTACATACCAGTGATTTTCTGCTGGCCATAAGCGTATATCTCGGAATTAGCAGTCCCTAGCTCGGCCATGTTCTATGTAAGGGCCCGAACAGGCCTTGGCCGTATTTTGTACCCACCAATAAAGCTAGAAATGAGGTTTATATATAGGCTTTGCGTTTGATGAAAATGAGATTCCCAGCCGATTACGGAGCCCCCATCTCTTCTTCTCCTCTGCCGTAGGGGGGCGAAAAAATAAGACTTTAATATCATAACCTACAGGTTACACAAATGTATAAATCAGTAAACCAACAGAGCCCCTATTTCGGGCCTATATATGAATATTATTCATACGCGATCACTCGAATTTTGAAATAGCTTCAAGGTTAACGTGTTTCACCGGGAAAGCGATCGTCGCTGGGAAAGCAACCAGATCCCATTGATGAAAGATGATAGCACTAAAGTTCAGTCTAATACGAACCCAAATATGTTGGAAGTGCTTTTTGTTGATTTTGGGTGATATTTACATGTACTTAGGGTAGTGTGGTGGGGGGTATTTTCAAAAGCCCTAAAAAGAGAAGAAATTACATGTATTATGACAACCATCCTTCACCATTCAACCTTAGCAATATCATCTAAAATAGTCAAAAGACATCTAAAGGATGTTTCTGGACACTTTATTCGCTCCAGCCTCAAAATCTGAAATTTTTAAAGTCTTGTTATGGTTGATTGCTTGCCCAGTGATGATTGCTTTCCCGGTGAAACACGTTAGCCCTTCTGTGTTTTGTCTCAGCTTACCGCTAAAATAGTTCTTTACAAAGCTGGTCTGCAATTGTGACAAGAATGCGACAAGGAGGGGACTCTGGGTCTGGTTTTTTATACTCTCTTCGCTGCCCAGTGATACTCTATGCTACTGAGCTTGGTTTATATTTTTGGGTTCGATACATGTAGTAATGAGATAGATGATTTTTCTCGTGGCGGGCCCTAGATGCTCAAGTTGGCTCACTAAAAACGCATCGGAGGTAATTCAAACAACGAGTGATATTCTATGACCCAATATAACACCTGATTCTCGGGTTTATGGTATATCTAGGGTATTCTTTGTATAATGCACCTCGCGGTAACGTTCCCCTCACTGCCAACTCCCCAAACGAGCGAAACAAATATGGCGGATATAAAAAAACAAGCCTCAAGAGGGCAAAAAAAAAAAAGAGTGATCGAAACGAGTTCAAACAATTGCTATAAAAAGAAAGTAGCCCCCTTCCCCATTCCCCCAACCAAAAAAAGAAAGAGAAACCCCAAACACCCCGGATCTTAAACCTCAACCCTGGCGTCTCCTTCCATATTACTCACATCGCCGCCCGCGACCGCAACCTCGGCCGCTTCTTCTACTCTGCCTTTTTCGGCTTCCTCGACAACATCAGCATCGCTCTTTTTGTCAACACCAGCTGGAGCCGCGTCTCCAGGATGTTCATTTGTAGGAATAACAGTAGGGAGGACGCCTATTTCTTCTTTCTCCTTTGCTGCGGTGGTTGTAGGCGCTTCAGGTTCCTTCTTTTGTGTACTTGAGGCAGATGGAACGGTCTGAGCACCGGTACCAGTTACGCCAGGAAGCGTACTTGTTGTTGCGGGAGGGGCAAGAACCTCCTCCTTTTTATCCTCCTTATCTTCCTGCACATCCTTATTACCGGGGGGCGGTGAGTCCGTGAGGACTTCAACGTCTCCTTGATCACCAACGCTCCAGATACTCCAGACGCCTACGCTCATTACCTCCGGCTTTTTCTCTTCCCTAGTTGCAGTGGGTAACTTCCGTCCCCTTGGACCCTTTGCACGGCTTTTTCTCACGTCCGTAAGAACCGTCTTTTCCTTCTCTTTCTCTGGGCTTGCGGGAGCTTCTTCTACTTTCTTCGGGGCAGAAGGGCCGAGTTTCAGTCGGTTGTCGAGGTCGTTAATGAAACCTGCCTTCAAGGCTGCAATCTTGCCACCTGTACGAGGAGGGATTGATGGTTTTGGTTTCGGCGCCGTCGGGACTGCATCTGCGGACGGGGTTCTTGCGGCTATGCTTCCAACAGGACGCACCGGGCGGTTCAATGGTACTTTAGGCTTTGGGCGGTCAGGGACACCTGGTGGCAGCTTCTTCTCTGTTATGGGCTGATCCGAGGCTGGTTGGCGGTCCGGAACTGTGGGAACAGCACCTCGCACCTTCGGTGGTGGTCTTGCGGATGGAACCGTCGGGCGGGCAGGAATCTCTGGTTTTGAGCTGGCTTCGATAGGAGCACCTGTCGTGGGGCGTTTTTCAGCCTCTGGAGTGGTAGGATCTTCGAACTTTGTGGTACCGCTAGTGGTTGCACGGTCTTTAGGCTCCGTTGCAGAGTACTCTTCTTCGGGGAGGTGTGTGAGTTCGGCACTGAGCTCCAAGCTGGGCGGGACATCCTCCCAGATATCATTGCTAGGGAACCTCTTGGCCTTATCGCGGCTATGATTGACACCTAGCTTATCAGGATCGTCGGTACTGGATCCGCGCTTAAGAAGTTTCTCCAGGCCATCATCTCGTCCTTCGCGGTTGACCTGGTGTCTGTATTCTGCAGTCTTCGACGCTTCTTTCTGTTTTCTCTCAAATTCGACCTCATCACCGGGTACATAATGTTCGTTCGGCTGACCGTGGATAAATTTCACACCAGACTCCGGTTTTCCGTCGGCCCTCTTTGGGATAGTCCCATCAGCTTCCCTTTCCTCATCTGTCATTTCCGTATCCTTTGGAGGAGGAGTTGATGAGACAGTTGCTTCCAACTGCGAGAATTCTGGTGCCTCCTCCCAAACATCCTTACTTGGGAACCTGTGCCCACCTGAGGATCCCACTGACTCCGGCATTCCAGGTCTCTTTGGTTTTTCGTGAGTCTTCATCTCTCCAGGAGTTTCTTTGCCTTCGGCTTCGTCGTCGGCTTCGGGGAACAACGGTTCAAGACGTTCTCCAGATTCTAAAGATTCCCTCACGAGCGATTCTTTCGACTCAGAGACACGACCGGGTAGCTTGACTGGTTCAACATCAGCATCCTCGTCATCCTCGTCATAATCTGTACCTGGATGAGTTGATTGTGGCCTTGTAGGAGGTCTTGTAGGGGGCCTCGTAGGGGGCCTTGAATTGAGGGCAGATTCGGGTCTCCATGCCGCAAGAGGCGGAGAGATAGCTGGCGCCATATACGCCCCGCCAGCTCTCTTCAACACTTCATCAGCGGCCAAGATGGGGTACTCATGCTCCATCTCCTCGTCATCGTCCGCTTCTTCTGCTTCTTCTTCCTCTTCATCATGGTCATGATAATGTTTAGTGGGTGAAGCAGGCCTAGTACTAGGTCTGGTTCCTGGCCTCGAGCTTGGGACACGGTGGGGGTGGTGATTGTGCAGATGGTGGTGATAAGTCGGGGGATCTAGATGTATCGCAAGCTCCGAATCCTTATCTTCAGAAGCATTAACTTCAATTGCCCGAGCGAGTGAGGCAGCATCTAGGTTGGAGAAACCGACGGTGGGGGTCGCAGACTCGGACGGGGAGATAACGCGTGCATATTGCTCGCTGGCTAGATAACCGATTTCTTCGTCAGGAACCGGAGTGGAGGTTTCAGGCGCTGACAATCCCTGTGCAACCGATTGGTTGAGATCGCTAACACTTCGGGCTAAAGCAAGCAACGACGACACCAAGTTAGTTTTTTTTGTTTGTCCCTGTACCTCGTCACCTCCATTCCTCACAAACACACGATGGAAACAAGGGAACAGAAAGAAAAGAAAGCAAAAATAAAAGAAACAAAGATCTAGCCAGTTTTACAATGGATAATTGGATGAAAACAAGAAACATGAGGGTGCCTAAGGGGAAAACAACTCCATCCCTGCCCCTGAACCCCGCCAAACAATTGCGGGGGAGGGGGGAAGAGACTTAAACTTACCATGCGGGTTCACCCTCGGCGTTCCATGGCTCCCGTATGCCCCCTCATCCATCTCCCATTCTTCCTTATACACATGCGACTTTTTCCCACCTCCAGGAGTAGCTGCTGGAGTTGGAGCCTGCACATCTCCTGCATTTGGGTACATTGGGACAATTTTCCCAATCTGTGGAATTCCCGTATTCTTCCTCACTGGAGTTCTGTAGGGGGCCCTGGCTACCGGTTGATGCAATTCCGTAGACGTTGAGACTGTACGGAGCTCTGGCTCTTGTTGCTGCTCCCCCTCGGCCTCTCCATCCTCAGGGGTGAAACGTGGCCTCGTGGAAGGCCTCGGTGGGATGATGGGGGTGGAGGAAGAAGTTGCGTCATTGGATGCCCTCGAGGGACGTGGCGGGATCAAAGGTGCTGGTGTTGATGCCATTTTTGAGTACTTTTGTTTGAAATTTGATTGTGAGATGAGGTGAGGTGAGGTGGGGGGGGAAGAAAGGGAGAGGAAGAGGGAGAAGGACTAGATAAATAGAAGCTCGATGATACTGAAGCTCAAACCGCTTCTTATCGTCCGTTCACAACAAGCAAGGAAATTCAGAGCTAGGTAAGTTAAGAAAACCCGCGGGTCTGCTATCCTTATGAATCCACCCATCATACATACATCCCATATTCCCCCAACTTATCCCAGCAAAATAACATACGACATGCTCCAAAAGTCTCAAGTCATGGGAACAAGCCTTGCAGCTGCTTGCATGATGAGGGAGGGAGGGGTGTTGTATGGGTTCTGTAGAATTAAGTAAGTACATGTAAGTGTTACTGTTGTACGAGGGGAGCTCTACTCTATTCTAACTGCTGCCTACATGTATCTGCCTTACATGTATGTTGTGTACTACATATGTACTCTCTAGAGTACCTATCATATATACATGTAGTTTTTTTCTTCTTTTTTTTTTCTCCTTCATCAATAAAAAATCGTGCCTTCTTCTGCTCATCCCGATATACATGTAAGTATGTATCAATATGACGTTTGACCATCCCAACAACATCCCCCCCCCAAAAAAACAACCCCTCATTATGTCACCAACCATGCACAACAACACAGGACTACTACGAATATATATCAAATTGGTGATTTCTCTGACACATCCGGCCGCAACAATTGCTTTGTACCCCCCTCCGGTTCCACTTGCAGGCTGCAGAGAGCCCAACTCTACCCCCCCAACCATAACTTTTGCGGGGAAAGAGCTCCTTCCTATGGGTCTACCTTACTGTACCTACATGTCCCGCATACATCATGTATGTATGCATGTCTTGTTCATCATGGGAGACCCGAGTCTATTTAAAATACTCTCTCTGGTTTGACCATAGAAATAACTCATCATCAGAGCCGCCCACCACTGCCAGGTCAGGGGTTCCAGCTAGCCTCGTGCATCAGTAAATCACAGGGTTAGGGCTATTCATTGGCTACACTGTAGCTCAACTGTACTGCCTCTCATTATTAAGAAAAGGGGGTGCATGTGGGGCAAACCTACATGAATCTGTATATTGTATGGCCGTACCTTTTGCCTCCCGTTTTGCAAACATCACTTTGCAGTAACTACATGTACTGTCGTACAGCATCTGATCCCAACATTTTATATCACAAGTACACAAAAACAGTTCATTTCATAAAACTCTTTCAGCTCATCTCGAAACCTGAAATAGAACGAACCACAAGAAAAAGGGGAACATTTGGGGCATAAGGATTCATTACTACACTGAATTCATCGCGGAAATAATAGATAAGATGAATAGAAAGAAAGAAAAGGAATAAGAAAAAAAATAGAAGCCCAGACCCCCGGAATCGCCAAGATTGACAGAAAGAAGGAAGAAGCGAACCACAAAAGCTACAAGAAAAGAATCCTTTCGCATCTCCAAATCCACAATTCTCACCTTGGCAATCAGTATTTTCTCTCTCATCGTCTATCTCATCCCCATATGCTCTGCTTGCAGAGCTTACCCCCTGACCAGATAATGTCAGTGCCTATGTGTTCATTACACAATCATCTGGGCGACACCTGCACCACCCAGTGTCTTGCTACCCATGAATTCCTGTCCCTTCAATCCCGCCAAACCGTAGAAACACCCCGCAAGGGTCAGGATAACTGCTGCAGCGATGAGAGATGAGGCCTTAACAACAATCGAGATCCACTGAACAGCTGCCATGGCGAGGTAGATACCTGCGCGGCCATAGTTGGAGTGGAACTTGCGCACAAAGTCGTCGAATACCTTTGACGTCGGACAGATGCGAAGAAGCAAGGGGATTTCAATAAATACTAGAAGAAGCCCGCAAATCCTAGTTACGCGTTAGATATTAACTCGCCGTATTGGAGAGGATGGAAACAAACAGGCAAATAATAGAGAAGATGATGAGAAGCGAAAAGCTGAAGATGTTCGCAATTCCTACTGCGATACAGAGGATGATCGCGAGAATTCCCGTCCTAGAATTCTCCCATCAGCGATGAAGCCCCATCCATTTCAAAGAGCCCCCTTCCATCAAATGTAGTAGAAGAAGAAGAAGAGATGAGGCATACCATTGGCCATATATACCTATTAATCACAATCTCGGTCAGCCTCATCGTTGTAAACAACCAACCCCGCCATTATATTATCCAGGTAGACTCACTGAAATTCCTCGTCTTGAATTCCGAACCGATGCTCTCCATGATACCCATCTTGAATTGTTTATGTGTTGTTCCTTTCCTTCGGGTGCTTATTTAACTATAACCGCAGGAGTTTGGTCTTGCTGTGTAGAAGTGACTGAATGAATATATAGCCGGGGAGAGGCGTAAGAGTCGTCGTAACTATAATCCTTTGGATGGGGGTATAGACAGAGTGTGGTCGTGATCGTTTCCTCGTGAGAAGCTCGCTTGCCTATGTACGTATATCCCTTCCTTCGACTTGCGATGGTGTTGATGTGATAGCTGTAGTGGTAGTGGTGGTGGTAATGGTAGTGGTAGTGGTTGGGTGTGTGATGATAAGTATCTTAGAAGGGATCAGGTGGAAAAAAGAGCTCCCGTCATCGGGCCTTCTCGTTCCTTTGTGGCCACACATTCCTCTCGCCAAAAGTAGAATGGGCGCCGTTGCGGCAACAAACGGTCCTTGGCGCCAGGAATAGAATCAGAAGTCTTACTTTTTTTTTTTACATTGCCTGAACTACAGCTGTTCTATATACAATGTAGATTGCTATATATTCCTCTGCTTAACTGATTCTACTACATGTATAGTTACATCTATCGCTCAGCACCCACCGGAGAGACATCTGTATGTTTCTCTAGAGTCTTTCCGGTGGGTACCATTTATGTATGTAGCGGCTACTCGGCCACTCTCCCGCAGACGCGCGTTCAGCCTCCTGCCGCCGCCAGGGCCGCAGGGCTGAGGAAAGATTCTTTGTTTGTTCGTTCGTCAGCTTCGGCATATGGGTCCCGTACTAGCCATTGTTCTGGCATCTACTAACAGTTCCAGTAATCGCCATCACAGGTCCATACATTACCTGCGGCTGCTTGCCAAGGATCTCTATGCCCTTTCATGACCGACCCCTCATTCCCCTTCCTCAACTCCTTGAACCCAGCCTCTTCACATAAATTCTTACTTGTAATACCCTCAGATTTGGTTTCTCATTGTGCAGGCAGAGATAAAGCATAAAAGATATGTTTATCCATTATCTTCTACTCAAAACACACTGAAGAGAGCGAGAAAAAGATAGAGCGAGTGAGTAATTACTTATTGACGTGAGAGCGTAGAGAAAAGGAGCCGGAGAAAAAAGGGTAAAGAAAAAAAAATCATGTCTTATAGACCCCGACAACCTATAACTACCGTGTTTACTTCACACACCTGGCCATCCACAAACACGTACACGGGGGACACCGAAATTACTTGGTTTTTATATATTTTCTTTTATACCGCAGGTAGAGGCATTGGGAGAAATAATCAGGCGTAAACGAATCTGAAGATGTCGTTGAGTACGTAATAACTCCCATACTCCGGGACGAGGTGGAAACACTGAGAATACTGCTGGGGGTGTTCGCCGCCATCAATCTGAATTAAGGGAGTGCATTAGTAGCGAAGACTTGACAAGAAAAAAAAGAGATGATCACAAACCAAGAGCTGGCCTGTTACGAGGACAATGATCGATCCATCGGATCCAGCAGGCTGGGCGTCCAGGGTTGTAATCCTATGGGCTACCTTCGTAAAAGGCAGCTCCTATAACCATATCAAGTCAGAATCATATATCTAGCTCTAGAGAATGGGAGTGGAACTGACCGCGAGCTTCTCGATGATCGCCTTGACACCTTGATGCTGATTCGTCTCGAAAGTCATCATCGAGTTCTCTCTCTAATATAAGAACCAGCTGTCAGCCCTCCGCAATCACAGCAAGGCTTTATGAGGGGCGGTATGTGGTCGAACATAGAGAGGAGCCAAATCAGCGCGGTTGGTATCGAAGGTGTTATAGTAGTACGTGGCGAACTGATCTATCCGCCTATGTCAGAACCTATCACAGCCCCGCATATCTGTACCGCATAGAATATAAAGAGGGCCGCATACTCGCAACTGTAGTAAAATCTAGAGATTTAACAGAGTGTTAGTAACTCGCATAGGATAGAAGCGACCTGCATCCAGCTTTCCATGGTTCCATGAGCGCTATCGCAGCTAACACAAGCCCACTTGCGCGCCCTTGCAAGCTCGCTCCGAAATAAAAATACACGGATAGAGAGGAGGCCTACCAGCCATCTTAAGCTTCTCTGAGTCGACCGTCTATTGAAAAAACGATGGGGCCTTCTTCGTGGGCGGTTGAAGATATCCTTGTGGTGGTGGTTGAAGTGATTGTGTTAGTTTTAGGAGGGGAAAGAATGAGGGGTTGAAGTGGATGTGATGTCGTGGTTGGTGGTCGCCAAGAGATGATTGAGAGATTGGAATAGGGTTTTTTTTTTGCACTAGAACTCGATAGCCCAACGTGACCACCCCCAAATCTCCATTTTATTATTTATCTATGCAGGAACAAGAAAAGAGAGCTACATGTATGTCATATGCATTTATCCCCCGTTTGTTTTTCCATATTTATATGCAGTGCCCCCGCTTAATTATCTTTATACATGCAGTACTCGTCCAACACCCCCAAATGTGCTCCCTTGATTCTAGTGTATGTCTCCAGACTTGACACTTATAAACTCAACCCTTAAATGGAGTAGTTCGGAATATGGTGAGAATGTGTTTTACTCATAAGATATCACTCGTATTAATTGCACACCTACTGGAACTTGACATAGTAATATATATGTTAGATAGAGACTCTACCACTCGAGTTAGTACGAGGGATGACATCACAGAGAGAAATTCTTCTTTGTTCCGGTCTCGCACACACACGCCTATAGACCATACCTTACAAAATAAATCCACCACACCACACACACCACACAAACTCTTACATGCATATCAGACCCTCATACTCTCAGGTGGCCCCAAATACCCTCCTCTTACACCTCCAAGGTCCACAAGTATCTTTTCCAATATAATACCTGGCTCTAAAGCCCAGTATCTAATTCTATGCGGCCCCGCTCCCGAGCTCGCGAATGTGTGGCTTCTTCTCCAAACATTGTCTCTAGCGGCATCGGTCCATCCTGACGGCAGATCTCCTGCCGTGGCCGGTTGGGCCAAAAGCCTAGTTGTATTCGCCGGCGCATCGCTGTCGAAGGCCACGGCGTACATTAATGGCCTTACCGGGTCAGTGTCAAGAGTTGTTGTAAAGTAAAGCGTTACATTTACAGTCGACTTTGTCGAGAAAAGGTAAACCGAGTAATCTAGGTATGGAGAATTTGGAGGGGTTTGGCTGGGTGTATTGACCGGGTAGAGGGCAATACCACCGGAGTTTGTACGGCTGCCAAGGTATGGCAGGATTTCGTAGTGGGGAGCTGAACTATTTGAAGGGGCAGAGGTACCCGTAGATGCAGTGAAATGTGCGGCTTCCATTGAGACGTGGCCGTCTGTCTCTACAAATCCGTGGAATCCGTCGGGGACTTTTGTGTTATTAACTGGAAGACGGACCTCTTCGTAGTCTCCAATTGTGGAATTGACGTATATCAATGCGGTCTTGCCGATAAAGGTGCTAGGTACATCTGCCCAACTCACGCTAATCTCAATTCTTTGGTCTGGGTTCTCGGAGGTGAGGGTGCCAGATGAAGGTGTGAATTTTATCCAGCTGTACTGTGCGCTTACAAACCACTGGATTATCGGTGTTCCTCGGGCATAAACGTCAATATATCTTTTGGAACCATACGGATCAATAGGAGGTAGTCGGAAGCCTGGTGCTAGGTCATCTCTTGAAGGCTTTGCAAGATCACTCCCTTCGTTGAAAAGACCTGGGCGGACACCGATTGTTCCTTCAACTCCAACTCCCATTTGTCCAAGTGCTGGTACAGTGTCCTGCCTAAGCTGTACATAGGACAGTCCGGAGATCATATCTCTTGACGGCGGGTGGAAATTTGAGGTGAAGCCATAATGCGCTTGGCCCATAATGTGATTCCACTTGCCATCAAGCAGCGAGTGATACTCTTCTGTCAAGTCAAAGTCATCATTAAATTTCTGGATAGCATTTTCGGCAAATTTATTTGCGGAATTGCGCCGTTGTCTGGCCCATGCATTGTTCTTGGCTAGAGACACTTTAACGTCAAGATAAGTATATGAAGCCTTAATCGGATGAAGTACTAGCTGAAAGAAAGCTGGTTTACTGCTGTCTGGAATTCTCGGGTACAATGCCGAGGCTGTATCGGAAAGGTTCTTCCACGCCCCAAGGACATTCTCGGCTTCGTTATAATTAAGAATCGAAAAAGTCTCCGCTTCGATACTTTCGTGCCTTCTCAGGCCCACCAAACGGCTGTGCCCTAGCAGAAGATTTGCTATGGTTGGAGCGTACTCTGGGCCAAATTCACGAGCTGCATAGGTCTCCAAGAAATCTGGAATTGAATCTTTGGTGACATAGCTGCCATTCCAGGCCATTGTCATGATGAGGGTAAGTGGTAGCTCCATGGGCTTAATATCGGCAACATTTATCACCCATATTTCGTCTGTGCCTCGGAGCCAGGCAGTATTGAACTGTTGCCATACCTTCCCCAAGGAATTTGTGTTCATCCATTTGTAGCTTCTGGGAGAGCCAACAAATTCAAGGTGGTAATAGACCTGAGTGTAACAATTGTCAGTGCGTGGCCCCTCGTAACTGCTTTAGGTAATTGCTTACCCCGATCCCACCGGAACGCTTTTGCTCGGCTTCAGTTGGAAGTCTTCGGATGGTCCCAAAGTTATCATCTGCGAACAGCAAGGTGACATCGTCTGGTACCTCCAGGCCCGCTTCATAGTACGCCTGGACTTCCTTATACAGTGCCCAAACCTCTATGGGGAGTAATTAGCTTCATTTCGTTATATACTCATCCAGGAGCACGCACGTTTAGAATTCCCCTCTCCATTATTCTCCAGAATTTCCCTCTGAGTCGTAATAACATCCTCCAGAATTGCGAGTGGATTTGACCCGCTAATCGCAGAGTCCCCAGCACCTCGCATCCCCATGGTGAAGGCACTCTCGAATCCCTTCGCTCTCTCAGCTCCAACCTGGAAGAATTGGGTGATCTTTGCTTTGTTACTATTCCAATCCCATGATCCCTGGCCCGATGTAAGCCACTCATTTGTTGACCTTTGCATGGGTTCGTGATGGGAGGTGGATATAACAATCCCGTATTCATCTGCGGTAGCCTGATTGAGCGGATCATCAATAAAGAAGCTATTCCCTGGCTCAGGGTAACTGGGCCACATGGCAGGCCAAAGATAGTTTGCCTAATAGTACAACACATGTAAGTCTTGAGACTGCTCCAGCGACCAATCCTAGCTAGAGGAGGAAATAACCTTCATACGGAGAAGGAGTTCGAAAACATGCTTGTAGAACTCCACGTTATAAACCGGACCAAATTTATCCAACACGAAAGATGTGAGAGAGGGAGCTTCGTCGTTGATGAAGATCCCCCGGTAGCGGATACTGGGTTCCCCATGATGAGTTTGGATGGGGAGAGCATATATCTCTTTGCGCCGCTGCGGAACAACATCCGCCCACCAGTACCATCTACATGGTATATACACCTCCAGTCATTAATCCATTCCTTAGATGCATAGAAGAAAAGGGTGGGGGAGGGGGGAGGAGGGTACTCACGGTGAGACGCCAATCTGCTCAGAGAGCGTGTATATTCCAAATATAGTCCCTCTTTTATCGCTCCCCACAATTACCAGCGCCTTGCCCACGCCTTCCACGGGATTCTCCACTACTGCCGTTATAAACGACTCCCACTTACCCTCTAGACCTGCTACATTGACCTTTCCCTCCTTCACAATTCCATCTACCAACCCGGACTGCCCTAAACAACCTACGATGATCGCTATCTGGGCCTTGACCTGACTAGTATTGTTCTGAGTCTTAGGGTAGTTCAGAGGACTAGTATAGTTCTGAATACTAGTATAGCTCTGAGTACTAGTAGAGTTCTGAGTGCTAGTAGAGTTCTGAGTACTAGACGTATAGTTCTGAATAGTACTCTGCTTGCCGGTAACCCTGAGAAAATCATCGGAGAGCGATTGAGCGGCTATGTGCACTCCTTTGAAGTCCTTATCATCAATAAGGATTGGAGCAGAGACAAGATTGACCCCAGGTGGAGTGAAGGAGATGAAACTCTGCTCGCCGAGAGCACGGCACAGGGAAGCAGAAACAATTAGCCATGCCGTATATGGTAACAACATGTCTGCGAACTGAGAAGGCTCGAAGGACCAATACCTGTGACTTGTTGTGATGAAGCAATTCGTACTGATATCCTTCTACATATTAATACTATCTCAGGAACGAGAATTGTGAGTTGAGGTCGGTGACCGGACTATTCCGCACCGAGTCTGGGGGGGATCATGTCTATCATATCGCTTAAGATTCTCAAGTGTGGGGAATGGTCTAACTTCAAAGTTGTGGCGATGTTTCTTTTAGCCTGCCTCAGGGTTGCAGGTTACGGGATGCTCATCGCAGGTTGTTAGGACCTTGGTTGTACGACCATCCCGGTGTATATACCACCCGGATTATTATGGTCGCCCAAATCAAGCTTTCCTGTGCATACATGTACGTATGCCCTACTCACCCCCACAAAAACCTACATGTAACATACATGTATCTCCAGACTGGTGGGAATGATGCGAGTGAGAAGTGGTGAAGTGGGCGATAGACCCTAATCCCATCCCCAATTAAACATCCTCCTTAAACCTCCCCCAAGGTCCATCGAAGGGAGGCACGTCCTGGATAACATAACCTTATTTCATGGATTAGGATACAAGAGAAAGTTCCTCAAACCTGCCCCATACAACTGATCAGCGACAAGGAAAGCGACGGCGCCTGTAACGGAAGGAGTGGCGCCGGCCTTTCCTTCATCTCTTGGACGATTACCCTTGAATTCAATATAGCATCGGTAAATGGGGCGGATTAAACCTTCTTAAAGCCCAAATACTCGTTTCCGGGGGAGCATGTTTCATTTATAGCATATATACAATACTTTAATTTACATGGATGTGGTATAACCCAGCTATAAAGATAGAGGATTAACTGTCAGCCTGATCCAAGCTTATCGGCTAGAACGCTAACTCGGCACCATAAATTTGTTCCCATACATGTAGTTTTGGCTATATACATGTATGTAGGCAATTGGGTTTTGTTGGTAAAGTACAGCACCAAAAAGGGGGATGTAATAGATACCATAACAATACGGTATCGTGAAAAACTTTGGAATTTTGGCCATTATACCATAGCAATGCTGTAGCAATACCAGAGTGTCATGGTATCCTGGCAGATAAGGTACTACATGTAGATACACCCGCTTTTTTGGTACATGTGAATTCTGGGGAACCAGGGGGTAAAATACATGTCATGTACTTAAAGTAGGAGTACAAGTTAGCTGATATAGGAGTCAATTATTTCTGTAGGGTTCCGTATTGGGAAAGACTTAATATGGCCCCTGTACGCGCAATATTGTTAATTCTTGGCTTCATATGGCATTTTTTTTAACCCGGGCCCAGACAATCTATTTTGTAATTACATGCATACACGTATACAGTCTTCCTCCGCTATAACGAACGTGCATATTGGGCTATTTTTCGTTCGGTACAGCAGATTATTCGGTATTATTCAGTATAGCAGACTCAATTCTTTGCTGGAAAAAAAAAAGAAGCTGGCCCAAGTGGTTCGGTACAGCAAATATTCGGTATGGTGGCATTCGTTACATCGGAGGGCGACTGTATACATGTACATACCTGTATGTGTGTGTGTGTTCGCTTCCGCTTTAGTGCATTCACGCGAAGACTGATATATCCTCTAACTGCTTGTACAAATAGAGCTATAAAACTGTTGGTTGTGATACATGAGATAAGAGTCTCGTACGTCCCTCAAAGGCCTTTGGGTACCTACATCATATATACATGTACACCACGACAGAAGCGCAATATATATATGTACATGTACCTATATACACTCACGTTGTAAAATGGGGCATGTGGTTTCATCAATTAATATCCTACTGCTGTACTATAATAGATCCAGTGAATTTGTACACCCTAGCCTACATAACTTACGTCGGCCCGGGGAAAAAGGGCGCGTGGTAGAAGTTACATGCATACATGTAGTGTATAGATAAATATTACACAAGAAGCGGGATAGAGAATATACCCCACTAACGTCATTGGTGGGCACGTCCCCCTATATCTACATGTATCTACCATCATGATCACTCGGGGTGAGCTCCATTTGAATCTGGATCGGATTTATCGCTGGAATTACCGTTCCCGAAGGCCAACTACTTGAAACAATTTTATCAACGGGAAAACAAAGGTCCCAGTGAAGTAATGTTTTTTCCGGTGCAGTAAGGTGAAACCTGCAATCGGGCAATCGGCTAATACACCAGTTATAGGTATCGTTCTTATCGCTGTTGTTGCCAATATTACACTCATTAAGGTGGAGATACATTTCGTGAAGCTATTTGGTAGCTCATCAGGCCGGTAGATCCAATAAGGCCAAAGAGTTTTGGCAATATCATCGCCTTAGACCAGATCTAGAATAATCATGGCGTGATATTCTACGCATATATTCCTGGTACATTCTTTTAAAGAAGGCCACTTTCTGGCCATACATGTATTCTTCGGCGTTTTTTTTTTCTTTCGCCTTACTAAGGTGCCTTGCTAAGGTACATCGTATACATGTATGATATGTTAATCACTTTGAATCCCCCCCTTACTTCTCAAACGTTTCTGATCCAAAGACAGAAAGCACACGCGATAGGAAGTCAGATGCAGAACTGAAATATGCGATACAAGCACAGAGTACCATATCATGTAAACCAGTTTCTCCATGCATGGTGCCGGTGGTAAGAATAATACATGTATTTACATGTACTTACGCAAGTCACGGGCCACATACATACATCTGGGTTAGGGTCAATGGGAGGCTGATGTTTCATGTTTCACGGCAGTTGAAGAAGACCTTTTCTTTCTTAATTCTTTTCCATGGTTCCGATTGCGTGGAATTAATTATAGCTTGGTCCTGAGATCCACAAAGACCGTGTGTAGCCTAGAATTATATGCGTTGGAAATTTACCTAAATGGGCAGCCATATTATTGTTAGTTATATGTGGGTGGATACATTCATATACATACTAGGCGCCTCTCAAAGATTCCTTCAATTTACTCGTCATTCACCCACCCTAAGCAAAATGACCCCGGAGAAGGAGCCGAAAGAGCGACAGATGTTTCTTGATGGTTACCAGCTACTCCCAGGACACAGGCTGGTCGAGGATTTCATATATGTACATGTATGCGAGGAAGATTCGATGTAAGGAATACCTTGCTCCGTTGCTGTAAGTAGTCAGTACATTACATGTAAGGAACGTGCTTTGCGCATCTCAGCCGTTTGCATTCTGCAGGGAGTTTTTTGAGTGGTTATACACGCAATAATTACCACCATGCATGGAAGGAGGGCCCTTAATATCTCTCTAGGGTACCTACTGTCCTATCATGGGTTATTTATTTTAAAAAACGATTTTCAGGCGTTTGGGGGATTTTTAACCCTCACCTATAACGAATGCATGTTGAGCCGTTGCAACTGAACTCATCCTCTGACGCGCCGCCGAAACTCTTTTCGCTTCGATACATGTAGTCGTTAATGATCATCTAGACCAATGAAAACCTGAAACGGGCTAGCCATCCCTACTTGACAGGGTGGATGAACCAAATATCGATAACCTCAGAAATCCGCTTCCAATGGCCATCCCTGGAACCTAGCATCCTTGTATGCGAGGTTTCAGAAAAAGTATTGGAGATGCTGGACATTATCGCTGAAATATGGCAGACCAATAGTTATTAGTATGTGAGAGGGTTGAAGGATATATCTATAATCTATCTATTCCTCTTTCTCCTCCTCCTCCTCCTCCTCCTCTTCTTCCTTTCCTTCTTTCTCTAGTTCCGTTCATCCGTTTCGGTGACGACGTCGTTCTCTAACATATTTTTTTCTTTTTGGTCAGATTGTTTAGGTCGGTTGGACGATAACTTTGAGAGTTCGGTTCGACGTCCATTTACACTCATTCTTTCAACTTATATTCGAAAAGGACCGGTTCCAATCTGCAGTGGCTCTCTATCGTTGTTAACTCGCTCTTCAGGCTTCTAGAAAGATCAGGTTTCAAAGCAGGGGTCGGCATCGAACATCTACTATAATTGAGGGATCAACATTTTACCGCCATCCGATTCCGCTTTTATTTCTAGGTGCTAGCTAGGCTAGTTTAAATTTTTTTTTTTTTTTTTTTTTTCCAATATGGCTCAGCCAGTAGCAGTATCACCTTCAACAATTATCCCTCCTATTGGGACCAGAATAACAGAGGTGGCGAACTCATCTACTACATCTCTGCATTCAACATTCAAACCGCAAAATATTTCGGCACCAAGGATCCGGATATTACTTGCACCTTATATGTCCCCTTTCATTGTACCACTACACAAGGTCGAGACTTGGGATGTACGTGCATAAATCTCGATTGAATAAACCCCCTTCGATCTATCTATCTATAGCAAGGATTATTGCTGATCAAATATATAAACAAATATAGCTACTACATAAGGCCCTGCAAAGCCTCTTTGGTCTTGACATTTTCAACAATTCTTCGATACGCATAACCGACCAACACGGAAACTCGATTTTACCTCCTGTTTGGAAAGACCTGCTTGAACCCGATATGACTATAATTGTCGATACTTGCTCCCTACAAGCCGAAAACTCTCCGGTAACTTTTGAATTCGAACAACCACCGCCCGCATTCCATTCTGACTCGCCGCCTGCTTCTCCCGCTTTTACAAACACTAGAATCTCGGAAGATAGCTGTGTCTATGACTCTGCTAGTACTTACATGGGTCAAATGGGTGCTACCATTGGGCAGGCTGTGCCAATGCCTCCAACCCCTGTTGGGACACCTAATGTTTACGCCCGAAGGACATCGAGGGATATGATTAAGGAGTGGTCAGAGAAAGTGGATGAGGAGGAAAAGAAGGGCACGTCTGTTGGGATGTTTGCTGGGCCGGACTTGGAGCATCCTTCTAAACCCTCAGAGGAGCAACCCACGTCCACAGAGGAGCCTGTAACGCAGGAAAGCACCTCCAAAGCAAAGTCTTTCAAGTCTAGCGTATCTCGCTTTGCACGAGCAGTTCTGTGTGTGCTCACATACTCAAAGGACTCGCCAAACTCCAAATCCTCAGACAAAAGGAAACGGGCTCCCACACCATCTGACAAGCCCAGACGCACAGCCACCGGCACGAACTCCACCGACAAACAACCCCCAAAAACCCAATTCACCACTCGCGTCTACCATATCCCCTCTGAGCGGCGGGCAGTATCGATATCACGCCGCCGTGGCATACCCTCACTCACTCCGGTCTCCACTCCCCCCGTAACAACGGGGACCCGTAACCGCGCTGATGTCCGGCGCTCAAAATCACTATCACACTTGAAACTACCTTCCTTCTCATCCACTAGGGCCACCATATCGTCACCACTCCCCACTCCCACGCCGTCAATTAAATTCCGTCCCCGGTCAAAGTCATTCACATCTATACGGAACAGCAGTAAGTTGTCAGTGGTAGCTCCGCCGGTACCGCCACGAAGGCCAAGCCTTGAACTGGGAACAAACGCCCAATACAAAAGCCTCACGCTCGATAAAGCAACAATCACGGAGATGTTCAAAGAACTCGACGGCGAAACACTAGCAGGACGCAGCAGAAGCGGAACTGGAGCTACATCCTCTACGTTAGCTGTTTCCACACCTGCCCCTCAAGAGGTAAGCAAAAGTCATAGTTTATATACTCATTATTACTCTCATTATTATTTTTCTTACACATAAACTAACATTATCAGCTACCAAAGCCACTTCAAAAACCTCCTTACAAGTTCTCCGCATTTCCAGCTCCTTCACCGCCAAGGTCCCCAATAATTGGTTTCGGGGATGACTATGTAGTTTATGAGGAAGTTGGGCGACCATCAACAGCAGTCACAAGGCGGATCACGAAGGTGACTCTGAGGAAGGTGGCGAGCAGCGACTTTACGCCGGTGAAGCCGAGGAGGGCTAAGACTGTACGGACGTTTTAGCTGTTGGTAGGCTCATTGAGTGATACTTTTATATGTGTGGTGGTGGTGGTTTATTTTGCGCGGTGGGAGTTTAATTGTAGGGGTTTATGTAATATTAGGGGTTCTTTTCTTCTATTTTCTAGGGTCAGAGGAGGGAGCAGGGGTGGGCGGGAAAAGGAGAGGGAGCAGGAGGGGGGAGAAGGGGGGGGGGGAGTGTTGGAAGGAGAGGAGTTTGCGGTTTATCTAAATATAAATGAAAACTACTTGTAAGTACATATAGCTAGTCATTAACAGACAAGTAATATATAGCAGTGTCAAATAAAGGTAGACCTTTACTTTCTTTGAGCGATTGTAGTCTATGGAGTGAGCCTGATACGCCCATTGAGGTCCAAACTACGTAAATGAACATCTACTATAGCTGTTACTCGGAACGATATCCGAGGCACAGTAGCCACAAAGCCAGGTCCCTATCCAAGCTACATGACATGTGGTGTTCATATGTCGATCACCAACGACCGACAACCCCTAACCCCAACCCCAACCCCAACCTCATCCCATCCCACCCAGACCCCCCCATCCCCCGCAAACGCAGAGCTAGAGTTCCTAGTCCCAACCACCACCTCACCTCCAACAAGCAAAGCTCAAGATCCCCGTTCGTCCGACCAACCAGTTCCCCGTTCGCCCGGAAGCATCAGCCACAAAGCTCGGTGTTGCTTTGACCCGAGCTAGATTTCGAGCGTGGCTTGTGTGTTGCGGGTGGTGGATATCTACGCCTGCACCTACAACAGGAGGGGAGCGCCGCGCCTAGGGTAGGGTAGGGTAGTGTGTTGTTTGGGTCGAAGGGTGGAGAGCAGTGGGTTGCTCGATGGATTGATGGTGATGGTGTGGATGGATGGATGGTGCGAGTGATGGGTTGTGACGGTTGGTTGGGTGTTTCACTTGTGGGGCGCTGGCGTGCGTTAGCGCGTCCCAACGCAGAAAGGTGCGTTAGTAGTGATTACTGTTACCAATCGTATATATATATATTGGACCTAATAATTATTACATGTAATATTATAAAGGTCGAAAAAGAGTATGAGCTAGCTATATACATACCTACCCCAACTACTACTACTACTGAGCACTGTCTTCTAAGTTACTAGCTATCAACATTACTAAGTCTATGTAAGTATCTAATCAAAGCCACTAAAAAAAAGTCAATAATATAGTAGATGTCTCACGAAAGCGCGAAGAAATACTAGCCGTCCCTAAATCTACCGTCAAGTCTACTAAAGGTAAAAAAGGAGAAAGACAAATCTAGCATATATTAAGCTCCATATCTCACTCATGATCACTTCACATATCTAGCTTCAATACCCTTTCAGGCTCTCCTTCCACTCACGCACCTTCCTATCGAACTCCTCCACCAGCTCTGACGGCAGCGCCTCCTCCGGCTCCCACGTATCATCCTCGCAGCCAAACCCCTCCCAATGCACCAATAGCCTCCTCTTTCCCCAAATCCCATCTTCCGCGCCCACAATCATCTCCCCGCGAATTCTGTCAATTATGTAGACCCCGTCCTCCTGTCCACCCCTCCCTTCCTTCCCATATCCGCACTTCCTCTCGGGCGGCGAGACAACAACGACTTGGTCGATCGCTATTCTAGGCGGTGTCAGCGAGCCTACGGGCAGCGAGATTTTCAGGAACCGCCTCTGCACAGGAATGCTTGGTATGACCAGGAAGGGGCCGTCAAAGATGTCGGTGGTGTCGATGCTGTTGGGGAGGTGGGAAGCGACCGGGCGACGGCGAAGAACCCAACTTCCTGGAGGTGGTGGGGTAGTGGGAGCGACGCCTAGTATAGGGAGCTGCAGTGAATGGGGTGTAGGAGGTGTGGGCGGTGGGGGAGCCCTTGGTAGAGGATAGAGGGGGTAGCGCTCTGCGATCGAGCCGGAGACAGGGGGAGGGGTTTCGGTCTTGATACTGACGGGAGAAGATAGGTCGGGATGTGTATGAGTGGAGGAGGTTGGAGTAAGAGCTTGACCCTGAGGACTTTGGGTTGGTGAGGCTTGAGTAGGATGGGTTTGGGAAGAGTTATGGGGAGGAGAAGAGATGGGTGGGCCATATCTGCTCTGGATGTTGAGCTCCAACGAGATGGGAGAATCTGGCCCCTCTGGCTGATCCTGGGTCTGGATCTTGTCGGTGGTAGGCTGCACATTGTCAATGATTTCCTGGTCAGAAATGTCAGGAAGATCCTCCTCCTCCTCCTCCTCCTCCTCCTCATAATCATTACCATCCACACGATAATATTCTTCCCCACCCTGCTCCTGCCCCTCTTCCTGTATCTGCTCCTGCCCCTGCTCCTGTCCCTGTTCCAATATCTCACACTTTTCCATCTTTATCTTCACCCCACTCCTCCCCCTCCTCCTCTTCGGCTTCCGGACCCTACTGCCAATGACTGCCCCAGGCTCAGTAAGCAGCCTTCTCCGCTCACCCGCGAGATATACCAGATAGCCCAGACCACCCGTTTCCCCAGGCCCCCGCTGCTGGTCATGTCTCCACGCAAGAAACACAACACCACAGAAAAAGGCGACAGGCCATGTGACGATGAGGTGGTAGACATCCAGTGGGTTCAGTGGGATCGGGCCGGGCATTATCGTAGGGACAGCTTTGTGTGTGTGCATGTGATGTAGGGGGGGATGCGGGGAGATGAGAGAGTGAGGTGTTATGCCGATGTGTGATTGATGTACTGAGTGGATTTCTATCATGATGTGGTGTGATGTGTGGGATATACCGTATACAATAATATGCTGTACATACCATCATGATATGAGATACTGCCATACAAAGTACGGTTCGATATGTGAGTTACATATATACTTGTATAACTGTATAATGTATCCCAAGGGTAAGTTTGTCCCCTCCTACAAACCCCGTGAAGTACATGGAAATACGTACATGTATGTACATACAGACAATAATCACTAACTATCACTCGCACCTCTCCCCCTCTCTCTCTCTCACTCTCACTCTCCTCCCCCTCTCTCTCTCCCTCACACACACACACACACACACTCTCTCTCTCTCTCTATCAAAAACAAAAACACCCACACACTCTTCCACACCCACACCCACACTCACAAACCAACCCCCTGATCGGCAGTGCAGCCCCCGAAACCGCGCTTGCGACGGTAGCCAATGGAACAAGTGTTGCCATCCTTGTACATTGGTTTCTCTGCTCACCTTATTAGCTGGAGTATGTACCTACTTTCGACATGTACCTACATGTACTCTACTCTACCCACCTACACGGGAAAATAAATTAAAAAAATAATAAAAAAAAAAGAGTCTAGACAATGACAACAACAAACTCTAAATGCCACGCGCAGAGATCTGGCACGACCACACAGGCCAGAGCAAGATCGAACGTCGCACAACAGCTAGGATGAGACGGCGGTTGGAGGGGAGGGGGATCGATTGATACTTATTACTGGCTGGTAAAATAGTAGCTAGTATGTACTCCTCTAGTACTACCTAGTACTCTAGTAGTAGGGGACTACCTAGGTATTTCGGTGTGTGGGGAGGGGGGGAGAGGTATACTTTACATTTCTGGAACAAATCACTGCAGTGTTCTGGGAGGGACGCGGGAGATAGTCAGAAGATCCTGGTAGATCAGAAACTGGGCGGGGGGTGGGTTCAGCTGGCTTTTGTCAATTACGAAGGATGGAACAACTGTTTCGATTTGCTGGATGTTTGGGCCGGGGGAAATAAAATAAAATAGAATAAAAAAAGATGTGGAAGAGGGGCCGGCCAGCGAGTACGATGATGATGATGCGGGCGTGTGGGACACCAAAGTGCATGAGAGCTGGTCGCTGGCTGGTTGACGTCACGAAAATTTGTGGAGAGTTGAGGCGAGTGAGAGGTTATGCACTTACCCACCCCCCCACCCATTACTACTATCACTACAACCTCTTACTACTACCACAACCAACACCATTATCATTACTGTACTGTACTGTACTGTACTTCAATGTACCCAAGTCTCTTAACCCCACAACAATAACCGTCGGAACAGCGATAGTGGTCAAGACCAATTGGATTTATAGAATGAGAAAATCCCTAGAGAAGCTCTAGAGCGATAAGTATATATATATAAATATCAAAAAATAGACAGTAGTGAAGTAAGTACTTTTCCAAATCCCAAGATCCAACCAACTACATACATCCCGATTGCAATTCGATTCCCTCCGTAGAGAAAATAAAAATAAAAATAAAAATAAAAACTGGAAAAGGAAGGAAAAGTTTGATAGCAGAGTAATAGGCAAGAAGGTATCCAAAGAGAGAAAAAACCCTTAAAAAATAAAAGATCAGAATTACAGGCCTCCTAAAGTAAAAAAAAAAAACGAAGACAAAAAAACAAATGAAAAAAACGGATTAATGAGTCAAGTGTCCCTAGTGTGTGTAGTATAGATTTTTTTTCCCCACCATATGCGCCCCTCCCAAGAAAGTCTCCAAACCAAATAAAAGATAAAAAAAAATATTCTAGGAAAGAAAAAAATAAAATTATAAGATAAACGCCGGCCTGTAATCGTATCAGTCGTATATTCACAATTGCCTCCATCCTCCTCATGTCCACACCCAACTAATCCCACGCAGTATGTCATATCTTGATCTCCCGGTGCACATCCCTATGATGGTCGCCTTCGCGATGACTGTGCCCGCCTCCCCTATGGCTTTGTGACGTCGGCGGCCTTTCCCTATCCGACGATTTCCCTGAGGACCCTGTTGCTGGCCGCTCCTTATCTTTCTCCTTATCGGACTTTGATGGCTTGTCGATCGTCATCTTTTTGTCAAAGAGTCGTCGTGTGGCATCAAGCAGCCCGCCCTTCTTTGCATCCTTCTCCTTCTCCTCCTTTGGTGTCTTGTGTCGGTGCTTGTCCTTGGGATCCTTTGTACTGCTGTTCTTTGAAGTCTTCTCTTTGAGTTCCTTTAGCTCTTCCTTGGTCTCCTCCTTGATTGTCTCTGGTTCTTCTCTGCGCCCACCGCTGCGTGACCTCTTTGCTGCTGTTGAACTGCTACAATCGTCACAGGTCTCCTTGTTGTCACAGTGATGCTTCTCCCGGCGCTCCTTCTTCTCCTTCCGCTCTTTCCTGTGCACACTGCGGCCATCAATTGTTGCATCATCATCATCCTCAGCTACAGCATCCTCTTCGTCAGTCTTCTTCTTTCGTTCCCGCCTCCCACCAGCTTCATCGCGCTCCTCAATACGTCGTGCCTTCTTCTCTGCCTTCTTCCGCTCCACCTCCTTCTTCTCTTTCTCGAACCGTCGCTCCGCTCGTCGTCGCTGACCGAAAGTTACATTGCTGGCACTGTCGTCCGGCCCAAGTACTATACTCTTCCCACCATCCCATTCCTCCACTGGTGGTAGAAGCAGCTCATTCTCATCTTCTAGTTCATCCGGAATTTGTACGGACACTATTGGCACGTCGCCTTCGGCCAGTTGTTGCAAACTGCGCTTCTTCATTTTCTTTGCTATGCCATTCTGGCGCTCCTTCAGCGCACGGCGGACTACAAGAGCCCGATTGTGGAGTTCTTCAATCTCATCATCGAGACCTTCGAGGACACGTAGGAGGCTACGGTCGAGACTGGTGATTGTTCGAAGCTCCTCCTCTTCGTCGCGGGGAAGGGCGTTGCTGGATCCGTCGAGGAATCCATCGAAACGGCCAGAGTTAATTAGCTCCATCTCTGCGTCGGAGAGGCGGGAAACAGCAGTCAGGAGAGGGTGGAGCTCGTCGTGGAGGAGGAGGTATAGTGCGATAATAGGTGCAGTGATGGCCGCGGGTGTATGTTGCGGGTACAATCGAACCAGGGCGAGTTTTGTGGTGGCGATAATGTGAGGATCAGACAGGTAGGCGCGGAAGACAAGTATCTGGGTCTGGTTCAGAATTCCTTCAATGATCTGCACCACTATCTCGCTGTGCTCGTCAAAGTCGCCATCTTCGCTCAGACATGACGTAGAGGTGGGGGATGGTGGTGGCTGTGAGCGTTTTAGCACCTTTTCTACCTCCTCAAGCCAATCCTCAACCTTGCCAGTCTTCTGCCTCGCGCCGGCGACTACAGATTTTGCGATCTCAGATTTTGCGAGCTCCTTGGTGATGTACATACTTGGCGGGTGAAGGTGGGATGCTCCATCGTCGTCTCCGCTGGCCCCGCTTAGAATCGATGCTTCAATGTTGCGCCGCGACATCAGGCCTTTAACTGGAAGTACACATAGACATGGCCGAGTACGTCCTCCACGGATGTACTCTAATATATCATGCCAGCCTACGCCATCTACACCGAGGTCCCTTGGGAATACACCGCCTACCTGTTCAAGGAGCTTCCTAGCGACGCTATGATACCCATTTGCGACCGCGATGCTGCCACCGTTATGGAGAATGCTGTGATAGTTTTCCAACATTATATTCAGATTTGCAAAGACTGCCGACACTGGCTGGTCTGTGTCTATGCTGTCATCAAGTGAGTCTGGGTCCTGCCAGGGGTGGAAGTTTGTTGATACTGGATTTGGAAGAGAGCCATTCGGAAGGAGGTAGTCTATAGGCTGGCGACCCAGTTTTTTGCCCATCCGACTGACATCCTTTAGTGATGCGTTTGACGATGATGTTCCGGGGCGGAGAGCGCCGGGGGAGCCACCGCGGACGGCGATGGCCTGCGGTCCGTAGCGGGAGGACGATGTGGTGCGGGTATTGTTTGTGCCGCGCCTTGTCAGTGGGGGGGAGGGCGGTAGGGCGGTAATACTTGGGTGACCAGGTGAGCGAACTCCTTCTTCTCTCAGTACCCGCGAGAGTGAAAGTGGAGACAATGGTGTGGTGGTTGATGAAGTTGTTGTTGTGGTAGTGGATGTTGTAGAGCTGTTTGTATCGGAGACCTGCCGAAGGGGAGGGGGGACGGGGAGGGACACCGGGGCTGGCCGCGGTTTGTTGCTACTACTTGGACTCTGTTTGGGGCCGTCCCGCTTGGGGACAGTCTTGATCGAAGGCATGGACAACTCTTCTACTTCCTCTTGTGCCTCCGGTGTTGCTGGAGTTGTTGTGATGTCGACAACAGCAGCAACAGCAGCAGCAGCAGGAAGAGAGAGTGTCGGCGGAGAAGGCGGAGCTCTGTGCGGCTCAGGCACAAGCACAGGTTCTGAGAAGTATTGTTGCACGTCCACTACCGGAGCGGCTCTTCCTACGGTTGTTTCCTGCTCGTCAAAGTCCACCTCCTCTTCGTTATCGGTCTCTGCAGAACCAGAGATTGCAGTAGATGCACGAGTTGTAGCAGGCGGTGTGGGAGGGGTTTCTCCAGAAGCAGGAGCAGCAGCAGCAGCAGCAGCAGCGACTCCACAACCACCCACGAGTTGTTCTTCGGAAGAAATCGAGCGCAGTAGTAGGACTGGGGAGTGTTGGCGCTGTCGCCCATGCGTCTCTTCCAGTGACGAAGGAGGGGGTGATAAATCGGCCATATTCCGTCCCTATTACTCGCCTTTTTTTATTTTTTATTTTTTAAATTTAATCCCCTTTTTTTTGTGTGCTGTATGGATTGTTTGGTGCTTGTGGAAGAAGAACAGTGGAGAGTGAGTGAGGGCAAATAGACGTGGTGTATGTATGTGCGGAAGTAACGGCTCAATGAAGGAGGAGCCTCGAGCTGTAACTTACAGGAGGAGGTCAGCGTGGGTGCGAGTGAGAGGAGAACAAGTATCCAAGCAACAAGCAGCAGGCGGAATGTAAATCGGGAATATTCGCGAACCACAGCCGGAGATAGGGCAGTTAAATGGGGAGTTTCTAACCTGGGAGTATATCGTTGGAGGGGGGGGGGTTCTGGTTTTCTGTTCTGTTCTCTTTGGTTGTAGGTATATACCTACGGGAATTTCTCACAGACTGACTGACACTGACACTGACAGCAAGAAGAGAACTAACTCGTTGGAAAAATATCACGGAGAGCAGGAGAAAGAAGGACTGGATTCTTTTTTTTTTTGGATGTGATATTATGATGTGTGATGATGTGATGTGATGCGTGATTGAAGATGATGATATGTGGGGAGACACCCTGTCTCTTTCTCTTTGTCTCTCTCTATCCTTCTCTTCTCGAGGGTCTCTCTCTCTCTCTCACGTTCACTGTCACTATCCTCGCTGCAATGAGGAGTAACTCTCGAAGGATGGATGACGAGAAAAACAATTCAGCGTCCCGAATCAGAAAGCGGAACTAGTAGAACCAGAACCAGGAGACGATGGGGTAAGAGAGAACTAGGGGATAAGGTGATAGATATCGTGGATCGGGGAACTGTCAGAGGCTGAATCAATCATGTGTTGAGAAGTGGTTATGCAACCTATGAGGTTATTAGAGTAAGTACTTACTGCGGCCCACAATGCCTACTAGCTACCCTGGTTGAAGGGGCTATGGATAGAAAGAGTTGTTGTGTTGTATGGATGGATGGATGGGCTACAACGAGCGAGAGTGAGGGAGAGAAAGAGAGAGATGACTTGCTTATTTTTGCTCCTTGATCCTTCACTTTTTTTTTTTGATTTCTTCACTTGAGTTGAACCCTCGCTTCCTAGACAGGGATTGTTTAATGGTACTTTAAGACATAGAGTGCTCTACTCTACTGGAGGCAGGGGTATTTAGGTTACGGCTGTACTACTGCGACAAATACATGTACTTCATACATTGAGATTCCCCGGCGCCTTTTCTCCGCCCTTTCCCCTCCCCCTTCCTCCTTAACTACCTTGCTTCCATCCTTCTTCCCATTCTATTTTATTCTCTTTTTTCCCCCTTTATATCCTAACAGCACGATAGTATGGGGAATTATAAGATGTATGTAAATCATGTATGTAGGTACCTCTCCCCATAGCCAACCAGCAAGACAAACACATCCTCGACGTAACAGGGGGACTCGCCATTGCAACAGACACGTTGGCATACCCTTTTTTTTTTTTTTTTTTTTTTTTTTTATTTTCCTGTTGTGTGTGGTGCGTTGACATGGCACTGCAGGTGGTGGTGTGGAAAGAATAAGAAGTGTGTGTGCGAGTGTGTGTGCCCTACGTATGATACCCTGTCCTACCCCTCCCTCCCCTAGTGCAGGAGTTATGGAAATGATTGAGATTCGCCTGCCTTGCGAGCACCTTTTTTTTTTCCCTTTATGAGAGTACCTTCATCTACCGAGCTTGGGGGTTCATCTACTCAGTATGGGGTCTACTCGCAGTGGGGGTAGATGCGGTCTACAGTCTGGCCTGGTAACTGGTACGATTTTTTTTTTTTTTTACTGTAGCTATCTATGCTCGACCACCCCCCCCCCCTTCCCCCCCCCCATCGATACGGCTCATCTTCTTCATCATCTCTCTCTGATAAGATAAAGAAGTACATGTGGGTACTTGATACATAACCTACATCCCAAGCTAAATCCAACGTCTAGAGGGTTCTGGAGGCAGAGCTGCGGGTTGATCAGTTAATCCTTATCTTTTGCCGCCCGCCCTAGGCCCATGCTCAGTGCGGCCCTGTTCTACATTTACACTCCCGCAAGAGAAAAAGGAAGCTGAGGTATATTCCGACACACCATCATCATCACCGCCCTGCCGGATCTGGTTAAAAGAAAAAAAAAGAAAAAAGAAACCAATTTTTTGAAATTTCCTCCATCCCGAGACACAAAAAACGTCCCGCTGTACGTAATGTAGCTTCAGTCACGGGGAAACTCATTGTTTGGTTTGGTTCTCGATCGATAAGATGGATGATCTTAAGTATGATGTAGGTATCACCAACCCTCATCTACAGTAGATATATATGTAGGCAGAGTAGAAAATTCCCTTTCATGTACGACTCGTGTGACGTTACTAGAGTGGCATCATCGCGGACTAGAGGAGAGAGAAAGAGAGACATGAATCACGTGAGAAAGGACAAGGTTCGGAGCCAAAAGCAATTAAAGATTAAAGATTAAAAAGCTACACTTTACACCCCCATCTTCTCAATCTATCTGCCAGCTCTAGTTTGAGCCGTTGTTTTGCATACGGCCATTCTCGGACCTCTCCCCACCATGTTAACCCCCGGCCGGAAAGCTCTCCAGCACCTCCAAGATTGACAAGCACCGGTTGGCGGAGGTGCCATCTAAGAAGGGAATCGGATATACAATGGGGGGTCTACACTGGATCGAGAATTCGCCTATTGAAACCCACTACCGTCTTGTAGTTGTCCTTTACTGGGCGTTAGTATCTACTCGTGCGTTCATTCAAGCTCGGGATCTTTTATAGGCATTTGAATGGTTTGCAACGACGTCCGACTATTTGGTGAGTCCGGAGGTAATCGAGGAGGAGTAAGCTGGTGGACATTCGATTGAAGAAGAAACCCCATTCTGACACGAGCTGACTTCCTCCAGTAATATCATCCATATCCGTAATCCATTGCCCTTATCAAATTATACTGAGTCTGGTGGCTTTCCTTCTCAAGGGGGAAGAAGAGTATGAGTCTGAAACCAGTCCAGTTATCGAGGGCGGCCATTCTGTTCACCATGGGTCGGAGTGGAAGTTACGAGGACAATGTTTAGCACCTTGAGAAAGGTCTTCTCCGTTCTGTCTGTGCTGGCCGGATTGACTTTGTCAGAGGAACGTACGTTGCGAAAACAGGGGCGGTCGAGACTTGCCTCTTGGTGTTGAGGAGGGGGGGCATCGATAGTGGGCAAGAGGTACATCATGTAGTTACATGTAGTTATACCCTCGCCAAGATACTACTAGCCCTGAGTAGCATAGCTAAACCCGTTTGGGTGGGGGTATGATATTGCCGTAGAGTGATAAATCATGATGTGCTTCGGGATAGCGGATAAGGGGCACGAGAGCTCGCCCCCCCGCAAAGTTTGAAACCGAACCGAACACATCCTGCATAATGGATATGGTGGTATCCAATCGTTGGTCAGGAGGGAGGTGTGTGTATTTTTGGCGTGTATGGGGGTGGTGATCAGGAAACGTCGAGAAGGACTCTGCCATTTACACATGTTAAAATCAACAGCAGACCCAACTTTAAAATCATGGCTAGAGTACATGTAGTAAATGTAGGTATATATTTCTTAACAATCGCATTTAGGCTAGGTGGTGTGAAGAAATATTCCTTTCCCCCCAAAGAGCGGGGTTCAAGTTGCGGGGCTGGCTTGAGGGGCCGAGAGGAGGTGAGGAGGTGAGGAGGTGGAGGTGAGGGAAAAGTGTTGGGATGCAGCAGAGGAATAATATAATGCACTTACTCTAGCGTGCAGATAGTCGCCGGTAAAATTTTACACTACAATACATCTAAGTTATTCACAACCCTAACCCTTTAATTGTTACTGAACCTTTACATGTGGTTGGGTGCTGTCTTGGCATTGATTCTCGTTCCGCAGAAGCATATGCCTTGTTCATGTATAAACTGCACTGTACCAGATCCTGTCCAGGTCTTGCAAGGCGATGGTTCTCCAGTTACAGCGCCTAAAAGTGAGTAAGATTGTTGTCAATCTTTAAGAGAGATGCCGTATATCTCAGCTGGCGTTTCGATCATGCACACAGTTACGCGGCTCTATGCTGAAACAAATCAAAACTCATCTGAGCCACACAACCGTCAGCTGTACCGAAGTTTATGTTGGATATCAAGTGACATCTCTCGTATAAATTAGGCAACAATATTGAATACTCATTGGCCTTCCGTGTAATAGTGAGACGTCAACGCATAATGTTGGAAGTGGCTGGTGGGTGGCTAAGTAGGTACGTACATGTAGAGTAGAGGCTCAGTGGGCTACCTACACACATGTAATCAACCAATCGCAGAGAGAACAATTCACAGCAAAGAATTGTATTGTTGAAACAGCACTTTAACCCTATGAAGTGTTCATTCCAAAGATACATACAATACATACATGTGCTCTACTCGACAGCAAATCCCCTACAGACTAATATGGGATATATCTTCTGAAAATCGCTGCGGATCAGTCATAAACCCGATACTCAGCTTGATCCTCAGGTATAAGTACCTGCAAATACATGGGTTCAGCAGGGTTATTTAGGTATCTTAGTATGACTCACGCCTTCTTCCTCCTCTCTCTCTCACAAAAAAAACATGAAGGCAAGAACAAGACGACTTGGCAGCCTTAGCTATAACCCTAGCCCATGCCAAGCATCTACTCACCAACCCCAAGTTATGAGCTCACCGAGCTCTTCAACTCATAGATAACGGGTTTTCCAGACAGATTTGACATAGAATCAGGTATGCTACCTCGCCTTTGTGAGTAGATGGGGAGGAATGAGTCCTTACTAAGCTTACGCAGGTAAAAGCAAAACTAAAGCAAAAGCAAAAAATAAGCATGAAGCTCCTCGAACTCCCCCCGGAAATCATCCTTTTGATAGCTGAGAGCCTCGGCACTGTTGATGAGATCAACAGGTTTCTCAAAACATGTCGTAGCCTCTGTTCAATTGTTACTCCGGTCCTTCATGCCGTGATGGACAAGAATAAAGTGCTTCACTGGGCAGCCCGCAACGGCCGCGGAGAGCTAATATCTCAACTTCTCAGCTTGGGGGCTGATATTGAGTATAAGGATAGCAAGGAGCGTACTGCGCTCCATTGGGCAGCTACATATGCCCATGATGCCGACTTAATCGAGAGGCTCGAAAGCGGACAACAAATATATGCCGTACACAAGTCAGATCTACACACAGTAGTTCCCAAGGATGACCATGCGGTTGCTGCAAGGGTCTTGCTGGATAATGGGGCAAACATCAGGGCAAGGACAAATTTTAAGACTCGAAACTGTCATCATGAGCCACTGCACTGGGCTACCGCCTGTGGAAATCTAGAGGTTGCGAAACTGCTTCTAGAGAGGGGTGCGGATATTGAACAGAAGGGTGGTGTTGTAGACTACACACCCTTGATTTTGGCCGCAATCAATGACCACGAGAGCATCGTTCGGCTGCTTCTGAGCAACGGCGCAGATGTGAATGCTACCACTATGTGGGATGAAACGGCGCTCCACTGGGCCTCGTGGGCAGGTCATGAAGCGGTTTCAATTGTACTGCTGGAAAACGGTGCCCCAACTGAAGATCTTGGTTCTGATGACCAAACTCCACTAATTGAGGCTGTACGTGAAGGACATGAAGGGCTTGCAAGAATTCTCCTTGAGAATGGGGCCAATGTCGATGCCCACAACATGGATCAAGATACACCTCTTCATATTGCTGCTCAGAAAGGGTTCTTGGGAATAGCCTCGCTCCTCCTCTCCCATAAAGCCCAGATCAATCTCATAAGTAGCACCGACACTACTCCAATTCAACACGCTGCTATTATGGGGCATACGCCTATAGTGGCTCTCCTTCTCGATCACGACCCAGATCTCCGGGACGGTGTAGATTCTCAAAATCACAACCTTCTACACCACGCTGTCTCCGGACCTGGCGGCCTTGGTATAATTAAGCTCCTTCTCGATCGTGGAGTCTCAACCACAACCCTCTCAACAGACGGTAGCAAAACCCCCGTCAAGCTAGCCCACAATCGCGGAAAACATGACTTTGTGACCGCCATACTCGCAGACTCTCCCCTCGGCTCCTTTAACCGCCCTGAGATCCTACGGGATGTCTCAGCTCTCGACGCTGCCGCCCACGCTTCAATAGAGATACTCGCCTCTCATGGTATCCCCGCCGAAGAACTAGGCCTCTACCTCGTCGACGCTCTCTACACAGCTTGCTCCGAAGGCCTCACAGATAGCGTCCGTGTCCTCATCAGTCACGGTGCAAATGTCAACGTCTCCCGCGATAACCACACCACCCCACTCCTGTGCGCCGTTACGAGTGGCAATGAGGCCACTGTAAGACTTCTCATATCCCACGATGCCCGCGTAAACTACTTCGAGGAACTCGACTTGATATGGAACCATCCCCGCAAAATCGAGATGCCGCTGTGCCGTGCCGCTGTTTGTGGCAACGTCTCGATAGCTCGGGTGCTCATTGAGTGTGGTGCAGACCTACACCTGATGGACGCGCAGGGCCGGTCGCCGCTACATAGGGCAATAATGGAGTGTGGGGAGGGGAAGGGCGATGAAATGGTGCGCTTTTTGATGAGTCGCGGTGCTAATCCCTTTAAGGAGGATTTGAATGGGCTGACGTCCTGGGACATGGCTGGTGAGGGGTGGGCAAGGAAGGCTTTGATGGAATCTGGAATGGCAGACCCTTATCGTCACTGGATGGAGACCATGACCATGGAGGAGATGGGACAGTAGATGACCTGTCTTTTTCATTATTTTCCCCTCATTTTTCAGTTTTTTTCTTTCATTTTTTGTAGTTTGCTGAGTATCTCCCCCCAAACACTTTTTTGAAATATGTACGATATACCTTGACTATAGTTAAGTCATGCGCGCGCGCCATTTTATGTAGCATCAGAAACCTATGGTTTGATTAACAATCAACAAAATTGATATCCATGGGTGAGATTCGCAAACGGTGGTCGCTGAGAGTATTTGTCTTCCAGAGCCCTATTATCATCATCACCTGGGCTACTTTCACCCAGATTATCTTGGTTGTCAATATAAACTAACGAGGAACGAGCATATGGCAAACAAGGGCTTTGCGAATGAGACTGCATATGGACCAGCAACAACCTTTCAGCATGATCTCTATATAAAACGAGTGAGCGCCTGTGCAAACCGAGTTCAGTTTTGGCGCGGATTATCCTCAAAAATGTCGCCCTGGCGCGGCATCTGTTGACTTACTGATATATTCCTCTGTTGCGAATCTGTTTTACGACTGGTGCCAGGCCGGCGCTATTGTGCTAATCGCTGGAATTCTATGCAGTGATAAACAATAGTTAAGATTACCATGCTAACAATATATCCCCAGGAATGTGAGATATATAACGTTATTTGAGCAAGATTGATCGATACTACATAGTTGCTAGTATCCAGAGTGTGTGGTCTCCCCGGCCCCGCCTTGATAATCGCCTTGGTACTCATTCATTCAAAATTAAAGTTCTTTTAACTAACTAATACGGACTGTAGGTAGATTTCTAAAATCAATATATACTGAGAGACTGTAGGGCTACTCATGTGTTGGTCGTATGGTGCGGTAAACGTGTCAAAAGTGATTTTACCACCGGTGGTGAAAATAATACCAGCATTTATACCTCAAAATGGATAATAGCACAGACCTTTTCGCCAAAAGGGGCTATATAATGCCAGTATATATGAGCATTGCCCACCGGTGGGAATTTCATCACCAGTGGTAGGTCATTTTACCACTGGTGGCAGGTATTTTACCACCGGTGTGAAACTGTTGGTATTAATGATAATGCGGAATAAAGACTGAAAGTCAGCATCTATACTGGAAGAAGGACTGAAATTCAGTGCTTATACCACCGGTGGTAAAATTACTTTTGACACATTTACCGCTCCATACTGGTCGTGCTCATGACACTCTTTTATTTTACCGGCGTTTAGGCAGCCCGTATAATACAAAAACACCACAAGTTAAATTCAGGCACAGAGTAGGATGGATACGGACAAGAAAAGAGGAGCAATAACCGAGAGTATCCCTTTGGTTGAGATTCGAAGAAATGATAAGAGGTTTTGATAACTGTAACGTTTCTTCCGGCGGTTCCGTCTTACCCTTATTTTACCCGCGGCCGCATCCCCCGCAAAAAGAAAAAAGAGGAACACCCCAACCACAGAACAGCTCGTCCTAAACTTGCCTCTTGGGGTTAGGCGGAGTAAAGGTCCGAGTGATATCTCGTGCTGCAAAACGTGCCTGGCGACCGTTTTTTTTCATTTAGTAAGGGGGTAACGGACACCTCCTGCCTCAAGCTCACTCTAATATCATGTATTCCAGACGAAATTGGGACCACTACATGCAATATTCTCTATGCCCTACCGCAGAATCAGTTGGGGGAGAGTCGACGAGCTCTTCGGAGTGGGTCGCTGCATTACATTTTCTTTGTCGGCGGCCGTGAGATGGGAGGGCAGAGCACATAAGTTATCGTTTGTCTTGATATGATTTATTTATTTATTATACGATAAAAGCTGGATAATCTACAGTACAGGGTAGAGGTACCTTAAAAGCCAGTAGGAAGACCTAAGAAAGTCATATCAGGAATGCGTATCACCAGTATACGAATTAATTAGAGGAGAAAGAGAAGAAGGAAAAAGAGGGGGGAAAAATAGAAAGAAAAATACAAGAGAAAAAACTAAAATTCGTTTCCCACCATCACTTAGCCGCCACCAATCTTTCATTCTCAGCACATGTCCTACTCAATAAAACCATGAGATCCGCCTTCCCATGATGCATCGCCACAAACACCAGCGGCGAATGTCCCTCAATGTCCTCTACGTTCGGATCCGCCCCATGTTGCCACAAAAACCTCGTGGCCCGGTTCTTTCCCCTCCGAACGGCCATATGCAGCGGCGTCTGCCCATTCATGTTCTTCGCCTCAATGTCCGCACCGCGGTCCAACATCATCTGCACGAAGCTCACTCTTCCCGTCCACGCCGCCAGGTGCAGCGCGGTGAGCCCCGACTTATCACAGATCATTACGTCCGCTCCATGGTCCAGCAGGAGTTTTGGCATCTCATCGTCCTCAGCGTTCAACGCCAATACTTTGTGCAGTGCAGTAAGTCCATCCTTATCCTGAAAGTTCACATCCGCCCCACTCTCCAAAAGAATCGTGGCAACACCTTTACACTCCTTCATCACCACAGTCCGGTGCAGCGCCGGTAGGCCCTTGTTCCCAGTTGCATTCATATCGGCCCCGCGCTCAATCAACAATTTGACTACCTCCTCCTGCGAATGTATTGCCGCCAGCATCAACGACGTAGAGTTGTCCCCTTTACATCTCCCATCCACCTCTGCTCCAAACTCCAACAGCAGTTTCACGATCTCTACCTCCCCCGACATGACCGCCAGCTCCATAGCCGTCCTGCCGGTCCTTGTCTCACAATTCAAGTCCGCCCCTGCCTTCAACAACGCCCTCACAATAGCCACATGGCCCTGCGCGACACCAAGCAACACCGCATTGTGCCCATTCGCACCAACAATCCTCGTATCCGCTCCCAGAGCCAGCAACATCTCTACTGCTTGAACCCTCCCCGCCATCGACGCAAGAAGCAACGGCGTGTACCCATGGTTATCAAGCGCGTTAATGTCCCCTCCACGTCCCAATACTAACTTCAGCATATCCACATTTCCCTTCCATGCCGCTAGATGGGGCGCTGTTCGTCCATCCCTCGTCTGACTCCGAATATCAACGCCTGCATCAAGTAGCGCCGTGACAGTATCAACATGACCCTCTATTACAGCGCCATGCAACGCACTCTGTATATTTCGTGCCACCATCGCATATCCCGCAGGTTTCCTCCCCAAAAAGAGCGACAGAAGATCGGTACGTCCCTTCCACGCAGCCATCTGTAGCGGCGTAATACTGTCGTTATCCAGGCCATCCATGTCGGCGCCTGCATCCAGCAGGACCCGGAAGACTTCCGGCTCGCGGTCTAACACCAATGCTAGGTGCATCGGTGTAAGACCACTACGGCCTTGGATGTTACAGTCCGTTCCGGTGTTGAGAAGAATCTTGATAACGTCCATGACAGGCCCCGAACCCCATTTGCAAGAGCGAATAGCATAGAAGAGGGCCGTGTCACCAACGGCAGAGCGCTCATCTATGGTAGCGTTGTTGGTAAGTCTAAGGATAAGTTTGACGAGGGGGAGATGGGATTTCCAGGCTGCCCATTGGAGAGGTGTGACTTCTGGATATACAGGCTGTATGGCGAGTTTATGGAGGTAGGGAGTGAGGAGTGAGTTGAGGTAGGTTGAGGTGAGAAGGAACTGAGAGAGAGGTCGGGGATCTAGATTGGTTCCTATGATGTATAAGATCTCTGCTGGTAATTCAAGTAAATTCATTTTGACCTTTGAAATGAATGATGTGGGTAGTGGTAGCGAGGGGAGAGGGACGGAGGGGAGGAGGGGAGAGGGAGGGGGGGGGGGAGGGGAGGAGAGGGTGGGGATGGGGATGGAGTGGGGGGGGTTATTACTGTAGACTTTAGAGATGTGGGTTATCATTTAAAACCCCGTGAGTGGTTACCCGGGGTGGGTTAGGGTTTATACCTTGATTAATTAAGATTGGGGAAAGTATTGTTATAATTTGAGTTTTGAGTTAAGTTGACAGATTTTAAGGTAGGAAATATTAATTGATTGGTCTACTTGAGTGAGTTGAGGTACCGACAAATATCTCGAATGCCGGTGACCCGAGTGATATTCTATGAACACCAAAATCATTGCAGCAGAAACTACTCTATATACATCTGTAAGCAACGAATTTCCTCCGCAGAATCAAACCTACATGTAGTCACTACATGTAATCACATAGGGACGTAATAGGTATGAGTCTTAATATTTAAGACTGTATATATGTATGTATCTCTACACGACAATGGATTTCGGGTCACAAAGGAGGCTTGGTGACGCTCCCGCGCCCCTTTCGACCATAGAATTGGCTCCCAATTAAAACGTTGAGCTGAAGACAGCCAGGCTGTGTTACAATAAACACCACGGAGCATTTCACTTGTGATATACCATTGACAGAAATCTCCCAAAAGTTAATCATCAATAGACTCAACAGTCAAGACTGGGCTCTGTGTCTAGGAGTCGATCAAGGAGCTAGTCTCTATGGACATCTCGAACCTTGCTGCATCAGGATCAATAATTATTGGTTTCAATAGCATATCAAACAGTCAGGCCCGAAAGTAAAGCGCATGAGAGATTTTGTCAGGGCCCGATCCTTTGAACCTCCCGCAGTTCACATCAGGATCTGGAGCCAATTTCATAATAAAACCTCTGTACATGCTACAGTTGTCCTAGATGACAATATCTCAGTGCATCGAGGCACGCTAGAGCCCGGTTCTAAGCGGCTCTGGTTCTATCAAAACATGCAGGTAGTGACACCTGGATGGGTCCAAAGGTTAGTATCGGTAGTACGTATTTTGTTTGTGGCAAATAAGATTAATTATTCTATGTAGGCAGCGTTGTAATTTCGAAACTATAGATAGGAGATGGAGGAAAAGTATGGGCGTTGTGGAGGAGCTGGACTACTACATAGACATAACTCCTGTTATGTGGTGCCCCTGCCCCCACACACGAAGCACACGTATAGAGAAGTGAACACAATTAGGTGGAGTTTTGCCAAGATGCAATGTCGTAACACTTTAGCTAGGGTAGATAAAAGAGGCGAGGAGAAGGCAATGGAAAGAGCAGGCGTCCCCACTCACTTTCTTCTACACATCTCAACATAGAGCTATATACCTCAACCGATCATAAAACTTTTATTATTATCAACAGCCATTATATAAAGTCAGTTCTTATAATTATGGCCCAGACCATTCAATTATCATCCCTATTACCATTATATCCGAGATGGATGGATAAGGATTATGCCGAGCCCTAAAGCGTCTCGTTCACATAAGTACTTCTCTCGGTCAAAAATTATGACTTGAACTTCCATCTGATGCCTTCATCTGTATTCAGGACTTGTGGCTATCGGTGGCTCACCACACAAAACTGTGGGACTAACGGAAACCGTCAACCGCTGGTGCAATATTGACCCACATCACCAATTCTCGTTAAAGGCCCTGTCTATCACCACGCCGGCAAGTCGTGGAAACCGGGAACAGACGAAGACATATGTAAGAAAACCTTTGTGTATCTCATCCCTTCTTGGCCCTTCAGATAATGGTTCTCAACACTAAGACCCTATTTTCTAATCCTCACGATAGACGAATATTCTAGCATTCCTCCCGTCAACATCATGACTATCTGAACCCAGCACAAAACAGCATAAGCTGCTGGACAGCAGCCAAATCTCGATTTCACTGTTCGCTGACAGCAGTTGAAGGGGTACATTGGTATTACTATAGCTAGAATCTAGAATCAGGTGGTAGATAGCCGGTACTCGCTCGGTGCTCATCTTTTGTCAGTTTATTATAACATTTTGCGGGAGGACTTCCCGTAGGCTATAGAAGCTGTTCTATTCCTATTCAATAGGATGGATAAAAGTGGTTTCCCAGCCTTTTGCCGGAGAAACGGCGTGGTGATAGACACATTCTTAACGATAAGTAGTATACACCATCACTCTCTTGCACCGCCGACAGCCGTTCTTAGCTAGACTCTCGTTTTTGTGGCGAGCCACAGATTGCCACAATTAAGTCCTGAATACAGACGAAGACATAGGTAAAGAAAGATCTCTCTGTTCTATTTGATCACTAGTTCAATTTCTATCGCCTAAGGGAAGTCCTCCACTAATACTTATATTGACAAGCAGAACATAAAAATGGAATAGGTCTCAGAGGCTTCGTCAACCTCTTGCTCCTGTGTCTGCCGGTGCGGTATACACATATGGTTATTAGAGGAACAGATGTATGGATTACTAAGCGGGGCGTCAAGAGTGAGGCTGAGGAACCCGACAAGTGTATAGAGTGAACAGGTTAGTTGTTGATTAGAGAAGGCATTAGAGAGGTTTCGCAGCTCACGCTGTACTATCTACAGGGGTGTGGAGGGCTTGAGAAAAAATCAGAGGTTTCGCAGATTTAATCTGTACTCTGGGCTGTGTGATGCCTTGAATTGTACTAGTCTGTGGAATATTGGCGTGAGTGGTCCAATAAGGTGGTTTGTTTACATGAATAAAGTCTGTATTAATGCTTCACTAACTTCGTGCAGCATTAAGAGTCTGTATTTACTAACTTGGCGGCTTTATCCCTGCGGTCACTGTAACCTCTCTATTAGGCCAACATGTCATTAGCACAGCTTAAGCAGGGAGGGCTTCTCACTCCCCTTCTAAGGATCATCAATAAAGATAACAATCACCTAATAAGATACTACAGCCGGATGATCTGGGCGACGATAGAGGACAATAGAGTTTCGCCGTTCAGCTCATCGATGGTCTCTTCACCAAGTTCGATCTCTGCCGAGGATGCTGAGTGACGGAGGGAGACTTTCGGGGGTTTGGACTTCTCCCCTTCCATCGTGGGGACGAGGTACTCATTGCCATCACGGTCCTTGATCACGTAGGTGTTTGAGCGGTAATCACCTCTTGCGTGACACTGCCTTAACCATCTCCTGCTCAGAAGGATCGGGAAGCTGAGAAAACTACCATTGGCTACTCTGGCCGCCAATGAAAGAGAATATACCCTAGATATTGGTTGGTTACATATGTACAATTAAGATTTCTTGTCTAAATACAGCGCCAAGGGAATAGATAGATATTGACACCGGGTTTTCAAATGCTAACTCCCACAGCGTTAATCTCTTGTGTACCAGATAGGTACATGCACGCCATCATCGAGAAAGGTAGAAGATATCCTATCGGTCCTGATATTTTAGTCTCGGGTCCTCTTGGACTATCGGATTATCTTATCATCAGGTGCCCATAAAAGGCGGGACAATAGCTGGCCATAAAAGGCTGTGATCATGCATCTGAAGCCCAGTCGTGTTCGTGCAATGTCGCGACCTCATTCCAGCTACATCAATCGAATAGATAATTGTGGTCCCTCAAAATAAGCACTTGCACTTTTACCTACCTTTTGTGTGGATGTGGGAAGTAGAGCCCCTTTGATACCTAGCCCAGAGCTTTAAAACCTCGAGCCCAGTTTGGAATAGATATTTCTCGGCTCTCCACGGATCCAGGCTCGGCAAACATGACTGACGATCAATATCAATGCACTTTGCCCCCCGCCCACACCAAACTTCAAAACCTGGGGGATTTTCCCCACGCAGACTATTATACCCCGGCTAACCCATGAGCCTTTGCCCCTAGGGGGATAGATATGGGGGTGGGGGAAGGGACGAGTCTAAAGTAGAGACGATCAAAGAACAACGGCGTGGCTTCGATTAGGTCCTGTCACCAATTAACTGTCGAGAAACTTGAAGGGTCAAGCTTTTGAGCTCTTGAGGGCCAAGAGTGGGAACCTTGGGCCGTTGTGGGTTGTTGCCAAGATTTCTGTGAGGCTACTGCAGGGATTTCGGAATCACCGGCAGCGGACATTGGGGGGGCGGTGTGAAGGGACATCAACAATTAAGGAGGGAAGCAGATGATGGTGATGGATGAAGAGATGTGATTGATACAGTATATAGAGTATATGATACGGTATGATCAGCCGGGAAACCCCACACCGTTATGGCCAAAGGGAGAGAGAAATACCTATCTTTATGGGAGTGTATGAAGGATCCGGAGCTGTGAGAAAAAACCCTGAGGTGCTTGCTTTACTCGTACCACCTTTTGCAAGTTTGACAACCCTTAACCCACTCACTCACTTAAGCCCAACCACACGCACACTCACCCACACCCACACCCAGTTACAGAATAGTAACCAAAAAAGAATGTAGTCTAAGCTTTCAAATTCCAATATTCCCACCTACCTGTCTATCACCCCCTCTCCACCTATCCCCATACCAGCTATCTGCGATACACCCACTATTACCTTCCCCGATATTTCCCCGACACATCCGTCTATCCATCCAAAGAACGAAAGAAGGAAAGAAGGAAAAAAAAAAAAGTGAGAGACAGAGAGAATCCTCGTAAATACAATCTACCCCCCCCCCCCCCCCAAAATGAACCATGACCACGTGGACCGCGACAGCAACTCGCAGGACCGTGACGACCCCAACTTGAGGAAAGTGCAGTTCTCGCCGCCGCCTACGAGTGATGGAACCTCGAATGGGGGTGGTGGTGGTGGGAGCGCTGGAGGAGGAAGCAAGAGGAAACGGGTCTCTTTGGCGTGCAATGCGTGTAGGACGAGAAAGTCAAAGGTGTGTAATAGCTTGTGTGTGTGTGTGTCTGTCTATGTGTGTGCGTGTGGTTTGTTCACCTTGAAATGGATTGAATTAAGGGGACTGATATGGTTCGTGTCTCTGTGTGTGTGGGTTACAGTGCGATGGGGTGAGACCAAAGTGCTCAATGTGTCGAGGTGAGAAGAGAATAATCAATTTGGAGCTCTACTGAGAAGTATGACTGGAACTGACTCAGTGACGGCATAGATCTTGACTTCGATTGTGTCTACCAACAGTCTGCCTCTTCATCAAACACAATAGTCGGGAAAGAGTAACTACATCTTTACTATCTCCAATTTTCTTTTTCTTTTCCCCCAAACTTCATACTGATAATACTTTTTAAACAGCTACATCGGCCGTCTCGAATCCCGTCTACTCGCTGTCGAAAACCTCCTCGCCGCTCAAGCGTCACTTTCCCTCCGAAATAATCTTCCTCAGACCCCTACTGCTACGGACCATAATAACAGCCATAGTAACGATTATGAAACCAGTCACAGTCCAGAAGAGCTTCAGCAACCCCAGAAACGATCGAGGGTTGATCAGACACCGGATACAGTTGGTGGGGAGACATTCGTGAACCTACGGCAGGGGCAATTGGAGGATGAGTCAAGCGCGCCGGACACGGTGCTGGATGGGATGGGAGCGCTGAATTTGGGCGATGAGGAGGACTATGGTTATTTTGGTACGTATTATATTATATTAAATAGCTTTGAAACTCTGGAATATTGATTGCGGAGATGCTGATGCTGCTGCTGTGCTGCAGGCCCATCCTCAAATATTGCATTCATTGGACATGTTACCCGTGCACTCGCAACCTCCGTCTCTGTGACAGCTGCATTCCCCAAGGACTTCCGCCGAACTGAAAGTGCACTTGAACAATCTTCCTCGACTGGCTCGACAAAGTTTCTGTCAGCGCATGCCTCCCCTGCCCCTCTCGACTCTGGCAGCGAGTTCGAGGCCCGGACCGGCAATGTAAACATTTACATGATACCCCCGCGCAAACGGGTATTGCACTACATAACTCTCTACTTTCAGAATACAAACATACTGTTCCCGTACCTGCACCAACCAAGTTTTCTGGAAACGTATGAGGAGGCGCAGAAGGAGGGGTTCACAAAAGTACGGAGGACATGGCTTGCATTGTTAAACCTGGTGATGGCTATGGGGAGTAGAGCAAGCACGGAGCGCGAGGTGACCGCGGAGGAAAAGTATAAAGCCGCGGAGGTCTTCTATCAGCGTGGGTGGGGTCTTTGCGACGGACACTTTCTGCGGCTGGCAAGCTTAGATTCGGGTGAGTTGCAGCCAAGATATCCCCCCCCCCCCCCCCAAACCCAGAGACAATTACTAATATGTATAATTCACATTAGTGCATCTCCTCCTCTTGATGTCTCACTACCTTCAATCCACACGCAAACCGAATCAGTGCTGGACCACACACGGTCTTGCCGTCCGCATTGCCCTTCAACTCGGCCTCCACTCCAATCAGGCCCTCCAACGTTTCCCTCCGCTCGAACGTGAGCTTCGCAAGCGCGCTTGGTATGGATGTGTTCTCCTCGACCGCACACTTTGCATGACCTTTGGGCGCCCTTCCGCCATTACCGCCTACGCCGAAAAGCTCGATCTCCCCCTTGATGTCGAAGATGACGCCTTCAAGCCCAATATGTCACCCATCCCGCCCTCCGGCCCCACCTCCACAACCTTCTTCATCCTCAGCATCAAGCTATACTCCCTCCTCGGTAGCATCATCGATACCCTCTACGGGGGCAATCTCGGCGGGGGCGACCAACCTGAACCAACCTTTGCCGACGTTGCACGCGTCGCCGAGATTGAAGAAAAGCTGTCTATCTGGCGGCAGCAGCTCCCTAGCGCGCTCACTATTGTCAGCGCCGCAGACATTCCTGTTGGCGGTGGCCCGCCGAGCAAGTTCTGGCGGCAGAGCATTATCCTGTCGCTGAGGTACTACAACACGAGAGCACTGCTGCATAGGCAGTTTGTGGTCAAGGGTCTGAGCGAAATTTGGGGTGGGGGCCCGAGCTGTAATAGGTTTGAGGGCGACTTTTTCTGGAATTTTGGATGGGCGAGTATCAAGGTGTGCGCCGAGAGTGCGATCGAGACGGTAGAGATTGTGCACAAGGTCAAGTACCGCAGTGACCTATTGGGTTTTTGGTGGTTTACGCTGTATTATAGTAGGCCCCCCTTCCTTCTTTTTTCCCTGTAGTGAATGACAAGTGATGGCTAATTTTGAGGTAGCGTTCAATGCCTCGCTCGTTCTTGTATCGAAGGTGTTGATACTTTCGCAGGTTAGGCAGTTGGCAATGAGGACGGACTTTGTACCCGAGACGGCTTCGCTATTGAAGCATTTAGAGATGGCAATGGAGACGATTGAAGTACTCGCGGCCGGAAATCGAATCGCAAACCGTTGCCAGCTATTCTTGAAGAACCTAATGCAATATGTCGCGCCACTAGGTATATATATTCATCTCCATCTCTACAAACTTCCCCTAGGTGGGTGGGTCCGTTTTCAGGGGGAGGCGGGACTGTAACATCTGAGGTTATATGCATTCAAGAGGGGAGAACATCAGTTATACTCCCGCCTACCCAGAAAACGAACCCAGCCAGCCATATCTCCCCCAACTCAGACTAACAATCTAGTGACTTCCTCCCCACGCACACTCCAATCCAACCCCCTATCGATAACCTACAATCCCGCCGCCGCCGCCGCAGCAGCAGCAGGCACTCACGTCCCCGGCGATCACACCTCCGCCACGACACCCACACCCACCTCGAGCACCACCATGTCGCATAGTCAGCCGGTGGACCCCAACGCCCCCGTCGGTGGGTACAACACCTCCCCGTTCCGGTCGCAACTCGGCGAATTCATGCTAGAGAGCGACTTTACGTATCTGAACAGTATCCTCCCACCGCTGGGGATGGACATGCCGCTTGTAGACCACGAGTTTGGGGACAACGGGGATGTCGGTGCGCAGCAGAGCGGAGGGGCCGGGCAGGGTGGGCTAGGTGCGCATGGGGGGTACGCGATGGGGTTTAGTGGATAGGCGTACGGGCCGTCTAAATCGAAGTGAGGAGTGCGGAGGAAGGAATGATTAAAAAAAAGAATTGGAGTTATGTTGTATTTTGGAGGGACTTGCCTTTTTTTTTTTTTTTCTTTCTTTGGTGAGCTTTTTGTTTTGATTTTTACTAGTTTGGTTTTGATTTATTTTCTCATCTCTTTTCCCTATTATGTGCTGGCTGCAGCTGGGTTAATCATTGGTGGTTTGGCGGTTGGGCTGGTACTTTGTATTGTGTAGTTGGTTCTATATATCCCAGTTTGCGTGTTGTGCATATACGTATGTAGGTAAAAAGGGAGAGGAGATGGCCGGGGGGGGGGGGGTTATGTCTACACTTCTCTACTCGATTACATCCGCGTCCACCCCGACCTGATACGCAGCACCCCCGGGGACCAATCTGGCGCCATACCCGTGAGCTATATATAGATGGGCGGTGCACTGGACGGATCACAAGTAATCACTCGCCGCGCGGATCGCCAAAGCCGAGTGATGGCCTGTGACGGGTGCGCTACAGCACCGTGGTTGTCGGAGGTGGGGCTTTGCTGGTTGTCAGCTATGCTAGTAAGTTTGTAAGTACATGTAAGCAAGAAGTACTAGGGTGTTGCAAAAAGTGACCAGAATCTGATAAGAGAAACACACACACTCACTTATCAGATTTTTATCACTTACCCACACACCCGAGTAACATGTAGTGGTGGTGGGGGTGGTGGCACAGGAACGGCGGCATGGTGGCTTGCATATAAAGTACAGCCACACTTCAAGACAGCCAGCGCTCCAGAGTTGGATCCACATACCCGAATGTATTGTATCCAGAAAATGATAGCAACTCCATAGCAGGGGGGTAAAAACATCACGGACATCTAGTATTGATTATAGCCACTGATGGCTAGGGTGAGGCTGGTGACACTGACTTGTCATGTTGGATCCGAATCACGGACACTTTTGATGGCAGGGTGGATGTATGTTAGTACAAGTAAATACAAGTATACAAGTACAAGTACAAGTACATACATGAAGAGTTCCTATCGCTGGTGTATGTACGCTGTATGTTACGTAGGGTAAGGGGCCATTAAGTGCAGGCAAGTACATAAATGCAGTAACGTAGAGGGTTATCTCGCTGGTTGGTGGGGGAAGAAGAGTGCCAAGGTACTTAGGTATTTAATGTTTCTCTTGGCGTGTGTGGGATACTTGTGCTTACTACAAACCACGGTGGATCTACTTATTGATGATGCACATACTACCGACAAAATAAATATCCGAATTGCTAAATTGCACAAACATACACACACAACTCCAAATCAATCAATCACCGTTACTCAACACCTATAGACTCCCCAAACCCTAACTCCGTGCCCTTAACCTTACCCACAACTAATGCATAAATCGAAAGTCTAATCTCTTGTTCCCCTCATCTTCTGTCGTGGCGAGATAGTTTGCCTTTTCCGTCGTGTTCATCCTCCCCCATATCCTCTCCTTCTGCTCATTCCTCCACACATAGTACTTCTTAACTCCTACAAACAGTGCTATATCAAACAAGGCAATGCATATGAGCGCGGTATTTCCACGACGGTCTACATTGATGATTCCTCCGTCAGCTTATAAAGAAAGAAAAAAAAAATAGAGAGGGGGGCACCGACAGTCAGGACGATCATCCTCGCGATATATAGTGGACGCAAATATAGACGAGGATTGAACGGCCATGTTGTAGATTGCGGCGGAAACACTGCGGGTGCGCACCGAGCCCGAGTTTGAGGAGACCCAGGCCCCCAGAATTGCATGCGCTAAGATTCGAGGTCAGTGAGGGGTATTTCGAAAGAGGGGGTCTTGTGCTCCTACGGTAGGGATGGCCGCAAATCAGGGTGGTTATCAGGTACTTGTACCAGGGATTTGCGTGAGATGGGAGAAATCGGAGAATCACGAGAAGGGGGAGCGTCCAGAGAACGCCAAATGAAGCGATAAAGGTTTTCTCAGAGTAACGTCCAGAGAGCTTTGTAATTTTGAGAAGCTATACGGGATTTAGTTCAATATCCACAAAACTGGAAGGAACAAGGGAAATCTCACCATAAAGATCAAGAGTATTGTGGATGGCTATTTCAACGGCAATCAGTACACCTCCAAACATAGCAGGAGTACATTAAACCTACAATAGTCAAAAGATTACTCTGCAACACGTCGAATCCCAAATCCCTCAATGTCAAAGTCAAGTAACTCATTGGCGGATTCATTGGTATGTATGCCATAACCCCCACCTGAACCCCGTTAGCACCGGCCTCTTATTATACCCCTTACCGAAATAAAACCTACCACATAGAGTGGCCACATGTCGTAATCCATCAGACTCTTCAAAAACCCTCTTGCCCCAATAGCCTGTCGGTTGTGCATGTCACCCTTTGTTGGATCATCGCGCAGAATTCTGTTGACCATGATAACTTCCTCCCTCGGGGTGAACCTGGATTTGTCAGTACTAATGCATAAGAGAAAGTGGCAGGGTGCCAACCATCCGTCCTCGCCCCGGAAGCGACTTTTAGTTTGTGTCGGAGAAGGCGGCATATAAAACCAACTGATTATCCCAACAATCTGGCAGGGGTTAGTTCAGGGTAAAGAATTGGTACCGGGTGCGTCCTCACTCCAGTTGCAGTTCCTTCAATTATGAATCTTTTCAAGAGAACCATTAGTCCTCAAAGTACAAAATCAACCAGAGCGAGAGATTATTACAAATATCTCCAGCCCTCCCAGCCATATGCTCCCCGTAGCGAAAGAATGCCGCAGGCAAGGAATGATGCGAAGATTCCTGTGAGAGCGGTTCCAGTCCAAAACCAAGAAAGACGTACAGGGAGTTCCTATTTATATTTGTTAATTATTTCTTCACCTGTAATTCTAGTTGGTATAACCTTTGATGTGTAGCTAGTAACGTTAGAGAGAGAGTTAGCCGGTTCCAAGAATAGGGCGCATGTGGAGTGTGCCTACAAGTAAGACAAGTACAGAATCGCAGTAGGAATGACTATTAGTACAGTTAGTATCCTAGTTATTTATGGAAATTTCCTGGATGATACTGACATCCACCCTCGATCATTCCAACTAGTCCTCTAGTAATGAAAAAGGAAACCCTGCCGGTCAATCCACACTAGTAGTACAGCGATTAGATCATAAGCCCGCGTTACATATATATGGTATTTACTTACCTGCGCTGCAGCAACTGCACTCCACAATATCATCTGTACGGGGATCCATCTATGAGGTCCAAATCTTTTACTGAGCATCTGTGATGGAAGCTCCGCAATAAGAAACGAGGAATAAAATATCGCCTGACCGATGTTATAGTCTACATAAACGTTAAAATAAGTCTATAATTATCGAAAGTATAAAATATACCATTTGTATTCATCCCCAGATCCTCCAAGAAATTATCGGTCATCGCCTGCTCTATGATATCATCAGTTCAAAACCCACCAGCCTCAACTCATATCAAACAACGAAAAACATACTTATATTCCCTCTATCCAACTGTAACGCAATAAACATAACACAGCACCAACTCATAATCCACTTATCAATCTTAGACACTACCTTCTCCTCCTCCGCCTTTGTCCAATCCGCCCTTGGGTCGAACCGATGAAGGCCCTCATAGAGATAATGAGGTTGATAAAAATGGGCTAGTACTGGATCATCGAATACTGATTGTTGGACTCCCGAGTCGGAAGCGCTACTTTCGAGTCCTATGGTATCGTACGAGCCCTTGCGTTCCTTAGAAAGAAGAGGTGCCGACGACGAGGAAGATGCGGATGCTGGCCGCTTGGACTCTTGGTTATCGACAGGGCTGAATTGCTTCATGGCTGGACTGATTAACTATGGCAAGTCCTGGAGAGCGTGAACTAGGACCCCGCCCTGGGGATAGTTGGGGGAACCAGAGGACTTTTGTAACCCCATGATGGAGGGTTGAAGATATCGGAATTGTTGAAACATACATCTTGATTGGCTTGTAAAGTTAAACACATATGAGATAGCTGTTATCGAGCTCTAGCAGCTACCCCTGCCTGTTTCGGGTGGTGCAACGCAAGGTACTGATGGCGTATTAGCACGTGCCCGGACTCTTCGTTGCTACACAGATTCCGCCATTCGTTCTGAGAGCTCGCCATATCCAGCCCTGTTTAGTATCTAAATGAGAACTTCCCCCCCAGAAGAAATAAACCCAGTAAGAGTTACTGCCTTGTTGTCTTGGAGTCCTCGTGCGCAAATATTCCGCTGATCATGCTTATATGGGGTAAGGGCAGAGGTGCCGGAGGTGCCGGAGGTATGGAGTTTTTAGCCCCGTTTGATACCAGACTGTGGGGAGGTTGGACCGCGGATAGATCACTACCAGTTTGAAACTTCAGTTATGGGGGATAAACCTATAAATACGGCACAATAGAGGGGGAAAAAAAAAATCAACTACTACGATAACGAATCACTCACTGTTTCGAAACTGACTCATGGACCTCGTGCTGTCTTTCCCGGATATATTTCATACTGTTATGATCCAGTGTTGAGAGATTTTGCAACAAACTGAAATAAACCTGTTATGTAAGGGTTGAGCTTTCTTTTCCTCACTTACCAGCACCCCATTGAACCTGTTGTTTCAGTTAACTTTGCAATTAAGGGCTAGCCAGCTGGGTCCCATAGGAAATGCTTTATAATCTACGAGCTATGGGAAAAAGTCTAGACACAGACTGATCTACATCATGTCAACAATCTCAAACGGGCCTATTCACGCATTGAAGATGCCGGTCTGCATAGGACCTTTGGGTTCCAAAAAATAAGCAATATGCACTTATAGTACTGCAAGTGGTGAGGTTGGTGGTGGCCAGGAACGACACCATATCAGGCCGTACATTGACCCCTCTATATGCATCAAGCAGAACAGAATTTAACTAGGTTTCGTGGCCTACTTTTGAATATCTTCCTGATACTCTGGCCCATGAGCTTAAAGCATGATCCACGAGGAGACATAAATTGTCAGCGAAGATCTAGGCCCAACCGCATACCGGCGCTGATGCCGGCCTAAGACGTGGTGATGCCACTCATATACATGTATTCGACTCGTTATACAACCGTAATTTCCTATATATACATTTATGAAGATTGAAGTGGATTGCAATTTCAAATACCTACAATGCAGTGATATCAGCTGCAGTAAAGGTTGACCACAGGTGTTAAAGTGCAGTTCACGAGGATGGTTTGACTCTTGAATAACTACGCCTCTGGGTTACATATGGTACCGCAAAAACTGAACAATAACGAAGGGTGAATACTGCCTTCTTATTTGTCAAACGGTGTTGATCATCAATTGAGCCTCAACCACAACCGCCAAAAGAGTAAGTTTGCATGATTCTAACCAGCGAGAGTACAGGATTCCAGCCCGGCCCCGTTCGTTATTGTCCAGTTTTTCCGGTATCTGAGCTGATCGCGTTTATAGAATATCTGAGAACCCCCACCCTCTACTTTAGTCCTCATAGGGGTTTATAGGGTTTATGGTATGATGTAAGTAGGCCGGCCATGATGAGGGCCCTCTCTCTCTCATGTAGGGCACCCGCCTTGGTGGTATTCCTGAACGGGCTGGATGGGTCTGAGAAGTTCGGTCTTGAGTAACACTGGTTACTGGTTACGGCTTTGACATTAGGTACTCCCTTGATATTGAAAGTCACTAGAGTAGGGTAATATAATAATCTGGGTTCCTTATCATCCTCATCATGACAAATTGCGTGAGTCGCCCACAACTCAACGCAACCAATACTCAACGCAACCAATACAACCCACAACCACCACTCTCAACTGAATCAAAAAGAATGAGTTCAGTACTCAGGATTCCCACATGGTCACCCACTGTAGTACTGGCTGAGCGATACGATGTTTGTGTCTGGCAGAGCGGACGGGATGCCCAATTTTCATCGTTCTATGACTGAACACATTGGTAATGATCGAAATGTGGGTTTTATTGAGAGATTTAGAGGCTGAATTCAGGAAAAGGCGGCCTAACGGCCTTTAGGAATTATAAAACGATCTTTGAATGGGTTCCCTAAAGGTTAATGTTGCCCGGCTGATACACTCGCTTGCCTGTGGAATATATAATAAGAGGTCATTTCGCCCCTCTAGAAGAGATCAGGCCTCAAGTCCACTGTTTTTGCCAACCTTTACTTTAGTTGGGTACAACAAAACGCTTACAAGCTAAGGCCACGGTACTGGCAGTAAAAATCTTTCCCCCACATTGTAGTGTTCTGTCTCTACATGACTGACAAGTAGCCGCTGCCAATAGAGAAAAACAGAATTTCAACCCAGAAGAAGGCCCCCATACTTCCCATTCAAGGGGTTTCTGGGGGAAGAAAAAAAAAAGAGAAGCTCTGAGACCGATTTGAACGATCGACCCTGCGATCTGCAATCGCATGCTCTAACCCCTGAGCTACCAGAGCAACTGGTCATCAAGTTCGTTTTTGCATCCTTTGAAAGTGTGTAACAACCAGCGCTGCGGTTTTGTCTAGCACCAAAGGGGAAAGGGTGGCTGTTTCACGCGGAACTTTCCGCTCCTTAAACCTTATCCGGGGTTTGATGGAGCGCGCGTTAACGACCTACACTTTTCTCCTCTTGATCCAGGACGAAGTACGTCAGGGTTGAAGAAATAAACCTCGCTAGAATCTGACTACATGTATAGATACATGTAGTACATATGTGTTTTCGTCGTTAACTCCTTCCTATATAAGCAGGGCATTAATTCTCCATCCTGATCAGGGCTGTTTAGACGTTGTACATACTTAGGTACGAGCTGACCACTTAGGCAAAACTGGATGAATATCCCTCTCGAGTTGGGTTTGCGTACACTAACTATATAGGAGCCGAGGGAATGGTCATATGATAAACACAGGGTTGGCGTACTAGGTACATGCAGTGATCGATATTGAAATTAAGTCGGTTCGTCTGGTGGGGGTAGATTTAATTCGCCCATGCCGTATATTACATGTAGTATATATATAAAGTACATGTAAGCACCATCGTCGTGTCTTTATATACATCTTATGTACCTTATATAAGTATGTAGTGGGTTAGGAAGTACACTCGAGTGAAAAAATTATTGGAGTGAAGAGTCCACTCGATCATGACTATAAGTTGACAACAGCCGGCCGGCCTTAATATCGACTCCATACTGAAAGAATCAAGCATCTGTTGAATGTCTTTCCAGATTGATGTATTTATCAACGTTCGAGCCTCGTTTTAAGCTTGGCTTCAATATATTATGTTGCACAAACCCAATTGTCGCCTCATTTTCATCCCGCCCCGTGAACCTGTGTGACTTTCCTATGGCATCGCGGACCGGCTGCATTAGAGCTGAGGATGATATGAACACATATCATTGTCCGATACTTTATATGTATTTCTCTTCATGATGGTCAACAGTCTGTCAAGCCTCAGAATCCCTAGACTTCTTTGATGATATTTCGTGATACGAATCCAGATGCTCTTTAAGCCTTACCTAACGTTAACCACACTTTCCCCCCACCTCCAGGATTCCTATTTCTAACGTAAATCTCTATATATTTAGGGCACGGAGCCTCTGGGCCCTTATAATCCTTGCGACCCTCTACTTCATTATTACATTCACCGTTCAATTCACCACGACTTCACTCTCGAGCACCTATAGCTTTCTCCCGTTTTCTGCAAAAAAAGCCCCAGCTTGCCTGGTCGACAAGCTCCTTGGCGATCCGTGGGAGTTCCAAGCCCCGAAAGAGCACGTTTTCGGAGAAGGATGGAAAAATGATCCCTACGATGGAATGTGGTCGAACGTGCCATCAAAAGAAGATTATGGCGTATTGATGAGTGAGAAAGATGTAAGAATAATGCGAGAGGAACTCAATAACTACTCGGACGACATGCAGAAAAAAAAGAGAGTGAAGGTAGAGAACTTTTATGACTTGAAGACGATTGAGGATTGGATGCGGTATATCGAAGGACTGAGTGATGAGGTTAGTATTATTTTTTTAGATATTTACGCTCTAGGGTCTTTTCTCTCTCTCCCTCTCTCTCTCTCTATCAAGGCACAAGTGGAAGGGGTTTCCGAGTAGATCAAGGTGTGCAGTCTTGGGGCGTCTAGAATTGGTGCTGCCAGTAAAGAAATGGTCCCGACACCTGCCTCCATGTTTTCTCCAGCTCAATATCACACCTCCTCTACTGAATCGGTATACAGGCAGATAACCCCTCACATATACCCATAAAGCATGCAGAGCTGTGGAGGTCTGTTCCATTCTCTCGCAGGAGCCATGCGATCTTTTTGGGTAGCTGATAAAAAGGATGCTCTCGTTTAAAATTGCGCTGGACTTCATATTCTCTTTCTATAGCCATACTTAGTTGGCCCCTTAAAGACTAGTGTGACCTAGTCGAGAGAGAGTTAGCAGCTTCTACTATCCGCGATTTCAAGATATCCCATTACCCAGGCAGAATGCCACCTCTATGAACTATTCCTAGATATTTACTAACAATCATGCAACTTTAGGGTCTAGCACCACTCACAAAATTCACACAAAGATATCTTCACCGTCATCAACACCCAGAAAATTGCACAGGCAAGGCCTTCCTCGTATTCCGCAAATTCCCCAACGACGAATCGTTTGGCCTCGGTGCTATAGCCCAATCAATTGCCCATAACCTAGCTCTCGCAATCCGTACTAATCGAATCCTTATTTATGACGCCTATGATCCGCCCGGTGCACATTTTCTCTCCCCCCCTCCAGGGGCAGGACGTAGTCTAGACACTATCTTTCACCCTCTTACGAGCTGTACTCTTGAGGATGTTTCTGCCTCAACGGATAAGGTCTACTTCCCGTGGGAGCACGAAGTCCCTCAGGTCTTTTATCGCACACATCCTGGTAGCATTCCGCCGGTTTTGGCACAGGTTTTCAGGGAACAATTTCCGGATATGAACTATGATGCGGTGCGGTACTGGTGGCGAGGGCAAGTAGCTGCTTTTGCGATGCGGCCGAATAGGGTGGCAATGGAAAGACTAAAAGAGTTGAGACTTGAGGATGGACTTAACAAAGGTGTAGCTTTGCAGAAGGGGAAACACCCAATTACCGGAGCGAGGTTAGGGATGCCGTGGCCGCTGCCGGTTGGATCGTGGAGTATGCACGTTAGGCATGGAGATAAAGGGTAGGATTCCGAGCAAGAGACTAGAGTGGGGGGTAGAATATTGGCTGATAGTTGCGAATGGTAGTATCGAAATGAGTCTCATTGAGTTCAAGAAATATGTTCTCGCCGCAGAGGAGCATATTGCAAAAAACCCACAGAGCTCGCGGAGAATCGCTTTCATATCAACTGAGGACCCAGACGTTATCTATGATGCACGAAATATCTCGAGCCTACTACCGATATCGACAAGTAGAGGTTGGGAATGGTATTGGTCGGATATACCTAGTATGAAACTTCCCGCCTCATTCAGTTTCTTATAACTGATTTAATAGGATTAAACGGCGGTCCGGTAACGCAGTTAGAAAAGTTTGGAAACAGGACCGAGATGACAATAAAATGGTTTCTGCAATTAACAATGGCTTTGGAGTGTGACAATTTCGTGGGTACGAGAGGGGTAAGTGATAAGATGTCCAACCCTTAGGAGCTCAGAGAGTGATATTGACGTTTGTTAAATAGTCTGGATGGAATAGACTAATAGACGAACTTCGGTGTGTTTGGTACTCAAGCTGTAAAGCTGGATATGTGGAAGTTGGAAGTGATTCGAGTTGGGTGAGTTTCCCCACTTCCCCCGAATCTTTTTATATTTCATTAACACCCATCGTTCTAGGCACATTACGGTATTTGAATATACAATCTACCATATAGTTTCCAATCTTAAAAGCACCTATGAGCGAGTACATAATCCTGCAAAACTTCCGCAATGGAACTTGGGGATAGCCGATTTTTAAACTAAGAAGGGGGGAATAAGAGGGCGGTAAATCATCTCCACATGCATGGCCTAGAAAGAGATGGTTTTTATGGGGAAACATATACCAGGGAAATACAAGAGGATACAGGCGGGATCGATTATAGGTGTGCATATAATGAATGGATTAACAAAACTAGACGTGTTTAGATCATTTCCCATGTTGCAAACGATGGGCAAATCGGTAGCACTGAAAATCATACATGCCAAGTCGATTAAATGTGAATGCGTTGGCAAGCTTGCCTGATTACAATACAAACCTCGAGTGATCGAGTGTGAAGTCGTTCCCTTACCTATAGCTACATAAGTAGTAAACACTGAGTAAGTTCTAGATGTACGATTTGAGATCGGGCGCTTAAACACCATATTACCCCCAGGTCTTGTCGAGGAGCAACAACTAAATCTGGGCGCTATTTCGCCGCAAAAAGATGTTACCGCAACACACGAAATATAGTGCCCCAAAGAAGATCGGGAAATATGTGTCAAAGACCTCTGGCTAGATCTATCTACCAGGTATCATTCACGATGGTAGATATAGCAATCTAGATGATAGAAAGAAAAGAAGGGGGAGAGGGGAGCACCTATTTCCTGATAATAACCAGTATATCATGATCATTCAGCTCCCGCACAGATATCCTTTATCCCTGCATTCCTAGGCCTATCTTCATCACGTCACACGCGGAGCGTTTGAAACCATTTATGACAACCCACATGATTCCCCTCCATGAACATGAGCATGCGTGACTTTCTTGAATGGATGACGTTGATCTCTTCTCCTACCTCTTTCTCTCTTGTCGTTCCCCATGGCCAGCTTATGACCTACCGGTATATCATGTAGGTAATATTCCTTCCTTCCCCCCACCCCCCCCCCCTCTAAGGTCGTGTATATAAAGCGTGGCACTCCCCCTCCTGCCCCGTCTTACTTTCATTCCTTCTTATTTCTGTTATCTCACAAATTCATATGGTCAGTTAACTTATATATTTCACAGAACCTCTCATATATACATCTAGCTATAATTATAACCAAACGTATCTTACAACTACCAAGTACCATCATGGCCTATAACACACGTTCCACAACTCGCGCGACCACCACCCCCACCAGCGCCGGTCGCAAAGCTCCACGCGCCCCTCCAAAGACCCCAAAGAAACCAGTCACTGCTACTGGAAGGATTTCTAAATCTTCACCGACAAAGAAGAAGGCATCAACACCTGTGACTCACCACAAGAGAAAGCCAAGTATTGGCGATAAGCTCATTGGTGCGGCCATGAAGGTTGAGGGCACTATTACTGGAAGACCGGGGGTTAAGGTATGTTTTTTTTTTACTGTGTTCAATGAAAGCAGATACATGGAATGACCCTAGTATGATGATGGATGCTGACCTGTGGGAATGGGAAGGCGGCGGGAACGAAGAAGATGAGGGGCACAGATGGAAAGGGCAGCCACAGGAGAAGTACACGTAGTTCGCGTTAATACGTCGGAGTCGCATATCAAGAATGGGGGGGGTTTTCTGATCTAGGCCATCTATCCCGGAGGCTCTGGCGAGGATCATTTTTTTTATGTTTTACGGGTTGGCGTTAGGTGCGCTTCATGGGGGTTGTATAGCTCCAGATTGAATTTGGAGATGATATTGATTGGATTGAAATCTGTTGGGAAATTCTTTGTCTTTCGACACACTTTTCTTTTGTTTTCACTTTTTTTTTTTTTTTTCGATTTGGTTGTTGTACTGTAGTGGAAGAGGAGGAAGAAATAAATAAAAGAAATTGTAGGTTGATCAGAAAAAGGAGAAGAATGAGAAGAAGAGGAGGAGGAGGAGGAGGAGGAGGAGGAGGAGGAATCGATCTCTATATTTTGATCCTCTCCAGACGTGTTAACCATATTACGAACGCTCGTGTTTCATCGATCGTGCCTGCATCGCGGCGCGTGTCAATGATTTGCCCGCCACTAACGTCTTGCTAGCTGTGGCGGCACGCACGGGCGCAAATCATGACGTGTGGTCGCGAGATCATAACGGCGGCTACCTTCTGGTTCACGTCTTCTCTACTCTAGCTGTAGATCTTTCTAGGATTTCTTATGGTATAGTTATAGTCTCTAGAATACCCTAGATGCGCATGAGAAAAGTCCCCCAGAAATGTCGCTTAACACCGTGTGCTTCCAGTCAGCTTTCAATCGAGTTAAGAGTATAATATGTGAATTCTTACATCCTCCTGAAGAATTTAACGCGGAGATATCGGAGTTGATCGATTCAAGCGGATTGTGAAAGACAGGTTCATACCTGATCACTCGGTGGATCAGGGTTAGGGTTCTTCGTGTAAACAACGATTAAGTTGACATTGAAGGCCGAAGACCTTTACAGCTGCCTCTCCAATTACGTAAGTGGTCAAGTGCAACTACATACATGTGTGCCGATCTAGGAGGTTATATTTGGACTGAAATTATGGCTGCCTACTACTAGCGCTCTTGTGTTGATAAAGTGTGTATCCCGAGGCATTCTTTTGTTTCACAGCTAAGGTCCAGATTTTGCATCTAATGTTTGGTTCAGAAAAGCTGTTTTACTTGGGCTCCAGTGTGTTGACAACTTTTTTCAGGAGTCGGATCTTAGGAATGTGAGAATAAGAAAAGCGAGTGATGAACCATGACTCGTATTAATTAAGTACATATTTGCGGGGGAATGTTTTTTAAAGCAGTCCTATATAGGTATCAGATAACCCTATAATATAGTATTAAAAATGAAAACGAAGCATCTTTGGAGTTTCTATATTCGACTAACTACAAAGCTACTAAAGAGCAGAGAAAAATACCTGGCTGACTGCATGCATATAACCAATGAATTAACAAAGTAGCGAAAAAGATGTGAATTGTATTAGGGCTAGGGTTAATATTGATATATACGGGTCTAGTTATAGATGTCAGTTATCCTCAGTTTCCGTTCCTGCATAATTCATTCTAGCTCGTACGCGTACTCTCTCTAAAGCCCCAATTAGTAGTGATAATCACAGGACAGACAAGACGAGACTGAATTTAGGGTAGTATCATCTAGTCTTGCGATTTATAATAGGTCTTGTATTTTTTTACGACTAATCTACCAACAACCCTATATGTTCCTGTCCCCGATTTGAAACATTTAAAACTGAACCTCACATGGCCTCCATGGAAACATTACCTAGCTAGGTATTTAGGGCATAATGACCTCTAAAAGGCCCAACGGTCTTGCAAGGTGTCCGAGGAGCCAAGACCAATGTTGAGGCAGTATCTAGGTAATTTCTAACCATTTTAACCAGTCTTACCCTGCCTCGCCCGGAAAGCTCGAGACCGAGTCTCGAGATCAACCTCAGGCCCCGTACTGTACTAATTACTAAACTCAAGACAACTAATACATCTTTAAAAGGACAGGCATCTATCATCTTGATTCCACGCCCTCTGTCCCACTTAACTCAAGCTAGCTATGAGTTCCCTCGGTAATGTTACAACTATTTTACTCTAAAGCTTATGTTATCCCAATATACCACGAACACACCCTATCCGTAGTTATAAATGTTGAATCCCATCCGTCCTTTAAAATCCTCCAATTAAAGGTTAAACACGTTTTCAGCGAGTGTAGTCTATAAAGCTGCCTCGTGCTGTTTTGGGAACGGCCACCTAGGCCTCGAGGGTTACTGAAACAATATACACCATGGCACCTATCTTACCTTTAGAAGATATACGTACATAAAATGATTTCCGTTTTAGTACACTATTACCGGTGCATATCGTAGATTATATGGCCCCTAATGGGTTACAATACTGAAATGAGCAAAATCTGCTTCTATTAGCTAGGTGTAGAATTAAATATTCCCAAAGGTTTTCTGACGTAATACTGCTAGTGCAGATATGTGTGTACCAGCCTAGAAAATAAATCAACGTATGGATAAGGTCCTCGTGTGAGGGAAATCATCGGGAAACCTAAGCTAGGTAACGGTTCCTCGCCGGATTTCTCCTGCAACAATCTTACCCGCCATCGGCACCGTTAACTATAACTTTTTCTCCCCACTACATGTAGGCTAGGGAAGAACTAGTAAATGTATCAATTACTTTTATTTCCTAAACCACTTTATATAAAGGCATTTTAATTTGCTATAGGCTGCATGCAGTATATGACTTAACAACAAGTGCATTAATTGATGCGTTTCCTAGCGTATTCACTGAGTAGAGCCTGTTTCACTCATGATCTCTTTCTAGTATATATGATATCCGTTAGGGAATCCCTATATTCATCAATTAGTTCGCTAATTCCGGCAGAGCATTTAGGAACCAGCTTACCGAATCCACCCGATCATATTGATATGCAGGCAGGCAGGCAGGCATTGTGTAAGTGATCGGTTACAATGAAAAAAGGTCCTAACATGACGATAATATGTCTACTGTTATGCAAATTTATTTACCTAGGCGAAGCACATGGAATATACCTCTACGAGGATCAGGCGGGGTACGAACAATTCTGCCTAGGCCTTGTCACATATCATAGGGCAGGAAAGATAATAACTGGAATAACTATAATAAGGCTGTGTTTGGTACGGGCTTAAGACCGCCATATATAGATATAGGCTCGGAATTATAGTAAGCCAGCTCATAAAGCATTGTTATGGATGAGAGGACAACCTGAACGAACTAATCAGTCGATCGGAAGGACCATCCATCCCCCGGGTGATAAAAGGGAAAGAGGAGAAATTTCCGAAAGTGAGTGTAAGCTGTACGTTTCCCCCATGGCCCATCCCGATTCGCTATACAAGCGTATAACGAATCATATTTTCCTCGGTGACTCTTTTTTTAATGCTCCAACCTTTTGGTCATGCATGGGTAGCATGAAGTTACGTTTCCACTACTACATACATGCATGTACTTTGGTAACTAAAGCCGTTTTATCATAACAATCCATTCAAAACCACTAGATATTGAGCTGTCGGGGTAATACATACCTAGTGCAGTGCCGATAACCACAAGGTGCCTCGAGACATCAAAGCAAATGTTTTCAGCAGGGCCAGCCGCGGTTAAAACGTTAGAGGAAATTCCCGTGCAATTTCGCATTTGGGTTAATTGAGATACTTAATAACTATAACTAGACTTTATTACTTACTATATCTATATAGGGATCAACACCATAAAATGAAAAGAAAGAAAGAAACTAATCTAGATATGTGTGCAGACTATTGATTCGTGATCATGTGATTCTCGATAGGAGAGATTGAAGTAGAAAAGGGAAATTTTGCATGCCGTAAGAGGATATATCCTCCCCCATCTTGAGACTGCTGTAAGAAGAGATCACGTTATGAAGGCATCCTGCTCCGGCAGGGGGCAAAACAGGACCACTCTGGATCTGTTCTCGTTTTGTGTCATGGCAATCACTAAGCAAGAACTTGGGCCATGCTCTTGCTTACTAACAGTAAATTCTTGACTATCGTTAATCCGTAATCTTGTCGTAAGGGTTTTAATTCTGGCATCGGGATATATGAGCTGCTTCATCCAATGGGATGAACTTCATTAATTATATCATTTTACGTCATAGAAACCATAACGTGTGAAAAAGAGAGGATAATACTGGTTCAACACGGTCGCCTGGAAGATTTCTGTCAACAATCGCATTAATCGAGAGCTAGAGTCGCGCTGGGCCTGGGTAAGTCTTGGCAAATGACTTCAAGAACGGATTACCAAATTAAAAAGAGACGAGTAAAGACAAGGCGGATGTGAAAGACTGGATGAAAAAGAAAGGAAATGTAGTCATGTTGCAAATTCCTATTAGTTGAGCACCTGTTATTCTGTTTGTGTGGATTAATGAGGTAAAACTGTTGAATATTGCAACAACAAAGTCTCAGCAAATGATTACAGATGTCGAGTGAGAGACTATGATCCGAGACATCCAACGAAGAAATACCATATATACGTACATGTATGTACACCTCATCTACGAAACTCCATATCCGCGGGGAATTAATCCGAGTAAACTCGCTCTTGTCAAACTTCTCTCTATCGACCCTCATCCTTTCCACATATCAACACCCTGTAAGTTTCCCCCTTACGGTTCGACTGCCCATCCATCACGTGTGCATATTTCTCGCCAACATTCGCCAAATTACCACATGCGTGTATGCACTCTACCCTAAACTCAATCTTGCTGCAGGGGCACAAAGTTAAGTCTCTCCAGATCTGCAGTTCGCTCTCGAGCCATATTTGTGGAAGGCCCATGGACCATCTAAGTCAGCGTTTGGGTCTGTTCAAAACACGCGCCGGAACAATGTACAAGGATTTTTAAAAGGTTGGGGATAATAACCCAGGATCAAGGTACCTACATGTATGTTTCCTCATGTTGTTGTTTGGGGTTGGGTTGGGTTGGGGGGGTATTGGCCATAGCGTAAGGATTGATTTTAAACTTTCCCATGCTCTTCTCAATCAATGAAAACATGTATTGATTACATAAAGAAGATTTTTGTCACATGACAAACTTATTTGTAGAGGCATAGGTAGGGTTTCTTTTTATTCCCTTTAAATCCCAGACATTCTCGTTCGGGCCAATTCATTATTAACAAGGCAACTCGGAACCATAGCATCCGTGCATTTCCAAATGGCCTGCCTTCCTTCCTGCCTGCCTGCCTGCTGCCTGCCTACCTGCCTGCCTCTCTTTCTCCACCCGTTCTCAAAGCCCGGTAGAAAAGGCATCCACCACTTAACGCCGAAAATGATTCTCAAGTCTCCATAATCATCAATCGACAGGGTTCCCTCGGACCAGCAACTGGCCATTGCAGTTGGCATCATCATAACAGTTGGTTATCCACCAGTCCACCCATCAATTCATCCATCCATCCATCCATCCATCTGCAGTCACTCGCCCACCCACTATGTGCTCGCCTTCTAGTCACAATTTCAACGAACCACCTCGGAACTTTGCGAGATATAATACCAAGAATAAGAAATAAGGTGATATGCTTTCCCCCGTCGAGTTTCAAACTCGGCGCGGAAGCGTTTCCACTTGGGAATGGCACGTCAGCCAAGGGGCGTCAGGATATGACTGTTGGGATAGGGTTGGTGAATGTCAGTAGAGTACATGTATGTACTTGGGTGTAAGGGTAAGTGATCAGAACTGCTCCTGGTTGGTGAGAACCTTCTGGTTGGCCTGGAGTGCTGGGTTGACCCACCCTGGGCTTATATCAACCGTGTGCCCCAGGAAACCTAAGTGGCCAACAAAACTTGGTCCTCAATTTTACTGCTACCTGCTAAAGGTTACCTCTACACAGTCAAATTTTACCCAAATAGCATATAGAGAAGGTGCTGATAGATATTGTGTTTTGTGTATATTTTTGGGTTTTTTGGGGTTTTTTTTTTGATGAGGATCTTGGATGGCTTTTTTCCCCATTCAAGATAAGAATTCTTGGCAGGTCTTATTGGCCCCAGCCTGTCGCACCTCACACATTCTCAACCAAACTAACAGGCTACTAACGAAGGACAGGATCATCCGGAGTGAAACGTGGGGGTAGTGGCCGTTTCGGTAGTGGAGAGTTGCAATTAGTAGGAAGCGTTACTGAGATGGGAAATTTGTTTCGTCTAGACTTTAGGCTGGTTGTGGTAGGTGGGAGGGAGTGCCTCGCCCACTCTCGTTCATCTACGCTCCTTTTGGTCATGATGGCCTAGTTTAATTAAGCTTATTTACTCTCTTCTTCTTAACCACACTTCTTTTCTTCGCTGCCCTTCCCCCGCCATGTTTAACGTCTCAAGGAGGTGGATCTCAAAGCTGTTCTGGCCCTCTATGTTCCCGCAATTGTTCCCTCATCGCGATGGGCAACCGGTCTTCCCACAAGTCGCGGGGCATATCACAGAGCTGTCAGTGAGGAAATGAATAGTCTAGCGGTTCGTATATAGCGTCGGTGGGCCCAACCAGACGGCTTCGTAAACTAGTTCATTGTTGACAGGGCTAGGGTAGGGTGGTACCAAGGATACAAGACTCTGGTATTAATGAAGTGAGTGAACTAAATGGGGTGTTGACAGGTGAGGACCCGTTCGCTCGCTCAATAAAAAGTAATCAAAACGGTGGTTTTACACTTCGCCACAGTTAAAAGCGATCACCGAAACTGTCAATTTTACGGGGGATGTAGAATACACCTGGGGATTTCACATCCTGCCAGCGTATTTCACAGTAAGCGTGGTTCTCCAATCATGCCTTCCTGGTTTGGTCAGTAGGAAACCGTGACTGAGGGGGGCGGTCAATTTTGCCTCCCACTTCTGTGATATTTCGACAGAACACTGGAGTAAAAGAATTGATTATTCAAGCTTCTCTGAAAACGCCTAGTGATGCAAACCATAAAACCTCTACTGGCCGACAGGTACCTGAAATAACGCCTGTGCACAAAGAAAGCTACTTCTTTCCACCCTTTTCGTCCGCCGGCCCAGAAACAACTTGAGGTGGTTGGAGACTGGCTGGAGGCATTGCATCCGGCTCCCTTTTGGTGAGAATGTTTTACTCATCGAGGTAAGTTTTGACGAGAGACCCCATAACCTGACAGATATTAGCATTGAATAATTAATGGGCAGTTCGTAAAGTGCCTTCTTTTTTTCTTTTCCCTCCTTAGTTCGGTAGGCTCAACGAAGTTGTGCCGACCCTTATAAGGGAGATACATACCAGTGACGCTACCCCAAGTAGAACATGAACTTTCCAGGTAAGCGTCTTGACTTGCCCACGGAGGTCCGCTATTTCCACTCCAACCTTCCCGAAGCCTGCTCCATCCTTGCCTCCAGCCTCCCGAAGCCTACTTCCATTGCTCTTCCAAGGTTACCTATGCCCTTACTCACATCCCCTTTGAGATCTCCGAAGTCCTATCAGATGTTAGCTTCAGCGAGTGTTTATCAAATACAGGCAATATTCTAACCATAGCAGTAACACGGTCATCTAACTTATCAATATGAGGCCACTATTTCAAATGTTCATTAGTTACCACTCCAGCTAGTACATATGGAATAACTTGCCTTCTGATCATCATTTCCATGACTTCAGTTGTTTTGGCTTGTGGGAAAGTCGTCGAAATTTTGTGTGATAAATCTTTTGACAATGGGGAGAGGAGCTAAGCGGACTCCCCGCCTGGCAGAGAGACGGAGCATAGCTGTCTGGTCGAGGCTTTGTTGGTCGCTGCCTGCTCGCTGCGCTGTGCTGTGCTGTGAACTTTGTTTAAAGAAAAGAAAGGAATACACTCTCGTCGCGATGGCCAATCTGTGATGTCTCTCGTTTGCCAAGTTGTGAAGTTTGTTTGACAAGTGCCGTTCGTCCCTGCATCAGATCCTTGCATCCAGAACGTTCTGATCGACGCAGATTAAGACGGATGGCAATTCTGAAAATGCGATTTGCCACCCAGCAAAACAGTACTCGCTACCAGCCCTAGTGTGGGGGAGGGGCCCTCCACTCCAGATGCGGTGTATAGGCATAAACCATATTGGGCAGCACATATATAAACAGAGGAGTACTTCTTGGTCTGCGATAGCACAGACTCTTCATGGTCGAGGGATGTTTGTAGGAAAAGATGGTGACTATATTAGGAAGCGGGTACTTGACTTGATTGCTATATATCCATCACAGTCTCGATAAAATGTTTAAGTTTACATTGAGCGACTCTCAGCTAACCAGCCTGGCTGGAACCCTTGAGCATATTATCCACGATTGGAACCAGATGGATATGGAGAGAAAAAAAACAAAGACGGGTGCGAAGCGCAAAGTTGATGTGAGACAAGAGATTGAAGGGTCAGCGATGATGGCAGCTGCTGTCTGGACAATGGTTCGAAGGGAAACAGCTAAAGATGCACCTTCCGCTGTTTTAGAAAGCACCGATCCAGAAGCTTTTACCCCAGATGATGCGATAATAGTGGAACAAATTGAACTTGGTGCCCGTAATATTACTACTATTAGACGTGGGGGGGTTGAATCGGACTCTTAAGTTATATAGCATATACGTACTAGCTAGATACCTGCTTCGCAATCGACTGTTTCAAGCAACGCTACTCTTCAAAGGAGTATGGATATTTGGAGATTACTAGAGGACGTGATGAGAAACATGCTCAGGATAGACAGGTACTTTTGGATGCGGGGATTTCACATGTTAAGGAAGGAGTTTCGGAATTGGTAGAAGAGATTAAAAGATCAAACGATATACTGCTTTCTTTTGTAAACGCGATTAAATTTCAAGCGACGGCGAATCGTCATGTGACGTCAACCTACCAGCGGAAGGGGCGTCTAAAGTTCCGCCAATGACTGCTCTCGCCTGGCACCCGTTTGGCACATTCTAGAAATGTGTCGTATGGCAGCCACAATAGAGGATAATTAATCTGTAAACTAATTAAATGCTTGTGTTTTGAGGTGGAATTCATTATTAAAACTCTGGTACTAAATATCTTGTGTGTGGGGGGGGGGGGGGCCAGACGTGGGTCTGCGTGTAAGCAAACCAATTGGGACGTTTGGGCACCCGGTAGTCACATAGGGCGCCGGGGTGAGGGTTTATGCTTCCTTTCTCGGAGGTTCTCTCGACGCAGATTGCTCAAGTAAGTACAGTATGTAGTTTACGTGGGGAAGATTTAAATGTTTATGGTGTACAATATATGTAGTCACTTAATTACAGTTACTAGTATGTACCTACATATACTCTAGTCTCTATTGTACCTCGCTTCGATTCAGCCATCAAAGCCATTCCCGGTGCCAAGACCTGTATTTCCTTTTTCCTCTTTTTCTTTCCCTTTTTTCAATACTTTGTTTCTAGGTACTTCATAAGCAACTCTACTTACAGCGGCGATACTGTAAACTTACGGATCCTACATAAATCAAGTATAACTCACATCACAGGTCTCAGGTCAAGCAAGTATCGAATGATATCAACTTCTCCACATAGTTTTTCCGAAGCTTTCCCGAACATCTCCCGGTCAATCAACCCCAGAAAACTTAAAAATTCTGGAGAGAAGAAAAAAAACAAAATATATAAAAAAAACCGAGAATTATCCGCACCAAGATCTCGGTCAATTCTCGGTTTATCCCTTCAAAGGGTTTAAACACCTAGCCGTGTTCTCGATTTGTAGCGGTCTGGGGAAATAGAGTCTGCAGATCAATAAACCATCGTGCCTGAATTCCAAGGTTTATGCATAATTCCATGCTCTTCGGCCGTGTGCTTGTAACGGGATACTCACGGCTTCACGGAGATCATGGTAATAGCTGAAGTACTGTTGGAGGTACATGATGTTCTCTTGGGTGATTACAGGAAAGCATACGACGCGGATCGTCGTTATCCTCCTCACGCGAATCTCAAGTTAAAACAGCACCTTCTCCCTCGACAAATTCCATCAATCACGACAGTAGCCGCCAAAGACAACAGCTCCTACTATAGTATCATTTTGGAAACATGCACAAAATTTACACCTTCTCTCTGCTGTTTGCCGTTGCGGCTGGGACGACAGTAGTCCCTTCACTCCATAAACGTTCCCAGGATGTGGATGCCTGCCCTGGCTACAACGCAAAGAACATTAAAAAGACGTCTTCCACGCTCACTGCTGACCTTCAACTGGCCGGTAAAGGCTGCAACATCTATGGCGCCGATATTGCAGAGCTTCGCCTAGAGGTCACGTACGACGATGGTTTGTTACTGTCCCTTTCCCCTTCCCCAGATTTACACCCCCACTGATCGATCGTGATGTTGTACTCCCCCAGATTCGCGAATCCATGTCAAGATCCTTGACCCCCACAACGCACGTTACGAGGTCCCTGAGAGTGCTTTCCCCCGCCCTGTCACCAACTCCAAGCAGCAATCGTCCAAGTCCCAAATCCGTTTTGACATCACTCCCTCCCCCTTTTCTTTCGCCGTTGTACGTCGCTCAAACGGTGAGAAGCTCTTCGATACCAAAGACCATCCCCTTGTATTCGAAAATCAGTACCTGCGCGTCAAGACGAGCCTCCCAGAAAAAGCAAACATCTATGGCCTCGGTGAACATTCGGAGACACTCCGATTGGATGAACGTAACACAACTAGGACGATGTGGGCTCGCGATGCCTTTGGAATCCCGAGAGACTCAAACTTGTACGGGGTTCATCCCATCTACATTGAGCATAGAAAGACGGGCTCCCATGGGGTATTCTTGCTGAATAGCAACGGTATGGACATCAAACTGCGTGCCGACGAGACTTCTGGAACTAGTCTGGAGTACAACGTCATAGGCGGCATTCTCGACTTTTACTTCTTTGCTGGTCCGTCGCCAGCTGATGTGTCACGCCAGTATGCACAAGTCGCCGGACTACCGGCCATGACCCCGTACTGGAATCTTGGTGTAAGTGGTCAAATCTTTTTCCAGAACGTTCCTTCTGCATATTCTAGTTCGTCATTCCATATGTGTGTAGTGGTCATCCTGCTAACTGCTGTAACGTTCACATGTAGTTCCATCAATGGTATGCTAGTGGATTTTTTTTTTCTTCGCCTTCTCCCATTTTGCTTTTTCTTCCTATGCCCCCCCACCCGACATTCCCCGTGCATATGGTCAATGTCTTAGATGGCCGTATAAATAGTAGCTGGCCGTTAGCTAACCCTAACCCTGAAGCCGATGGGGGTATAGAGATGCATTTGAGGTTGCCGAAGTAATTGCCAATTACAGCAAGGCCGAGATCCCACTAGAGACCATGTGGACTGATATCGGTAGGTGAACTTTGATGTGCTGTTAGATTTGGCATGGCTGTGGTTGGTGGTTGCTGATGAAAGGTTGTGGTGAAGACTACATGAACAACAGATGGATCTTTACGGTCGACGAGGGAAACTTTCCACTCGAGAGTATGAGACAGATTGTGGACTACCTTCACGAGCATGATCAGCACTATATGATGATGGTGGACCCGGCTGTTGCTTACACGGACTACCCGACATTCAATAGAGGCGTGGAGAGCGGCGTGTTCTTGAAGGAGGAGAATGGGACCATCTACAAGGCGGTAGTCTGGCCCGGCGTCACTGCATATCCGGACTTTGTGCGAATACCCCATCTTCTATCTCTATGGGCTTGTCCTATCTTTTCGGGCGGGTTTCTAATATTTCGGAAATTTGTAGATGCACCCCAACGCCACTGCCTGGTGGACAAACGAGTTCAAGTTGTTTTTTAGCCCAGAGAGCGGTATCGATATTGATGGTCTCTGGATTGACATGAACGAGCCTACCAACGTAAGCCAGCAAGCCCCCCATCCCGAATAGAACCCCGGCCAAACCGCTCCAACAAAGCGTGCATCCCAACAATTAAGGAAAACAAAGAAGCTAATACTGACAAATTCTCAATCAAGTTCTGTGACTATCCATGCGTTGATCCTGAACAGACGGCAATTGACCGAGGAATGCCCCCGGTAGCTCCTTCGGTCAGAGCTCCCCCGCGTGAACTCCCAGGATTCCCCTTCACCCAGCAGAAAGGTTCAAAGGTCAAGCGCCAGGAGGTGGAAGAGAACCTGATTGATCCTCCATATGCTATTGCAAACGACTGGCCAAACGGCATCTCAGACAGAACGGCAGACACTGACGTGAGTGCCTCTACTGTTCCCCTTCTATGATTGATACACCTCAACCTCCAGTCCGATTTGAAACCGGTTCTAATTGGTGCTCGCTCTGGCACAATAGCTTGTTCACGAAAACGGAATAACGGAATATGACGCCCACAATCTCTACGGGAGCAGTAAGTTTTTTTTTTTTTCCTTCTTTTTTTTTTTTTTTCGCCTTCTGCTCCCCAGACATGCCGAGAATTAAGACGAGACGAAACCGGTCGGCGACCCAATAAGAGTATTTGACTAACCCCCCTTTCTTTTTCTTTACTCAGTGATGAGTGTCGTTTCTCGCGAGGCCATGCTAGCTCGCCGTCCGGGGTTGAGGCCAGTGATCATCACTCGTAGCACCTTTGCTGGCGCTGGCGCCAAGGTTTGTAACCACCACATTCCCGCAAATCCGCAACTCCCACAAAGTGGTTGTTCCGCCTGTGGTGCGCCAAATAGTTATTCTTTAGTGCTAATTTGGGAAAAATAAATTGACAGGTATTTAAATGGCTTGGTGACAACAATTCGTTCTGGGAAAACTAGTAAGTTTCAACTATCATGTACACCCCGGCAAATCTGACAGGGCGGAATATGTCCGTGCCCGTCAGAATATCAGAAATATTCAAAAGTTCACATACTAAAATAAAAAAAACGAAACAAACAGTCGAGATTCTATTGCCCATATGCTCGGGTTTGCTAGCATCTACCAAATCCCCATCGTTGGATCTGATGTGCGTGAGATTCCAGATCACCCATCCAGGGGTTTTTATTATTATTTTTTTTTTCAGTTTATTGGGGCACATCCAGTCTAATATCGGAAATGATTATAGGTATGTGGATTCGGCGGCAACACCACCGAGACCCTCTGTGCCCGTTGGGCCACCCTAGGCGCCTTCTATCCATTCTACCGCAATCACAACGTACAGGAGGCCACCGTACCCCAAGAGTTCTACCGCTGGGAATCAGTCGCCCAGGCCGCCCGGAAGGCTATCAGCATCCGTTACCGCCTTCTTGACTACATGTACACGGCCCTGCAGCTGCAGCACACAACGGGAACACCAGCCCTCAACCCTCTATTTTTCGCTTACCCCCAGGATGAAAAGACCTTTGGGGTAGACATGCAATTTCTTTACGGGCCGTACATCCTCGTTTCGCCAGTCACGGCAGAAAACGCAACGTCCGTTGACATCTACCTACCCAAGGACATCTTCTACGAATTTGAATCGCTAGCCCCCGTGCAGGGCGCCGGCCAGAACATTACTCTTGAGGACGTAGGCTTTGATTCGATCCCGTTGCATATCAGGGGTGGCGGCATCATCCCCCTGCGCGTTGAGAGTGCAATGACAACTACCGAGTTGCGCAAGAAGGACTTTGAGCTTGTTGTAGCGCCGGGGATGGACAACAGGGCTACTGGGTCGCTCTACCTTGACGACGGCGTCTCCATTGAGCAGGAGGCGACGGTTGATGTTTCGTTTAATTACTCCGGGCGTGTGCTCAAGGCGACAGGGGACTTTGGCTTCGACAGCGGGATCAGCGTCAAGGCGGTCAAGTTCCTGGGCATTGAGAAGAAGCCGAAGAAGGTCACGGTCAATGATAGGACAGTGGACGTGGAGAATGATGTCACGTACGACGCAGAAACAAAGGTCCTCGTGGTCGTTACGAGTTTACCCTTGACAGAGGGTTTCGAGATTAGGTTGTAACTAGGTAGTGCTGTACGTAGAAGTAGGTGGGTATGATACAATAGATGATAGCTGTAGTTGTGTGTGGTGGTTTGGGGGGGGGGGGTGAAATTGAGAGAATGAGGGTGAGGGTTGCAGTATCATTCATGTATGTAGACCAATGTTTGAGCCAATCATAGATGTACACGAGAGTACATATAGTAAGGGAAATGGTGGTTCCGAATCTTTCCTGTTTTTTTTTTTCTCTTTTCTTTTCTTTTCCTTGGCCAACAGTTTGGGAAAACATCAATTGGAGTGGATACATGTAGGCAAATATATTTTTTCCGCTTCGGATGTTGTGCAGCGGGTTGTGATATTTTTTTTTTAAAAAAAATTAGTTTCGCAAGCGGTGAACAATAAATAAAAAGTCCTAAAAAGAGACAAGAGAGGAAATGTTTTATGTACCTACACCCTATATACATGTTATGTATGGCACCGGATACTGGTTGGTGGTTGATTGGTTTGGTGCATTTGGCTGCTGCAGCTCCGGCCAAAGAGCTAGAGTAGAAAACGTTCATCCAACGCAGTCTCACCACCAAAACTACATACCTAGTTTTTAATCTTACGTCTTACCAAAAAGAGAAGAGATTGCATACCGTCGAGTGATAATTCATGATTTTTATAACCCCGCACCAAATCTCTCTAATTTACTTGATTGCTTACCTCTTTTTTTTTTTTTTTTTTTTTTTTTACCTACCCTACCCACCCACTATCATAACCACCAACCATCAAGCTAGATAAAATATGAGTAACAACGGATAGTCCAGTGAATATAATTATTCCGCAAACCGCGACGCCGATATTATGTGCAGCTAGACGACTAATACGGGAACAGCACCCGAGTTCTATAGGGCAACAACAGCTCAGCAAGCTTGCTATCTATCTATAATTTATCTATCTATCTATCCTATCTATACCACCACTTACTGGTTATAGCCAGATACTATAACGGATGGGGGGGGGGGGGAGCATATGTATATGACCAGACTAGCATTTTTACCTGATGGAGTGAGGAGGGGCAAGGTAACAACCATGCTGGATTTAATTCGTTTGGGGGGGGGGGATTAATTGGATTGGGCCAACCAGATCTAGGCACCACACACAGCACAACTGTGGTGGCCGCTTTTCGTTTCTCAGCAGGTCAGAGAGAGAGGCATTTTATGTATGCGCGTGCTGCATCAGGGCGGTGCGGTGAAAGTGGCTCGAGGGAGAAGGAGGGAATACGGAAGAGGAGGGGAAGAGGGGGGGGGGGGGGTGGAGTGGAGGAATGGTAGTGGTCCACCAATATGAAGGTAGTAGGTAGGTAGGTACATATGAGTGTGTACCTAGGTTGTAGATGAGAATGGATGTAAAGATGTATCTGTAGTATGTTAGATAGGGCACATTATGAAAAAAAAAAAAAAAAACTAAAAAAAAACTAAAAAAAAAACTAAAAAAAAAAAAAAAAAAAACTAAACCAGTTCTATCTATCACTACCTAAAAAGCCCATGTCGTGAAGAAGGAGCCTTTCTTCTCTACCCTAGACCTTCACCCCCCAAACAGAACCAGCCAACTGGACGTCAGCTCAGCGCGCCCAATTTCGGGAAAATTTATAACTGGCTCCCCTGCTCCCCTCGCTACCAAAATAAAACCACGACTACTAGAAGCGCGAGAAAGGAAAAAAAGGGAAAAAAGAAAAAAAAAAAAAAAAAAGAGGCACGAGAAAAAAAAGGATAGGCACCAGTTCTTTCATGTGATTCACAGAATAAACGAGAGTGCAGCATAATGAGAGGGTTGAGAGAAAGAGAAAGGGTCCTGTCCATCATACCACACACACAATTGCACTTTCTCACACATGCACAGAATACCACACACCAGTGACACCACACAGAATCCACAACCACACATCTCACAGAGGTTCAGCAGCAATTAGAACAAGAGAATGAAGAGGAAGAGGAAAATATTTTCGCCGATGTTACCGAAGTTTGTCCGAAATGCCGCATCCGCTCCGCTAGGCCGCGTCGCTTGCAGGTGATCGACCGGGGGTAAGAGCGAGAATGAGGGGGGAAGAGGGGGGGGAGAGGGGGATGGTAGCAGCGCCACGAGCTTATTAATATCTAAGGTACCATAATAATAATAATAATAACAATAATAATAGTTTGAATGATCTGTAGGTAGGTACCTGCCTCTATTTCTATTTCCTGATCAAATTTGGGGAACAGAGCTGTGCATGTGTGTTACATTGTGTAATGTAACGTCTGGCTGATTGTTGCAGTTATGGTGGAATATATGCCTACCATTCGCAAAGATAAAATAACATAATAATAATCATAAATAAATAAGTAAACAAAAAGTGAAAGAGCCAGGTCTAGATGTAATTATATATTATGTATTAGCAGGTGGGTTTGTTCAATGTTGGTTTAGTTTGTTCGTTTAAGATGTGGGAATCAGCCTATTATTATTATTGTTTTCCAGGGTAGTGAACGGATGTGCCTCGCTGACTGATGAGCTGTTGTGGAATTTGTGGAGATTGTCCAGGAATTGAAAGTGGAGGAGGTGGAGAAGAGCTGCTGCTGCTGCTGCTGCTGCTGCTCCCGCTTTTTTTCGGTGTTGGCTGGTTATTGTGGACTGGTCGTTGCTTTCTCTCGGCGGTGCACTGTTTGTTAATATCTAGCTACATGTAAGTAGCTATCTAAACCAATCAATCCTCTATCAAGATACATGGGCCCATATGGACCCAAACAAACGAGGGTAGCTAGTTGGTCAGGGCTCACATACATACATAGATAGATAGATAGAGGGAGAGAGGGCCGGAGAGGGAGAGAGTTAGAGTGAGAAAGAGTGAGAGATTGGGGGAGAGAGAGAGAGAGAAAGAGAGAGAGAGAGAGAGAGAGAGAGTAGACCACTTTCAGTTTATTTCTTTTCTTTTTCTTTCTTTCTTTTCGGTTAATAATCCTAGTATCCTTCGACTACTGTACAACCCTCCGATCCCTTCTCTCTTCTCTTCCCTTGCGTTCCCTAGCATACCCTTTCTCTATCTCTCTCTCTCTCTCTCTCAAGCTATGCCTTCCTCCCCCGGTTCCAAATTTCTTCTGCTTCTTCTGCTTCTTCACCGTAGGATCCCTATTTGGAACTGCAACTAAGCAGAAACGAGGTGAACCGACGCACCACACTCAGTGAACGAGTAACTAAGTGAGTTGAGTGAGTAAGTGAGTACACCCCCATCCTTTCCACCTCCGACCCCCCCCTTCCCCCCAGTTCATCTTTCCCTACATCATACCTTACCTGTATAGAATTCTCACCGACAGTTGTCTAGCCAGTCTACGAACCGAATTCGTCCCAATATATTCAAAAAGGTCTTGGAGTATGTAAAGTCGCCCCTCCAAGGTCCAAGCAAGTGCGTTATGGATCAATTATCAAGGCTCCCCCGAGTGGACTTATATATATCGACGCACACAACACAACGCACGTACATGCATAAGGTTGTATGGGCCGTATATGTATATGTGTGTGTGTATGTGTGTATGAAACTAGGATTTTGTTTACCGCTGTATAATGTAGGTGTCTGAGTAGGAGGATCTGCTCACTTGTACCCCTTCCCCTCCTCATATTATCAGGTCCTCAGCCGCCAAATAAGAATTTAAGACCGGCCCCCTAGGATCAGCGTTATGCATCTTGCCTGCTTCTGCGTTTTGCTGCTTGATGATATATGTGCTCCTGAACCTATTTTTTCTATTCTTTTTTTTTTCCCTCCCCTTTCACAAGTAAGTAGTACCCTTGGAGACAACACTCCAAAACGCAATATGCATCAAGAATTAGGAAGGGGTTAGTCTCTCTTACGAACAGATGGAGCAAAATAATCAGGGAAGGGAAGGGGAAAAAAAAAAAAACTGGTTCCAAGGATGATGATGAGCTGAGAGAATCATCTGTTCTCCTAGCTTCCCTACAAGTTCTCTGGCCTTATTCGGGGAGTTTGGGACGTATGTAGTGGTGGGTGCCCAATAGCTTGGACTCACGTTGCGTAGAAAAATGTGTAACTGATTCTTTTTTTAAGAAAAGTGTTTTTCACAAGCAAATCAAGCAATTAGCTATTGTTCCGAACCGAAAGCTACAAGCTAGGTAGGAGGTTTTAACAGCAAATCGAGACATTTTTTTTCTTTTCTTTCTAGTCTCTCTTATATTTTTATTTTATTTTTTTTGTTTTTGCCATTTGTGAAAGTCACCGCCCCTTAAGCATTCTCTTCTGTAGGGGCTTCCATGCTTCCCCCAATTTTCGTTCCTTTTTTTTTTTCTTTCCCTTCTTTTCTTTTTTCCCTTTCCTTTCTTTTTTTCCTTTCTCTTTCTTTGGGGTGGTTTTCTGGTACCTGGGTGGGCAAGCACGAGAATTTCCATATGATAGAAAAATAAAATAAAAAAGAATATTGAGGGACAAAGTTAGCTACTAGTCCTGTATTCAGACGAACATATACATGACCCTAACCGCTTTTTTCACTCTCACCTTATCGACGAGACATTGCCATGGTTGTCGCTCCTGCACGCAACTCGTCGAAAAAATGATGAGCCCTGTCATGCCCATGCCTGCCTGCCCTGTCCTTCCTTCCGTATGTACGTCTCTCTTCTCTCGGTACGTAAACCTGGAGGTGATTCTCAATATGTCTAAGGGAGATGCCGCCGGGCCCCACCATGCCATGGAATAGCTGCAGGAAGGTCGCTTTGCTTTTTTTTTGAGAATGATTGCCTGTCTGTCCGTGTCTGTCTGTCTGTCTGTCTTGGTCTTGGTCTTGGTCTTGGGTCTTGTGGTAACCTTGCAAGTAAGAAGTTGCTTACCTACTTTTGTTTTATTACATACGTGCATGTTAGACATATCACAACCTCTTCAATCTATTGCTTGGTATCCCTTCGAGAATATATCTTGTCGACGACATCCCACCGAAACGAAGGAAAAGATAAAAAGAATCACCATCAATCATCGATCCATCGTGTATTCTCGAGATTCACGCTACCAGTAACTATTATAACTAGTACTACCTCCTTTACTACTAGCTGCTGTTACTACTACTCGAATACTATCACTTTTTACTACTATCATTGCCTTTTTCTACCACTACCACTGCTTCTATAGCCACCTGCCTATAACAACTATCAACCAACTACATCATCACCATCATCGTCACCGTCATCACGACCATCTAAAAAGATATCATCTAAAACAACCACTACAACTACAACTACAACAGCAAATATGATTTCTCTTCATCACACTACAAGCTCAAGGGTTGGCTCCAGGAAATCAACAGCGACTAGACAGAGAGTTTCTCGTGCTTGCGACCGCTGCAACCAACTGCGCACAAAGTGCGACGGCCAGACACCCTGTGAACACTGCGTTGGTAGGTTACTTCTAGAGTTATTGGAGAGGATAGAGAGAGAAAGAGAGAAAGAGGGAGAGAGAGATAGACAGAATTCAACTAACAAAATTCATCAGTATTTGGACTCGATTGTGAGTACAAGCGTGAACAGAAGAAGAGAGGAAAGGCCTCAAACGCATTCCTCTCACGTCAGAAACAGCGCCCATCAATTAGCAGTAGCATCGATGGTCTCGAGACTCCACTCCGTTCCCCCGCTATGATCAACACATCAAGTTCTTCCTCTTCCGCCGACAGCAGTGTCGCCAGCTCACCAAATTCTCTCCCCCCATCACCTCTCTTCAACATTGCCTCAGACGATGACAAGCTCGACCCCAGACTACAATTTGTTCGTCCCCTCCCATTCTCAACTAACCCACCAAAGAAAAAGAAGCTAACAGTCAACCTTTTAGATCAAGTCTGAAACAAACGAGAGCTACTTCACATCAAATTTCTTCTACCACAAATCACCCGAAGCGCCTTCAGCGCACTTCGAGGATACTCCCGACTCATCGTTCATGCTTCAGCCATGGAGCAACCGGTTCGCAGATACATACGAACCCTCCACACAGAACCCTTCGCCCACTACAACGGCGCCAACATCACCATATGTGCCGCTGTGTGCAAGTTGTCATATCAACCCTAGTTCGAGGTTATATCCCGCATCAATGTTCTGGATGCCGAATGGTGCGCCAACTTGCTCGTTCTCGTATCCAGCTGAGGATGAGGGCTTCGAGTTTAACTCTTCAGAGGACGGGTCGAGGAAGGGCAGCCTTTAAGCGCCCACCCTTGGAAACATTTCTTTTTTAAAAAGCTTTTTATTTCTATTTCTTTCTCTCCTATGTCATGATGGGTGGCTTATAAAAATAATCTCTATGCAGAGTACATTCCTTTAAATATTACAATTTCTTTTGTCACTTTTGATGTTTTGAAAAAGCAAAAATTACAGGAGTTTATTCTTTGGGATTGGGAGCGGATTGGGGGGGGATCGAAGGAGATGGATATGGATGGATGGGGCGCAATATACTCCACACACCAAAAAAATTTTAAAAAACAAAACAGCGACGACGGACGGCTCCTGCTGGCGGAAGTTGAAGGTTGACTTCTTTTTTTTTTTTCTTTTTTTCTTTTCACAATTCGGCTTAGACGTTTGGGATGGGATGAAACGAACCTTTTTTTTGATGATCTGATGAAAGTTACCCATGATAAAAAAGATTTCCTTTTTTGTATATATTTCTTTTCATCTTTTGAGATCTGGTTTTTCTTTTCTTTTTTTGTATTATATTTCCTTTTCCTTTTTTTTCCTTTTTTTTTTTATTTGTATCGGTAGCGCACTAGAAGAATTCGAAGTTTCGAAACGAAACCACTTTTTTCCCGAGACCTACGAACTACACTTTTGCTTACCTTCCTCCCATATCAATTCACGATCCCCGTTGCTTTGATCTCAAGTACTTTCCCCCTCCCTATTGTCATCTACGTATACGAACCGACGTCTCGATAAATTGTCTCACAGATTGATTGATTGACATCCCGCCGATCCTCTCTGTACCCCCCTCTGTCTTGTCGATACTCTTTGCTGATACTCGCACAATAAGCTCAAAGTCGGATCAGTAGGTACCTAGGTACATACAGGTTCGCCACGGTGATCATCAGTCCCCAAGTACCCCAGGTGGGTGGGACAATATAGATTGACTAACATCCAAGGAACACTCCGCCCAGGAATATCGGATGGGTGGTAACTAGATAGCAGCAGTAGCACCACCAAAGTGTGGGTGTGGAGCGCCGCACCGGTACCGGTACCGGTGGGGTATTGGGGGGGCGGGAGAGACAGAGAAAAAAAACGTTGATGGGGGAAAAAAAAAACAAGCTGCGTACCTACTTGATGCTCTAATCACCCCACATCACTCGATAGCACGGAAACGAATGGAAACAAAATAGAAAGATTAAAACAACCTGCATTATCGTTTTTCCCCCCCCCAACCCATCACCTGAGAAAAGAGCCGACTAGCTAAAGTACCTACATTACAGTTCACATTACAGTAGCGGATCCCCTAATGCTCTCAATTCTTCCCCGGCTTGGGGATGAAGGACACCATTAGAAATAAAAAGATGGAATGGGGCCATGACTATCAAATTATTGTGGTTGAAAGCAAGTATGCGTGCACGTGTGGAGCAAAGTATATTATACATACATAAGCTGATCCACCACCATGCAAACCAGATCCGAACATGCTCAATTACCGCAAGGACCAATGATCTGAGCGAGGATGTACATACCACCACCCCCCGGTCCTCTTTCTTTACTCCAACCTCCACTCTACCACCAAAACCATTACCACCCGCCGGAGATAACTACAGAACAGGCCCGAAAGCACCCGTCCCCAGAAGCTGGAAAGTCGACTCCGTTCTGCACACCCTCACAAAAACCCGCCTCTTCCGTCCGAACCCATCATGTTAGCCGTAGCGTTAGGTAGGTGGGTAGGTAGGTAGGTACGTAGGCTGGAAATATTCAGGCCCCCCGATGCACCTACGGCGGCCTTGCTTTCATGCTGCAAAAAGATATTATACCATGCTTCCTGCCAACAATAATTCATATATCATCGAAACCCGCACCCCCTTCAAGAAAAAAAAATATACCCAAGGTTCCTGCTTCTCCCGGCTGTGGGAAAGACATACAGACAGACCTTATTGAAGATAGTAGGCGGTACATGTATCACGGAGTAAGAATCCACCACTAATGTACCCTCATCACCACCACCCGAAACAATTGTTCTCGCATTGACCTCCCTGTTTGTCATATATATGTACGATTATAATACGGTTTTTACTCACCCACCGTACCCCCCCCTTCTCACCCCCCAATGGGCCCATGTTTGACGGTGCATATCAGCTTAACGCAAAAACATCCTCATGTAGATGTATCTGCAAAGTGAAGGCACGTCCATGGAGGGGGGGGGGGGGGTGTTGGTGGAGGTGGAGGTGGATATTTCTTCCAAAGACACAAAAAGCCGTTTCCCCGGGCTAGCTGGTTATAATATACGGTGTTTGGATGAAGTCGATGAACGCAGAAAGCATGCGCAACTCTATGGCCCCACCAATTGTGATGAGGATTGAAGAAAGCTGCCATGTAGGTACTCTAGCACCTCACCTAGCTTCCCTGAATTATATTGATCCGTAACAAGCCATAGTCTCGCCTGAACGGGCAACTTTTCCTGGCCTTGTCAAGTAGGTATCCCTCCCCTAGGGGTAATTCTAACCCTCTTTCGTCCTCGCGAGGTTTTATTTACCAATAAGATATTGTATGTGCTTTTCTTATTGTTATTTTTTTCTTATTATTCTTTATTTCTTTTCTTTGTTTTTTCCCCGCCCATGTTTAACTCTGCCTCGCTCACGTCCCTTCCACCATTGATCTGTTTTCCAAGTTTATTGGGAACAAGTTATACATGGGGAAATACGCAAGCTAGGTAGAGTAAGGTAAGTAGGTAGCTGAGTTAGGATAGCTGAACCTGGCCACGCTGGCATGCAAATTGTTTTTCTGATCCTCTCATCCATTAATCTTACCAACTGAAGTCGATTTTGCCTGAATTTGGGATGCTTCAATCTAGTTTGATTTGCTACAACCTTTTTTTTTTTTTTTTTCCCCTCCCGTTCCTTCATCCTTTCCCAACCCAACCAGATGCTTACCTTTGCGACTGTCCCCTTTCCATCCCATCATTTTTTTTTTCACTTTGTGACGAGACGGGGCGGGAAGTGGTTCGTTTGGCTCGAGCGCAATGCAATTTTAGATAGAAGTGGAAATCTACAGTTCTAACTTACCAATGTGCTATAGTTGGCACACTACTTTCTTTTTTTGTTTGGCCAGCTAGATACAACTGGGGAAAGAAAAGATGGAGACAGAAAGAGATACATGTACCTACTTACTGTAGGTAGGAGTAACGGGCCGCGGGCTTCTCCCGGGGGAGAGGGGGGGGGGGGGGACTATTCTAGCTTTTTTAGCTTGCATACAGAGACAAATACCGGTAGAGCAGATAATCTCTTATCTCTCTCCCTGGACAAAGTATCCACTACATAAGACCATTTCTTTCTTCCCTGGTTCGTCTGGTTCGCCTTTAATTTCGTCTACCGACCTACATTATTTTTAGGTGATGCATATAACTATAGCTGTACAGCCCGAGCCAGAGCTGCAACTAGAATAATCGAGCCTGGTAGATGTCGGTAAACTAACAGGAGAGGACGGATGTAGTACATCTATGTACCTACGGTATCCACTCCACGGTAAGGGTAGAGATGATGGTGATGATGGTGATGATGATGATGATGATGGTGGTGATGGTTGTTGGTTGTGGTGGTGGGCCTTTTTTTTCCCCTTCCCTTCCCTTGTTATCGCTATCACTCTCTCACTGCCAACTATTGCTGTTAATGTCGCTGCTGTCAATCAGTTCCATGTCATGTTAATGTCAGATCTTAATTTGGCTTCCCTAGGGCCCCAGGGTGTCCTTTGCCCCTTCACGACTTAATTCCTCCCCCTTCTACCATCCATGCTCTACAACTCTGTTCTTCTATCGGAGGAACAAGTCAAGATACACTCTCGCCAATCAGGTCGCGAGTTTTGGGGGGAAATGATTGTGCCTTGCACAATCGATTCGTCGCACAGACTCTAGCTAACTTAACTTCCTATGATCTGCATGTGTGAAAGCACAGTGGCAGTTTATTAGTGAGTGTGGTACATAGGTACCTGACTGGGGGGGGTTTGGGTTTTTTTTTTTTTTTTTTTTTTTTTTTGGAAGGGGGGGCGGATTTGCTGGGTGGAATCCAGCGGTGAGTTTCGATTGCGACTAATGTCGTTTAAATTCGTATTCCTGGGGTTTGAAGCGAGAAGCGAGAGTTTTTTCGGAAGCAGTTGAAATCTCTCCTTCCCTTCCCTTCCCTTCCCTTCCCTTCCCTTCCCTCTCCACCCACCCTTGAAATATGTCTACTGGTATGTATGCCATGATCCGGTCATAATGCCCTGCTTACGCTATAAACCCTCGCAAAACTCGCCTCCATCTAGCCCTGGAAAACAAGGGACTGTATATGTAGATAAAGGTGAAGCCACTAAATGACTACATGGTATATATAGAGTATGTGTGTGTGTGTGTGCGTGTGTGTGTGTATGTCATGTATGTAGGTGTGTACTTACTTGTGTATGTATGTAGTAGAGTAGCTACATCTTTGGCGCTGTCCTTCCTGATAGAGAGAGTACCACCGAATTTAGAGAGAGAGGGAGAGAGAGATAGAAAGAAAGAGAGAGAGAGAGAGATAGCTGTACATGTAGATAGGTGGATAAGTAGATAGCAGTTTATGATAAGCATACCTTTCCTTTTTCATTTTTCAAATATGTTTGGGTGGTACTATCATGTACTCTCCTACACATACATGTTCGACTATCTACCACTGTTGTTGCTGTTACTGTTACTGTTAATGCTGTTTGGCTGTTTCGTTTTTCGCTCACCGCGCCGAAGAAGAAGAAGTCTCTTATTCTCTTGGCCACGTCATGCAGGAAATAAATCATCCGTTGTATGCTGCCAAGACCGCTCTCCTCTCCTCTCCCCACCACCCGTCATCTTCTACATCTCCATGTCCTACAAAGATCAGGAATAGGGGATTATACTTGTACATGTAGTTAACGGGATAGATAAATAGAGATAGAGAAACTTTGAGGGGAAGAAAGGTAATAGTCAAGTTAGCTCATGATCAGCTAGAGTTCTAGCTTCAATTAACGGTATATACAAGTAATTACTACTAGTGCTGCAACGTGCTGTATCCTACTCTCTACATGATATTGAAGGATTAATAAACACCACCACACTCCCCGCAGACTCAGCCCCGGGAAACGGTGGAGACTATGTTTGTTTGGGGCATAGTCCCTCACTCGCTGTTTTTACCCCTCGGTCGTGGTCGGATGTGGGATTTTTATTGTCCTAGATACAAAGAGCTAATTGGCTTGTGATTCGAGCGAGAGAGAGGCCCAGAGCTAGTAGGTACGTGTTTGGTGTGTGTGTGTGTGTGTGTGTTTTCGGATTAATTTAGAGAGGTATGGCGGGAGACTTTGGATTGGGAGACAGGGGAGTGAAAATCTAGAGAGGCGATAGACAGGGGAGAAAAGACAGAGAAGGATGGTGTGATTGGAGGTTTTTGTCGAGGTCTCGTTAGCCACCTGTGTAACAGATTGTTAGACACACATAAGCCACTTGAAAACCTCAAACTGTCTCTTTGGTGCCACAGCCAGCTGCAGTGCAGTTAATGGTGTAATAATGACAATAAGAATAAGCCATACATATGTATTTACACGGGACGGTTGATATCAATCCATCTACATATACATGTACCTAATTACGAATAACGTACATATAGAAATCGATCCTCTGCCCTTACAGCATGGATTTCTGTGTTGATCATGATCAACCGGACTGCAAAAGGGGAGGGAGAAAAGGTTGCAGAAACTGTAAAGTAATGTCATCAGTTCCATTTCATTCCAGTATTTTAATTACTTATACTACATGTACGTACTCAACGGCCTGACAGCCATCAATGATTCACAATGATGTACTCTGTACAGAAAGATAGACAGCTGGTAGCTAGGTAGTAAGGTACATGTGCGTAGGTTTCTCCTTAATGTGCTCCTAGCTGCAAATTGAAAATCCTCAGGACAGCTAGCTCATGCATGTACATTATTACACTCAGATCAAGACTGCAAAACTACTACTCCCTCCTCCTAGATCAAGGGTACATGTAACTAGCTAGCTGATCTCTGAGACAGAGGTAAAAGTACGTTGTCTACATGTACATACATGATGTAGCGTACGATACATATTCCACGCCCACGATCCTTCAATCCAATCTACATGTACCTCTGGATCGTAGGTACACATGTACCCTACGTACTACACCTACATATTACCTACAACACCATCAGTCCAGTGTATAGTATACCGCCACCCCACCGCAATCGTACATACATACATGTACCTCATATACACGTACATACTTACATGCATACACACATAGATACATACAAGTAAGTACATACACGCCTACTTACATGCTTACATGCTCACATCCATCTCATCTGTATAGCTGGGAAGTGTTACCGGGTTCGTGGTTATGGGCGTTTGGACCGTGTTTGATACCCAAGACAAGAACGGGGTAGACTCTTGCTTGTGAAAACATACTAGCTAATCCAGGAGCGCCTGAGGAAGGCAAGGGAGGGAGAGATATCCGGACTAGCTAGCTGGTGAGGGCAGTAAAGTCTCACTCTTTCCTAATTACATGTAATATTTAATTCTTCTATGGTATATTCAAGACATCTGGCTTCATAGTGGACCTCAGCTACCAATCCATGGATCCAGCTGTTCCAGGCTCGATGAACGAACCTAAACTACACCCCCCATATATAAAATACAGTATATACGTATGTATAATTTATCTATTGTACCACCGGCGGACCATCTCTTCTCTAATTAATTTGCCGTGGTGGGACTACGATACGCCCGGTGGGTTTGAAATGTTAAATCAGTCCCCCCTGCTTGCAATTGATCTGCACGTTAGTTCATTAATCAATTCATCCCTTGGCCGTCAATTGAATTGCAAGCAAGCCCGGGAGTGTCCGTACGTCTGTCCGTTTCTGTCTGTCTGTGCCTTTTGCCCTGCTAAAGTAGAGTAGATCTTCCATGGCACCAAAAAACGAAAAAAAGACTCTCGCTTGGAAAGTGCCGTGGAGTGTGCTCTATACTCTAAATTATTTTTCTTAATTTCTTTTTTTTTTTTCTTTCTCTTTATTCGGACTTCGTGTCGTTAGATCTAGAGCGTTAAAAAAGAGAATATCTACGCTTTGGCCCTAGTAGTCAGCCACTCAGCCACTCAGCCAGTAAACAGTAAGACAGCCGCCCACCCACCCCCCTCCCCTCTCTCACCCCTCAAAACGCATCTATGAATTATTCCGGCACTCTCACCGGAAAGGAACACAATTATCACCGTTTCGCGCGCACCGCGATACGAACACGTTACCTGATATTTCTGCATCTCGCACTCGCATAGGCTAAGTACAGTCGCTCTGCTAGCTAGACCCCACCTCAGTCTTCCCGGCAATGATAATATCTTATATATATATAGCTCTAGCTTGAGTTGTTTGAACCCGGCTTTTTGATTCCTTTTTTCTTTTTTCTTTCGTCGGGAAGGGTTAGGGGTAGGGTTAGGTTTCATAGGGTTAGGGGTGGAATATATGGTGTGATTATGGTGATTAAAGTGATTAATTATTTAAGGTACAGTTCATGTAAAGTAATTAAAAAAGAGTGACAGATGGACATGTATAGAGTACTTTACTGCATATCGATCATGAGCGGTGAGACCGAACCCATTGGCCCGGAATTAGCGGTCATGGAATGGTATATATGGGATTTGATTTGTATGATAGTATTGTAGCTGGTACCAATTACAAGTACGACGTATATTTGGAGGTCATGTCGATGATGATTAGTGTACTCCGGACATCTTGTCCTGTGATCGCGCGTGTGGTTATTCCGTGTACGTATCATAATACTGAATTGAAATTAATCATCATGTTTCGATATGAACAAAACAGGGCACCGTATTACCGCCCAGTGGATCATGTACGTAAGAGGGCTAAAGCACAGCCCAGTGATCCGGATTGCTCTGGGGAAACATTCCTGTATGTGGACTATTCGGATAGGATATGATGTAGCTAGAGTACTGGAATTTATCTTCATGCGTGTGTGGTCTGTGAAGCTACTCAATCAAGCTTTACAAACTGGCCGGAACAGACGTCTACTACCGTCTACAAGGATCAAAGGATCGAGAGAGGTCTGTGGGATGAAGTAGAGGTATAGATGTGTGTTTAAGATACAGGATGTAGGATGGTCGAATCTAATTACATGTGCACGCACATATGATGCACAGAGGGGACGTCAAAAGATGATGCAGGGAGCAGGTGTAGTCAGTCAGTCGGAGATTGTAAATATGCAGAAGGCATTCCACTCGGGGATCATGACAGAATCCTTTTCTCCGAATATTAATATAATAGTACTGTGACTCGTAGCTAGCAGGTATAAAACTATTGTATAGCTAGAGATTATAGTAATAAAAAAAAACAATTTCAGCGCAGGTGATCGTAAAATATACCATACATACTGCTTCTGCCAACTATTATGGTAACATACTAAGTAACCATGATCATATATATGGGAGGTTTAGAATCATTAAACACCTCGCGCTCGAACGTACTCCGCCAGTGAGGCATTCAGGTGAGGCATTCAGGTGACAGTAGCCGGCCGGCCAGTCATTTTTGCGCTTGGCGCGCAAAGAGAGTTTATACGCATACTTAGGTATATAACAATAAAATAAATAATGAAATTTTTTTTATATCGAGAATCCAGTAACATCGTTCCTCCCACCATGGTGGTTTGGGTTGAGACAGACAGTAACTGCACTTTTCCTTGTGAATGAGTGCCAGCAGCAGCAGCAGCTCACCGAACGGCAGCGGGGTATGCGTGCAGTGGCCCTGAATGCCGGGTTTTTCTCTGATCGGACACACCGTAAGGCAAGGAGATGATGGGATTGGCCGAGGAAGGGAGGTGAGAGGGTGAGCATAGGAAAAGAAAAGAAAAAAGAAAAAGAAAAAAAAAACCCGCAAATCACATGTATGTATGTCTCATCGTACGGGAAGTATCGTATCGGGCTCAAATCGACCAACCAGAATATTATATACATATACTCATACCACTCCCTCGGTGAAACTTCGGCATCCCGGAGGGAATCCACTGGCTGGTAACTGAACACCGGTGGTTCGGTGAACTCTGCGGTTTTAGCTCAAGATGAACGGAATGATCGCGAGACATACCTAATTCTGTGCCGCGCCTTGTCATGATCGATTAAAGCACTCCGCCAATTATAACCCAAACGGGAGTAGTGATATAAACATCTTTATTATAATAATAGAGTCTGATATTGCAGCAGCTGAGTTGCGCACTACAAGTATTATGTGCAAATTTTTTACAAAGTGCACATATGCATCTCACCTGCGTGTACGGTTTAAATTGGCCCAGTCTTGTGGGTGAGTGCGGGGGAGTGCACGAGCTCGAGATGCTGAATGTGTGGAGGAATATTGGGTGAATATTGGATGTGCAAGATCTTCATTGATGCCCCCGCGGTTTGTTGGTAGAGAACAGATCGACATGACACACTGAGGTGAGAGGAGAATTACAGATGTTCCCTTATTTCGAGATGATGGAAGTTATATAGCTGGGCAGTCTGAATTGCGTACATTGGGACGATTGAAAATTGAGTGATGAGGAAAGTAGTATATATAGTAGGTGGGGTTATGAAGAGATGTGACCAGTACCTACATATATATATAGATATTCATATATTATATACATATACTTTGTAGATCTGGCTGAATCATGAAACGGCCCAAATTTACCATTACTTGGTTAGTTATAAGGTGCAGCTCCATTAAGCGTATTGCATCACATTTACGTAGACTCCTCGTGATATCTATGGCAGTTGGAACAATTTTGATTGAAACCTTAGGAACGTTATAATAAACTCGTACTTCATTGACTAGCCTGCCATGCGCCAATCAAGAAATTTTCAAAAGTAAAATATAACGAATAATCACAAAAGGCACCCGCTCGACTACATGCAATGCCCGGGTTCTCCACACCCATGATCACGATCTCCCCTCCCAGCCTAGCCGTAGCCAACACGCTCCGCGGGCATCTACCCAGTCAAACTGGTCACTCGAGTGATTCACCGAATATCACTCGGAATTGCCTTGAATGGTTGTGATCATCGACAATAGGACATCTCATGACTATTGAAATCTGTGAATTATCTGCTCCAAACCCTCTTGCATAACACATGGCAAGCTGTCCTCTGGATGGCGGTAGTTGGAGACATGTTTTAACTTTGCTGAACTACCGCGATTATCCTAAATTGTTTGCGTATTTGGAGATCGTGGTGCGAGCTAGTCCTATTGCATCAGGGATAAAGACATGAATAACACAGAACGTGAAGCAAACTAAGACTAAAAATTCTTGGAAGACGTCTACCCGGATACAATATGCCGCGCCATTTTCGCGGTCCTGAATTATATGTTATAGTAGTCTCTCGCTACAGAAATACGGCTTGGAGATATAGTATTTATATAGGGAATTTATCCTTATGTAAGGTTCGGGCTAGGCTTTGCAAGGCCAGTTACCGTTGCGGGGTTTGGGAAAAAAAGGTACGGCTCCCTAACATGTGGGTCGGGGCTAAAACGCATAGTAACTTAGGGTTTATAATGATAGGTTATACAGCTTAAGAGTGTGGTGGTGGGGATCGAGAGAAAGGATCTACACTCTACTATTTACCCTTTCAATACATGATACCGCACCCACTTTGTCTAGCACCCTAGGGCAAACCTTTCAGGATTTGAGGGGATATTATAGGAAATATCCTTACTTTAGGTATCCATAGAAACTCTCCGGGAATAAGCAGTAATATCTTCACAGGGCAAAAATTCCTATCCATAGTCGACTAGGTCTCGAGATCTCTCTATAGTAATCTAAAACCGGCGCGAAGTTATAGCCTTATAAAACGTTTACCCTTATATATATATATAGATAGGGTGAGTATCCTATACAGTAAGGTATCTTTATAAGGAGAGTCTATTGTAAATGGTATCCTTATAGAGGAAGACTGCTGTATGTGTGAACATGCCGACATATCATTGACCTTCAAAGTTTAGTTCGTAGTCATTGGTACACTAGTGCTGAACTGGGTGATCTGATTAGATCTCGTGTTTCTGTTACGTGAAAAGCCCTATCTTCTAACCTACACGAATAAGCAGTCATGAGGAGAGAATGGACAGTGGTGCAAGTAAGCTTCATATTCAAAGAGTGAGAAAAAGAAAGGCCGAACATTTAAAAATGTTCAAATTTTGTGTTGCGGGGAATTGAACCCCGAGAGCGACTGATGCTAACCATTAATTACACCACAACGGATTATGACAAGGTTTCTCTAGCAACGCTACCCTAATACTATTAAGAGAAGTCTGCTTTGTTTCGGGGGTTTAATACAATCCGAAACTACATGTATGTTGTGGGTGGCTGTGTTAACTGAGTATGATTGAATTTCTCGATTCGAAGGTTTAGCTGGGAGTATTGTCATGAGAACTATGAGAGGTGAAAATGAGGTTTTGAGAATTGGAAACTACCATGCCGTACGGACCTGCTGCACTTATGTACATGATATGCCATGTCACCTTACCGCGACTTCCAGGTAAGTATTCAAGTAACCGTGGGCCTCTCATAGGGTTAGGGCCGGTCGATCGAACTTTCTTAGAAGTGGTAGAGGATGTTCCGCTGGAATATGTTGTGGTTCCCGAGTAGACTAGATTCTCTAAGTATGTTATTTAATTATGATTCTGATAAGTCCTGAAAGATCTAATTAATCGACCTCTGATATAAATTAATCAAGTGTCCTTGGGTACTTGTTCTTGTGTTGGCAGGGGGCTGTGTCTACAACAACTGATGCAAACTTTAGAAGGGATAGATGTACTGTTCTGTTTCATATATAGAGTGCTAGAATTTGATCCATTGGGCGGTGAGACATATATATTCTATTGCTCATGAAAAGTCCACAATCTATAGTGATGGCACAAGTATTAATGTGGTATTATTTGATATGTATATATGATCATTGCGATCCTCTTAGGTTTTAATCTTGTTGGGTTTCATAAGTAAAGTGTAAAGTCACTAATGAGTCAGCTTTGTGTCCTTCGATGCGGGGGAGACCCTTAGTACCCAACCCGGGCTAAGATTTAGGATGATAAAAGCTGTGTAGAGCTCAAACTGGGGCCGAAAATTGGGTGTATATATCAGACGCAGTTTCCGAGCTAAGGACGAGTGTTGTTTCATTACGAGTCTTTACTGGAAAGAGCAAACGTGGGATGAAAAATTTAATTACGTTATAAGACGGATAGATGCCTGTAAGTAATTGCAACAGTTCTTGTTTTTGGGAGAGATGACGGTAACCCCTCTGAGATACCACGACCACGCGCTTATGAATATTACCAGGGAGGAACAGTAGTCCTAAGCGTGATGAGTTCATAAAAGAAGGGTATTGGCCGGGGCTGAAGCTCTATCTACATATGATCTACAGACAGAAGGATCGTTATAAGCTCCTGATGCGAATATACGAACTGGAGTGGTGGAATAATCACAAAAGAACGAATAGCTTACAGCTAGCTAGGCTCAAGATTAATAACCCGACCTTGCTCATGAACTAGAGAGTTTCAGTTTGTTGTCAACTGGCATCTCATTTTACATGGTGAGATGTTTTGGCATCTGTAATTAAACAAGTCTCCAGAAAGGGAAAAAGAATATGTTCCGGCCCTTTTTATGGCAGCACTCGATATACGGCTGCTTTACCGATACTGACAAAGACCGGGCATATCACCTGCCCTAAAGGTTTCTGATGTTCAGACTCGTACTTGTGAGCTTTTTTGCGCCAGTCCGCGCTTTTTATTTGTAGAGAGATACTGAATCAATGCTGAGAGAAGTTTATATGCTTGACAACTGCCGAGGGTAACGCAGCAGCTCATTCATGAACGAAAGGTATAAACGGGGGATTATTGTGTGTCCCGCCCATGGGACGTAGTACTTCTGCTGATCGATATGTTCTGGCCTGATATGCACATAATCTAGTACTACCACCTCTGGGTCCCGGGTCCATACTATAGCTCTTGGTCATCTTGGAACTGGCCATTCGATGCGTCGTGATTAGTCGACGAGGCCCGAGCTCATGAGCCAATACGATATGTCACCAATGGCGAAGGGCAGGAAAGGCCTTAGTAATAAATAATTAAATGTTTAGACATGGTTTTAAAACCTATCTAGATGGAAAGCAAGCGTGTCTTGGGGAGGAGAGTGTCACTCGGCAACTATTAGATCCGGATTTCTAGGGAAACGCGCAGTGAGCCGTGCGTTTCCTCCAATACCGACGATAACTTGGGTTGGGGGATCGATAGCTATAGTCTAGTCCGGGCCGATCTGGCATTCTAATATCCGGGCAGACACACGTCGAGGGCTTTGGCCGGCCCAAATAGGCCAACACCACGCATTTTTGGTCTCAAGTCAGGTGCAGCTGGGCCTGAGATATACCACTAGAGTATGGTAGCGCCATATTAGCGCTATAAATTGTGGACCTAAACCGCCATCGGGAAGCGGTGGTTCATATCACTTGGCTTCAACGGTTGGTTTTATGTCAATCCCAAAGCATATGTTTCGGGTCCGCCGGGGGCTTGTAATAAACCATGAGTGAGACAGAGCACTGCCGGTGAGCCTTATCGTGAAAGATGCTCTATTCGGTTGTGGATCATGTCTACTCACTCGAGTCTCTAAAGCCTGCCTGTGTTCAATTTGAGTCTCCGAGGTTGGGGAGGTGTATTGTCCTTAATTGGCTGTGATGGTAGCTCCAGATGATATAGTACGTCATATGAGAGGGGCGTTATATGCTGGATATTAGCAGAATACGGTATACCAAGTATAAGGGGAACGTGGTAACCGGGCTTTGTGGGTGCATATAAGAGGCCTTATTGTCCTTCAATTAATATATTGGAGGACTTTATTACGCATTGCTGACATGCAGAGATTGGGACCGGCGAGATAAAACAGAACTAGATCCCTCAATTAAAAAAAACGAGACCAGGATATATAGTTGTTTGATTTGGTATACGGGAATAGAGTCCACTTTCCTATTTCCACCGATGGACCCCTTCTAAGTGTTTAGTATTTCATTTCCACGGTTGCACACTTTCTGAGATGTCCCGTTTCTGCGGGATGATCCTTTTATGGTGGGGAGGATCCTTTCTAGTAAGGGCAGACCCTTACTACGGGCGGACCGTTACCACGGGCGGGCTCTTTCCACGAGAGTGGATCATGTATCATTGAACCACCAGGACCTCTCACTAGAGGCCGATATCCTGATTTTTATCCCTCGAGACAGATTACATGTAATGTTCTTGTATAACTCCCAGGTCTTTATTGGGTGTAGTGAAGACCACGATCGAGCTACTTCCGCCTAAGTTATGGAACGGACCTTGCAGTGTTGATCAATTGAGCAGGATGGGTAACTACGAACGGTCTCTATATATCGATTCGAATTACTCAGGGTATTCAAAAAGTATGAAAGCTCCCGTTTCATATTAAAGTTGGGTTTTTAGTCCCGGTTATTTCCACCAAACCAAACCTTCCAATTTTTATAAAAGGCATATAGATTTGTTTTGACGAGTCTAAACATAATTGAATAAAGCTCGAGCTTCCTTGAGAGCAGAGGTAGATCTCCGGCACGGGCGGAGAGCCTTCCCCGAGGAATGAACTACTCATGTGATGTGAATGTTTGAGTTGATCGGGCTCGTGGACTACACTAACTGAATAACATGGCCAAAGGGACTGTATGCACGGAGTTTCAACCCATGTCATATTCTGCCTAACTGACTTCACATTTCGAGATCTCTACCGACCCCGGAATCTGCATGATGGTTGTGGTGATCCCAATGTTGGTCGATGGTATAGATGTACGGCATATATCTACCCGAAGATAAATGCATGGCAAATGGATTAGTAAACGTATCACGGTTGGGGTTTTGTATGTTGGGTTTGTAAATGGAGCCGATAACGGATCAATAACGCATTATAGTCTTCTTTTGTCAGGAGTCTAGCTGATACGGGGTTGAAACTAATACTATATTTGAGGACGAACTTGCTGAGGAATTTACACATGAATTTATATTAAAAAGAAGGAGGTAGGCCATGGTGTCTTATAAAGACGTACTTATAGACCTCACAGGATAATTCGAGGGCCGGGGAGATACAACTGAAAATACATGCAATTGCGCAGCCTGAGGGATGATAAATACTAAGTTAATAAGGGTAAATCTACTGCACTGAAGCTCCAAGCGACGACTTTCTGGATAACTCCTCTTATATAACTCTCCAAATACTTCCCCAACACTTTAAGTACATTATCTATAGACTGTTTTCTTGACATTAACCTTCCTGCGCTTACTCCATAAAAACGCGTCAATTAACTAATTTCTTTATAATGTCTCAGGAACTCTAGGCCTAGGTATATATACTTGAGTAAATGAAGCCGTAAGTAAACATATCGCTTATAATGGAAGCGTCTGAATATGGAGCGGTAAATGTGTCAAAAGTAATTTCACCAACGGTGTTATAAGCGCTGAATTTCAGTCCTTCTTCCAGTATAAATGCTGACTTTCAGTCTTTATTCTGCATTATCATTAATACCAACAGTTTCACACCGGTGGTAAAATACCTGCCACCGGTGGTATTATATAGCCCCTTTTGGTGAAAAGGTCTGTGCTATTATCCATTTTGAGGTATAAATGCTGGTATTATTTCACCACCGGTCACTTTTGACACGTTTACCGCACCATAGGGTCTAAAAATCATTGACAGATTCAATACTTATTAAGTATATCCAAAGTCAATTACATAGCTCGGGTAAAATTTCATTAGTAAAATCATAAGGAAAATCATAACATGGAATCCCATAAAGAGCCCCTTACAGATAAGTGCATCACCTGGTACTTTGGGCGTTATTTTTGTAATGGGTAAGATGTATTTATCGCAGTAATAGATATATCAAGTCGTGCTAGAGACGTATCTCGCGATCGAGTGGGGCATAAAATATGATACGGCTGCTATGAACCGCGCGCTCGACTTAGGCCACTTCCTCTACCCTAATGAATGTAGAGAAAGCTCCAGAAGAGTGTTACCAGTTCATCTCCATATATGGGGCCGGCTTTATGAAAAATACTCTCGCGGCCGCTTATACAAAAAGTGAGCAAAAACAATGGGATCTTACTGGTTACCAGGCCGCCACTCGCAGCAGTTCTTTGGACGGATTTATACATCCTCTCGCTTAATATCTCCATTTTCATAAGTATTGACAAAATCAAATAGCGTTAACAGAGATGGGGTATATAGATAACACTTAAGAAATCCGAGGCAGCCCAATCAGTCGGCCCACCAACCAACCTCCAAAATATTTAAAAATTCAGTTCTAGCATCAGGGTTAGGGTTCGTGATCAAACATTAATATTCAGACACAATTAATATTAGTTTCTGAGGAATATAACGTGGTTTCGACGTCGTTTAGTCTCGGGGGTTTTGAAGTCATTGTTTACTAAATAAACCATGAGGGATAAAGCCTGAGGGGATGTTTTGTTCACTTAATCGCAAAAGGTGTCAATCAAGTACTTGACCCCTTATTAAGATATAGTGGAGTCTGGTTAGTTTGGTTGAAAAAGGCAGCGGAGTTGTTTTAGCACAGAGTATATCAAGACAAGGGAGGTTTTGGTAGTTAATGGCGCTGTAATCCATCTCTGCAAATACTCGACCTATAGCTATCGACTGCAATCGAATAATATCAACCAAACTCCTAGCACCGACAAAAATATTTCGAGAATATGATTCGTAATTGAGACACATAAATTTCCATGATATTAATTACACAATACAAACAATAAAACAAATCCATTCCCGCAATCCGCCCAAATTCGCATTTTGGACAGGATCCCATTTTTTAGATAATCTACTGGTAGACGGTAGCCGTGACAGTAACGCAGGTACCCGCCGTCGTAGTGGGTGTCGAAACCGCCGTAGTCGTCGTTGTGGTGAGGGTAATTCCACTATTAGTTACATAGTTAGTATCAAACCATCCACCTAAAAGACTGAGAGTACTCACGACAAAAGGACCTCCGGCTGTCCGTTTGACACATTGACACAGATGTTTCCGTTGGAGCCGGCAGTGTAAGTGGCAGTCCCCAAAGCACTGGTGAAGACGGTTCCACTGGCCACACCAGTGTTGAAGCAGTGCTGACCGCTGGTGCCACTTCCGTTGTTGGTTGTGAGGACAACGACTTTCCCGCCAGCACGGCTGAAAGCGTATGCATTCGCAGTAACATACAGATGCGAGTGATCGTTAGCTCCAAGACCCCCGGCAGCCTTCTTTGCGGCCATGAGCTTCGCGGTGAAGGTGTACAAGTCGTGCGTGGTGCTGTACCCACTCCTCCAGAGGTCCTCACGGTTGGCTGGGTCGTTTCCACCGGTGTAAGCCTGCTCAGTACCTCCATAAAGAATGGGGATACCACGGGAAAGCATGGTGAACGCAAGGGCGTTCTTGAGGAGGGTCCAGTCGCTGTTGATACTCAGGAAACGCTGCACGTCGTGGTTGTCGATGAACATTCCAAGGAGCTCGGGGCGGGCAAAGTTGTTGCTGACGCTGTTGTGCTGGTCGACGAGGGGCTGGAAGCTGGCCTTGCGGGCATAGGCGTCCGTGATAACATAGTACATGGGGAAGTTGACAAGCGAAGACATGTAGCCCTGGTACGGTCCTACATATGCTGGGTCACCACTGTAAACCTCTCCGATGGAGAAGACACCGGCAGCGCTGGTGAATCCTGACCAGAAGTCCTTCTCGACATGCTTGACGGTGTCAAGACGGAGGCCGTCGATCTGATAGGTAGAGACCAAGTTCTGGATCCATGACTGGAAAATTGAGCGGACGCCAGAGTCCTCAGTCTTGATATCGGGAAGACCGGCAATACGGCAGTACTCGACGTTGGCCTGGTTGTTGTAGTCAGTGATGTCGCAGCTGGTATGATAGTAGCCAGCGTTGTTGAAGGGGTTGAAGGTGGTGACGTCTCCAGCGCCCATGTGGTTCGCGACAATATCAACCATGATGTACATTCCCTTGTTATGGGCGGCCGTAATCAGCGAAGTCAAATCAGCAGCGGAACCGTAGTTTGTGTTGACGGAGTAGAGGTCTTTGGCCCAGTAGCCGTGATAACCTCCATCGGTGTCTATAAAAAGTTTCAAATTATGGTTAGAATATCATTACCGGGAATGTAGGGAGGGTTAGGGGTATTTTTGAGGGGAATTACTGGCAACAATGGGAGTAATCCAAATGGCATCAAATCCAAGTCCCTTGATGTAGTCTAGTCTCTGCTCCATTCCCTTCCAGGTACCACCGCAGTAGCTACTCAAGCTGCTGCATGCAGTTGTGCTGGAGCTACTGGTTTTGGCGAATCTATCCGTAAGAACCTAGAAATCATGCTGGTTAGTCATTGACCCCAACATAGCACAGTTTTACCCCCAAATTTCCAGGCCGGGGGGAGGGAGGGAGGATTTCGATCGTGGGAGACAAACAAAGTAGATGGATCGTGTCTTCCATGCTTCAGAATCTGCTGCAAGAACAACTGAAGGAGCGAGAAGGGCGCCGAGAAGGCAGGCAAAAGTGTTGCGAAGATTGACCATTTTGGCTGGGCTGGGCTGAATGAAAGATGAGACCTAAAGCTGAAGTAAGGAAGGATGTTCACCGTTGAGATGATGATGATGATGAAGAAGAATAAGCTCGATGAGAGGGGTACAGATGATTGATTTATATATCTACAGCGTTTTGATTCTGAAGAAATTAATTACCTATAGTAAAGTAGTTCCGAAGTAGTGAAATGACAGGGGAGCTCGAGGTACGGGGGAAGCTAGATTTCCCTTCTTTTTTTTTTTCTTCCCTCCCCTGTAAAGGATTACCCCACACAGCATGGGTTATTTCCCAGGGAAACAGGGAAGAGTGCAATTACGCCGTTTTCACAAACTCAGCCCTCATAGCTCTAAAGGGAACAGTATTGGCCGAGGTATATTTTTCGTCATTTCCGGCCGGCCTATACATTTAGTTACTTTTGAAGGAATAACAATTAACCGACCGGCCGGCCGTTTAAGTTCCGTTACTGGTTTTGGGGGGGCATCTCGTGGTGAGTCTTGGAGAGATAATATAAAATTTTGAGGTTGTAGAACCAACATCATTCGGTAATAGTCAAAAGTGGTGCTTTTTGGCTGGACAAAAGGGTGGAAATGGTGCCTGAGAAAGGGGAACATGTGATTTACAGGTTGCACCAATAACCTAATTGGGACCAGGTTTTGGTAGAAAGAACTCTAGAAATACTAGGAATATTAGCCAATGATCCCTGAAACCAATATCAGAACCACCAAATTAAGGCGCAAATAGTAGGAACCCCACCCCCGCTCTCTCATTCCGGGGAAAAGAAAAAGCCAATGGAGTGGGTCATGTCTGTTACACATATCAGAATAACCATATCCTCCGACATCCGACATCCATCCCTGTTGGTGTTGGCGCTCCTGCTGAGTTCTTGGACCGAGTTTCGCTCACCAACGGGACCCTTCCCGGAAATACCGTCGCTTTTAAAGCATTCCTCCCCCCGCCGGAGACTTAGCGGCATCCCGGACTTCGGGAAAAGGAGGGGGGGAGATTATTAAAAAAGTTCCAGTTCCTGAGTGCCGATGCCGCCCCCTATCTATTAATGTGGAGTATTTGAGCGATCAGGGGTCAAGGCGCCGCGTGCGGGGCATTAAGCATAAGCTGGGGTAGTCTAGATCACTCTACATATTCTGATGAGTGTAATAATATTCTCACGTGTGAAGAAATTAATCGTATGGAAATATTAAATATTTCAAATTTTCAAAACAACCAAGCGAGAAATTAGCTAGTCAGATACAGGGGCTGAACATGAACGCCAGTTCATCCTCACGATATTTTCCCCGAAGGCGTGGGTAGATAAAGACCCTCAGGGAATCTCTTTTTTTTTTTTTTTACTGCAACCTTAAGCTTCATTGCCCCCCCCCCCGCCCCCGTCCTTTACTATCTTGCCCTGTTTATTAAAAACTGCAACTCTGATCGTCGGTCACCATGAAGTTCCACGCCCTCTTCACGTTCCTCAGCGCATTGCTCCTCTCATACACTTGCGCGGCAACTTCATCCCCAGCAGCACATCTTGAAAAGCGTGCAACTCAAGTCTCTGTCACCGCCTACACTTTTACCAACAATGTTCTCGCTGGGTCCATCAAGGTACATATACCCCTCCCTCCCCACACGTATCCAGCCTTGTAGAATGGAAACTGACAGTAGAAGATTCAAAACATCGCCTACACTAAAGTCGTGACAGTTGTCTACGCCGTCGGCAGCACGTGGACAAGCTCACAGGCCTTTCAGGCCACTTATAGCAGTGGTCCAGCATCGGACGGATATGAGACCTGGACTTTCTCTGGGACAGCCGTCGGCGCAACCCAGTTCTACGTCAAGTATGATGTTAGCGGTACTTCGTAAGTTTTTCTCAATCCTCCAGTGTTGATGGTGTTCTAATGCACATGTGCCATGGGTAAAGGTACTATGACCCTGGGAACAATGTGAACTACCAAATCTCGGCGACCACAACCACAGCTACCACTACCACTACCAGTGCGCAGTGCACTGTGACGGTCACGACTACCATTCCCTTGGCGCTGATGCCGAGGATGGCTGAGGTAACTGGTATCTTTTAAGATCCAAGTATAGTATGATAGGTGGGAGGGGGAGGGGGGGTATAATGAATAGGCAGGGACTAGTTGAAGTCGTGATCCCCCGTAGGTGATGATGATGAGAGAACATGTGGGTGGGAGGGTTTGTAGAGCTCGAGAGAGCTTGAATAAAAGATCAAATAAACATTATTTCCAGTGTCGTAATAAAAATAGTGTGTGTTAAGTACATGATCAGAGTACTGTTGAATCGGATGAATGAGACGAATGGATGAATGCTGCTATACTTTGTTGTACTAGGCCAATCTACAGATATATAAGTATCTCTACAACCATGTACATATATATCGGTGGCCCTGTATATACTTTTGATATCTTCTCTTGTACTCCCCACAGAAAAACCCTTTGCAGACATACTTAAATGATGAAGTATGCACTTACATGTGGCGTAGATCTAGAGAAAGGCCAGCTCGAAAGTTTGCAAACAGATATACATCTTAAGTTGGCGGAATCCCCAATCAAGCAGCTATAGTTTTATTAGCTATAGGTCGTAATTCTCGGGGACATGATAGTGAAACGTATCTATACTTTTCTTTTTTTTCTCTCTTTTTTTTTTTAATCATATATCTAATAATTAAGCATCGGAATTTATCGTATCGACCCTAACGTTAAACCCTTCCAAGTACCTGGTCCAGGTGAAGTGATCAGGTACCGTTTAATTATTAAGTAGGCAAGAGTCTTGGACGCACATGCATCATGCTGGGATCGGATATCTCTTCCTTTTTTTGTGTTACAACCAACGTGGTCTTCTTCCATGCATTGAATTTGTTGCAGATTATTATCGATTTGTAAGTACCAGCTAATCTTAATATAACTGCTTTTGATATATACAATAATCAAGACCCCAGTTCCGTATATATACTTCGTCATATTTTTTGTTTTAGATGGATAAATAGGATTTTTGAGTGAATATGAGGAGGGTTAGGGCTAACGGCACAAAGGTGACTGCTGGTTTAGTGAGCGGGTAACCTCTTGTAAATCTACCACCTGGAATGATGCTATACCTTCCCATCTTCCATCCCCTTAACATCACACTTGTCACACGTACTCTAGTGCAATCACACTTCTTACAATCCAGACGACCACTCGCGCCCCAAAGAAACGAATGTTGAATGGAACAGGATTCAGGTAAGATCAAAGCATACTCTACTCTCTATACTCAGTATCCTCCAAGGTTTCCACTAAGCCACACCGGAGAACAACCATCGGAAAACGATACAATATTATCAACCACAGAAGAGATAATAATTTCCATCTAAGCAACCAAAATTACAACATAACAGACTGGTAGGTGATATCCTACTCTTGGTGGGGCATTTCTGGGACCCATGGGCGCTGGTGGGCGGGGCACGACACAAGTTATCTCGCAATCCCGGGACATTTGGCAAAGCAAGACGGTACTGGGTACTAGCATAGGACCGGTCGCAGAAGCTTTGACCTTTTATAACCCCAATTTGATATCACAAACCAAACCTCCAGACCAGGGTTAGGGTTACCTAAGTATGTATAATGTACTTTCCGCTTTTCTGAAGCCTGAAGGCTTTGTTAGGACTGATATCTTGTCTCGTGACTTTTGAGAGCAGAATAAGGTAGACAAGACCCTTCCAAGCCTCATCTCGTGTTATTTTGTTCTCACCACTAACTTCGTCGGAGATACGCGTTCGAGGTTAAACTCATACAGACTTGACCACTCATAACAGAAGCCCCCATTTAGTCAAGGACCCAAAGCGGAGACGGGCTTGATTTCCTCTCCCCCGAGAGACACCCCGGTGGTTCTTTCATATACCGGCTCCGGCCTCGTTGCCTAACTTTTGTGAATAAACAATCTGATTATTCCAGTAATCACAAGATTAGATATTGCGGCTTTTTTCACCTACAACTCTGATGTTATGGCCTAAGCATTCAATAGCCTGGGAGTTATCCTTCTAAACCGAATGTACCCAAACCACGTTGAAGTGAGAGAACAGCACGACTAGCTGCCTTGGTGCAGTCGAGTTGCGTGTAATGGCAACCGGACATGAACCCTCACTCGGTTTTAGAAGTGACATATCGCTTGTATCAAATTGCCTCTCCCACTAATTATTTGCGCTCCCGTTACATTTTCGCATTATGGGTCTGATCAACATCCACCACAGTACAAGTGACAACGGGCAAACCACGGCAATAAGCACAAGTACAGGGATATATGAGGGCAGATCAGAAATCACACTGTGGCTAGAACTAGACTGTATGCGATCAATTGTGGGTCAATAGGTATCTATTTCGAACTCGAACAGTCCCAAAACGTGACATGACAGGAGATCAAAAATCGGAGAACATAAACTTAGTAAGTACTATTGGCGATGGCCCCTGTCTGAAATGCTTTTATGCAATGAATCGTAGTATTTTGATTGACCCCAGGTTCTCACATGGATAGTTGCGAGAAATGATGTTCTTGTTTGTAAGGATTCAAGCGTTGATCTCCTAGAGATCCGCCACTTGGTATAACTCCATGTTCAAAGAGGGTGTGCTAGCAATATAACTACTGGCAAGTCAGCGAATCATTAGATGAGATCTACAAGATTGTGGCTGGTGTGAGGTATAATTATATATAATGGAAACTGGCAGTGGCGACAATAATTCCTTTGGAGCCGGAGCTATGATCCGAGTATCTCTGCCCATGCAGTTTATAAATACCTCACCTCTATTCACAGTCCCATCTCTCTCGGTTCTATTGAAAACAACTTTCCACAATGGCTGACGCTCTGAATTCCGCTGTAAAGAGTCTTGAGAATATTGCAGGTCTCGTCACCGGAGCACCAGTGTCGAAGTCTCTCACATCTAGCGACCTTTTAAGACCACTTTCTGGTCCAGGCCGAATCCCCACAAGTCTCTCTCCTCGCCCGCCAATGCCGGTGAATAGTACCAAAACAGCATCCAACAACAACAACAACAACAACAACAACAACAACACTGCCAATAAGCTACAGAGTCAGAATGCATCGCTTATTTCAACGAATAATCAGCTCAAAAAGGAGATCGCAAAGATCAAGAAGGGCCTGGTGGAGGCATACAAGAGTTTGAGCGAGGCAAAGAAGGGGTTGGTGATTCTCACCAGAGATCTTTCTAGCACGAGGAATGAGTTGTTGAAGGCGAAGGAAGCGAATGATGAACTGGCTGAGGCTTTGGAAAGTAGACGTGAGTCTTTATTCAGCCCCCATTATCGCGCAGTGAATACTAATACTCCAACAGCAGCTTCATACAGACCAAGATCTACAAAGAACCCCATCATCAGCAGTTTCAGTACCAAAGGTGTCCGGCCTGATACCGTCCCCGTCGAGAAAACATCCAAGCAAATAACCCTTTCTAGGAAGTACAACGAACCCCCGAGCATAGCCATTGGGCTATATTCACTTGATGTCGCAAATGGGGATACCATGCGGATCTCAACATTCATAAGTAATCTCGAAAACGACAATTTTGAAGTCAATATCGATGGTAATCCGGTCAACTCGGGCGGCTGCATCTGGCTTGAAATCGAGCCTGAACATCAACACTTCCAGTGTGGGCGCTACAGTACGCTTGGGGATCATCCATGGAGCACTTCACAGACAGCCCATGAGCGTCGCATTACCTTTTCAAGGCCCTATGATGAACCACCTGAGGTTGTTGTTTGGCTAAGTGCCTTTAATATGCATCCGGGAAAGAACTGGCGTATCCGGTCTTTCGCATCAGACATCGACTCTACAGGTTTCACAATTCATATAGAGACGTGGAGTGACAGCGAGTTGTTTGCTGCCGCAGCTAGCTGGATCTCGTACCCCGTGGGAAAGACAGATGTCTGTAGCGGAGGCTTTAGTACTTTGGATGTGCGCCCGTACAATAATCCAAGGCCCGATACATCTGGCTCGGTGGAGTTTTCGGGAAGCATGTTTTCGGGCACTCCGAGGGTTGTTTTGGGAATTAATAGTTTGGATGCGGGTTGTAAAGGGGGTCTGAGACTGGAGCTGATGGGGACCAATGTTACTTCCAAGGGTATGACCTGGAACCTGAACTCATGGAAGGATACAACTTTGTACTCAGCCGGTGGGACATATATAGCCTTGGAATGATGCCTATTTCCTTATATGCTTAGTTATGTAATGGCAGCGTTCACGCACACATTATCAAGTTACAAGTCGGGTTGAGGGCCGCGAGTAGTGATCCAAGAGTGAGATTAATTTTTTGACTTACCAAATTGTGGACGCGGATGGGATTGTTATCATGGGATATCACTCGATGTGGCTAGTACTTAAGTGTTAATTTTGGATTTGCGAGGTATTGGGAAATAGACAGTTGTACCTGCTACTATATAAAGTAGGCATCCAGTCAAAGTACCAAAAACTATTTCCCGGTATATATGTTTAACAACACGGTATGTAATAATTAATACGCACGCTACGAAAACCGCTCGTACATCGTAAGTAACGGGGCGCCGGGCGCCCCTGACAGAAAATTGAACAGTTTAATTTACAGCAGTAATTTCTAACAAGATGTAGGAATAAAGACTTTGCGCAAATAGAGTCTGCTCTCTATATCCTGGTCATCATATTTGTGGAGGGTGAGGTTGGCACCAATCAGGTTATCAGAAAATGGAGCTGGCTACATTTGCGTAAAGCCTTTAACTGATTCTCAAGTTTTCTCCGAATACACTGTAACAATTTGGGATCCTGCTGTTGCTCTTCTTTGGAATATTACGTCGTGGCCTTCGCGCCCATATCATTTACACAAAAGTATTGAAAAGTCAATTAAGCAAGCAATGGGTGGTAAAGAAAGGCATACTATCCAAGAGACGACCTTAACGTTCATAGAGTTCAAGTCCAAGGTCGTGTGGCCGCGATTACCATAAGATTTTGGATATACCGTAAACATCCGACTAATTCGCTAGCGTTATTGCCCTGTATCGCGCCAAGAGGACAATATAGCAGCAAAGTGCTGGCTTGCGGGGCCTCATAATTCTTGCAGTTTTGAAGTGTACCGGGTGCATAATCCTATGTGCTGAACGTATGAGAGATTGAAAAATCTCTCTCATGGGCACCACCCATTCACCGGACATTATACCGCCTTCTGGTGGCCGGTGGGGTGTCCTTCGGGGTAGGGTCAGCAGCGCTGATAGGGATGTATGGGCGGGTGATACTTCATGATTCTGCACCAAATGCAGTATACCGCTTTCTGGGGTGTCCTTCTGTCCTGGGCGTATGAGATATTGGATCTCTCTCATGCATTAGTGCCTGAGATTTGGCAGTTGCAGTCCTTAGAATAGGGAGGTTTCGCAGCGTCCGACAACGGGGTTTTCGCATAGTTCGGGTGCATAAAGTCACGCATATGGCTCCATATGCGCAAGTAGGTCAGTTTTTTCGTTGTCGGATACCAAGCATCAGTATATCATAAGCGGATGTATCAGCTTAAGGTCTCCCCCGCCATGACCCCCCTCCACCCCCACCCATACGCTTCAACGACGTCCCCATCATCACCACTGAGGAGATCCACTCCGTCCTCAGCACCACTAGTAATCTCTCCGCCCCTGGCCCCGACGGCATCCCCTACTCTGTATGGAAAGCTGTCCATAAGGCCAACCCCCTTATTCTCTCCTCCCTCCTCAACCCACTCCTCAAACACGGCTACCATCCCCTCACCCTTAAAAAGGCGAACGGAGTCATCCTAGCCAAACCCAACAAACCCGACTACTCCCTCCCTTCCTCATATCGCATCATCGTCCTCCTCCAGACTGTCTCTAAGATACTGGAAAAGGTGGTGACCCTCCGCCTCGCCTCAATCGCCAGAAACACTAGCCTTATCCACCCCCACCAATGCAGGTTAGTCGCGGGCCTATCACGGTGCTGAGCGGGGGCGAGGACTGAGCAAGCCAAGGCAACCCACCTAGGCTAGACAGAGAGGGGTCGGGTGGAGTGCAACGTCGACGAAGGGGAACGAGGGGCAAAGGTTGAGGCGAGGGTACGAGGCTATGGTCCTAACGTCCCCGTGGGGATGACACAACTAGTGGAACTATGGCTAAAGGAGAGAGAATATATTCGAGAAGAAACTAAAGACGCCTAAGATGACAGGAAGGTTGCGTGAAGAAGAAAGGAGAAGAAGAGAAGTCCTACAAGCGAGGGAACGAGCCCCCTATATATAGCCCTGAAAACCCTTCGCTGACTCATCCCATAGAAAACCGTAGAACCCAAAGGAAATCCATCATTACAAATACCTGCATGGCGTTGACTCATAGAACCCTGCAACCGAAACCCATAGAACATAAGAGAAACCCTGACTAATCTTTCTTCCCGCACCCGTACTCGATATCGTATCATGCCGTGATAGGGCCCTTCCACTTCCGACGCTGCCACCACCCTCCTCCACAAGACCAGAGCCATGCAATTAGCTGGCCTCAAAGTCTCCACCCTCCTCCTCGACGTCAAAGGCGGTTTCGATCACGTCCTTAAACAAGCGCTCGCCCCTACCCTCACAGCAGGACAAGTCCCACCCTACATGGTCAACTGGATCCTGTTCTTCCTCTCTGACCGCCACATCACCCTCCTCTTCAAGGGCTCCCCCAAAATCCCCACCCCTGTCTAAGTCGGAGTCCCCCAAGGCTCCCCCATCTCCCCCCTCCTCTTCCTCATCTACGTCAACTTCCTCCACCACCATGACCCCTTCCCAGGCATCACCCTCTCCTATGTCGATGACTTCGCGATCACAGTCGCCTCTCAGTCATACGAGGAGAACATATCCACTCTCACCACCCACTACAACACCCTCACCCAGCTGGCCTCCCCCAAGAATATCACTTTCTCGGTAGCAAAGACCGAGCTCATCCACTGGAGAACCCAGAAAGACAGGGGCCCCCCCTGCCACCTCACAATCACCCTCGAAGGCCACACCTTCACCCCCTCTGCAAAGGTCAAATGGATAGGATTGTGGCTTACCCAGTCTGCCGATCCCAACATGCACTTCACACACCGCCTCGCAGCCGCCCAAGCCGCTTTCGGCCTTATACAACGCTTCTCCTCAGCAGGCAAAGGACTGGCCTCAGCCAACTGCCTCCGCCTCGCACATCAAGCAATTCACCCCATGCTTACGTATGGAGCAGCTGTCCTCACCTCCTCCTCCGCCCTCAAAGCCCTCACAAAATTCTGGAACTCAGTCCTCCGCTGGGCCACAGGATGTTTCAGGGCCACCAACCTAAAAGCGCTCTATTGTTACGGGGCGAAGCGGAGACTATAACTGAACTAGCCAAGGTTCACAACCGAGGCGAAGACGAAGGCGAAGATGAGGGACGAGGGCGAAGTAGCTTAACCGAGGAGTAAGGTCGTGGGACAGATAGTCCAGATGGCAGTCTTGGACGTGATGTGAGCGGAGATACCAATAGAAGACACGACTACGGTCATGGGCTAAGACTATGGTGGCGAGACTATGGTAGAAGGCGAAGACGGTAGCGAGCGAGGATGACTAAGGGTTATGACGTATAGTATTCGAGCGAAAACAAGTAACAACTAAAGAAACTAAAGCGTAGAGTTGATAAGGAAGGTTCGTAGGAAAGAAGAAAGAGAGAAAGGCTCGTGGCATATATATCTGATTCAATCCCTGTCCAGGGATGACTCATAACCCGTGTAACGGAAACCCCTAGAAACCCAAAGAGAAACCCGAACCCTAGACCCAGTTCCATAATATCCTTTCCTCCGCAGTAGCTCGTGGTACGCCGTGATATCTATATTGAGGCAGCCTCCCTCCCCTTGACCTATACCTCACTTTCCTAAAATCCAAGTACGCCATCCGCATACTGCTGGTGTCCCCACTCAATATCACGGCGTACCACGAGCTACTGCGGAGGAAAGGATATTATGGAACTGGGTTTAGGGTTCGGGTTTTCTCTTTGGGTTTCTAAGGGTTTCCGTTACACGGGTTATGAGTCATCCCTGGACAGGATTGAATCGATATATACTACTTTTCTTTCGTTTCTTTCTTTTCCTTCCTACGAACCTTCCTGTTATCAACTCTACGCTTCTAGTTTCAATACTTGTTTCGCCTCGCTTTCTGAATAGAATACGCCATCACTCTTAGTCATCTTCGCCTTAGACTCGCCCTCGCTAATATGCGCTCACGATACAGTCGCTCTACTGGTATCTTCGCCTGCATCACTTCGTCAAGACTGCCATCTGGACTCTGTGTCCCACTACCCTGCTTCTCGGTTAAGTCCTCGCTGCCTCGCTCGCCGCTCGCCTCGCTCGTCCCGTCTTCGCTCGCCGGTTGTAGTTTAGATATAGTCTCCGCTTGCTCCAGAACACTAAGGTTGCGTCTCCCACGCCAACCTTCACAACACCAACCCCGCCGCTTAGTCTTGCCGCCATCATGGTCGACTCAGCTGACGTCACGATGAGGACTGTCGCCACCCTCTCGTCTTCTCCCCCGGTCCCCTCGAATGCTTCTTTCCTGAACGGAAAGGATTCTGTTACCTTGGCCTCGTTCCCCAAGCCCATTGGTTCAATATGGGCCATCGCATCGGTCCCGACCCCTCTGTCTCCGTCCTCCGCCAATACGCTTTGAAATATAAGCTCAAGCGTGCTGAAGCCCACTGGGCCAAAGCCACCTTCACCCAACCTCTCGCCGGGCAGCTCCACATCGGGGCACCCACCACCGACGTCCCACTACCCGCACACGACACTGAGGCCATTATTCGTGGCCTTCGCGACCCTGTCCTCGCCCAACACACCATCGGCCCCCCTGCCGATGGTAAACTGTTCGTCGCGCTCATTTTGCCAATTTCGCACCTATGGCCCACTACTCCACCGATGAGGACTGCGGTCCCGAACTTACGGAGGCCCACAGCCTCATCTCTGAATGCCTGATCGTGAGTTTGAGGTTGAAGAACAACAGGCCGAAGAAGAACAGCTCCGGTACCGCCTGGCACTCCATCAGGATGCCGTTGCCACCGCCGACTCGACCGCCGCCATGAAGAAGACATCCGCCACATCACCTCCGTTGCGAAAGCTTGGGAATCCCAGGCCAACGCCACCATCGCTGACCTCCGCCGCCGCCTTGCCTCCGTACCCACTACCACCATCCAACACCCTCCTCGCCCCAACACCTTGACCCCACAGCCCCGCTACCTCGCTCCCCGCTCCCAGGATCCTCGCACCCTCAACAACTGGCGCAACAAGCCAGTTGAACAAGTGTCCACCAAGCCGGCGCTAAAAGGTCAGCCCCTTTGGTAGAAAATGGCAAACCAAAGGGGCTAATCCCGCCACCCACCTTCGTCGTCTCTGCTGCTGCTGCCGTGTCTGAGGACAAGATGTCCGAAGACCAACTCGTCGTAACCTGCTCGGTCTCCCAGAACTCTACCTCCTTCGTACCAACCTACGCCCTCATCGATACGGGGGCGTCAGGTTACGCATTCATTGACCAGGATTTCGCAACCAGGCACGGCTTCACCCTGACACCCCTGAAGAAACCACGCCTGCTAGAGGTAATTGATGGCAGACTGGTCGAATCAGGAAGCATCACCCATGTCGCCAAGCTCTCACTGGATATCCACGGACACCAAGAAACTGCTCCGTTCTTCGTCACCAAGTTGGGACACTACCCTATCGTCATGGGTATTCCCTGGATGCGCCACCACGACCTCGCCCTCCAAAACGAATCAGGTCATCTTCGACTCTGATTTCTGCACCACCAACTGTTCTGCCTCCGTGCGGTTACAGCCAAGGAATCTCAATCTCGCCCCGATAGCCGCTTATACACATTGCGGCCATTGGGGCAGCCCGTCAGAGGCTCGCCGCAGACGCCAGAACCACCTCTTCTGTGCCTCCTCCGCCATCGACGAAGCCCTCACTAGGAACCCCGCCCCCGACCCACTAGCTAAAGTACCCCAGGAACTAGCGGAGTTCAAGTCACTGTTTCAGGAGTCCAACGCCACGTCCTTACCGCCTCATCGCCCTCACGACCTGAAGATAGTACTACAGGATGGGAAACAACCCCCCTTCGGCCCGCTCTATGGAATGTCCCGACCAGAACTACAGGCTTTGCGAGAATATATCACGGAGAACCTCGGAAAAGGATTCATCCGTTATTCAGAGTCCCCCGCTGGTGCCCCCGTCCTGTTCGTCAAAAAGGCTGATGGATCCCTTCGTTTGTGCGTGGACTACAGGAAGCTGAATGAGATCACGGTCAAGAACCGACATCCCTTGCCCCTTATCCCAGAAACGCTGTCCCGTCTATCCAAGGCAAAATACTACACCAGACCTCAGGTGGGGATACCATCAGATTAGGCTCCAGGAGGGTGATGAGTGGAAAACCGCCTTTAGGACCCGTTATGGCCACTTCGAATACAACGTTATGCCCTTCGGCCTGACCAACGCCCCCGCCACGTTCCAACACTGGGTTAATGATCTGCTTACCGCCATTTATTTCGCTACGGCATATCTCGACGACATCCTGATATACTCGGAATCTTTGGAGGAACATAAAGAGCATGTTAAGCAAATCCTCAGAATCCTACAGATCCATGGTGTCCATCTCAAACCAGAGAAGTGCGAGTTCTACGTCCAGGAAACCAAATACCTCGGCCTGATCATCACTCCGGAAGGCATCAAAATGGACCCTAGCAAAGTTTCGGCAGTCACAGGATGGGAAACACCTACAAAGCTTAGGGAAGTACAGGAGTTCTTGGGGTTCGCGAATTTCTATCGCCGCTTCATATACGCATACTCCAGAGTGGTCTCCCCGCTTACGGCACTAACCAAGAAGGACGTAAAGTTCCAATGGTCCCTAGAGGCAGAAAAGGCATTCCAAAAGCTCAAGGACGCGTTCACCTCGGCTCCGATACTGGCACACTTCGACTACGAGAGAGAAACCATAGTAGAAACCGATGCTTCCGACTACGTCTCCGCGGAATCATGTCTCAATATGACGACCATGGACTCCTGCACCCAGTGGCCTTCTTCTCCAAGAAACACTCACCAGCGGAATGCAACTACGAGATCTACGACAAGGACCTACTAGCGGTCATCCGATGCTTTGAAGAATGGCGCTCCAACCTGAAGGGTCTAAGTTCCCATCAAAGTCCTTAGCGACCACGGAACCTGGAATACTTATATCCACTAAGCTCCTCAACCGTCGCCAAACCCGTGGGCGAATTCTTATCTCGCTTGACTTCGCCATCAAGTTCAGACCAGGAAAACAAGGGGAAAACCGGATGCACTCACTAGGAGGTCAGGAGACCTGCCAAAGGAAGGGATGAACGCCACGCACCAGTCACAAGTCGTGTTGAAGAAGAGAATTTAGACGCAGGAGTCAAGCTAAGTTTGTTCATGGGTTCTTTGTTAAATGAATCCGAAGGAACGCCCACTGTGAAAGAATTATTGACCCAAGCTTACCAAGTTGACAGTTTTCCCCATCAAGTCCTCACCATGCTTCGCAACGGCGCCAAACACTCCAAGAAAATCTCGCTAGCGGAATGTACGGAAACGGAGGAAGGCTTCCTGCTTTACAGGAATGCAATCTACGTCCCTGACCTCGACGAGCTCCAACTACGCCTGCTACAGGAACACCACGACAAACCCTCAGCCGGACACCCAGGACGTGCCAAAACCTTAGAGCTCATCAGCCGCAACTACTATTGGCCCAATATGAAATCGTGGACCGCTATGTCTTGAACTGCAGCACATGTTCCCGCAGCAAAGCCTCACGCAACGCGTTACAAGGTGTCCTTCGCCCACTCTCGGTACCCAAAGGCCCTTGGTCTGATATATCAATGGACTTCGTCACAGGACTCCCACAGAGCAAGGGGTTTAATGCCATCCTCGTTGTTGTCGACCGACTAACCAAGATGCGTCACTTCATACCATGTACCGAGGAGTCCAACGCTATTGATGTGGCCAACATGTACCTAGAACACGTATGGAAACTACACGGCCTACCGGAAACCATAGTCTCGGATCGAGGAACCCAGTTCACAGCAGAATTCTGGAAAACCTTATGCGACCGCTTGGAAATTGCACCCCGTTACTCTACGGCCTTCCACCCCCAAACAGACGGGCAAACGGAAAGGATCACGCGATCGTGGAACAATACCTCCGGCTTATGTCTCTTACCAACAGGATGATTGGGCCAAGTATCTACCCATGGCAGAATTTGCAACCAACAACCACGTCTCCGAAACCACCAAGCTCTCCCCGTTTCAGGCAAACTACGGAAGGAATCCACGGATGTCGTTCGCACCCCTACGGCATGGTACCACCACTAAGAAGCCAATGGTATGGCTAGAGACATGACGAGTTTTAATTCTGTGACGAGATGTTTAGGGCTCAGAAGATCCAGGAAGACTCAGCGAATGTGAATAGGACCCCCGCCCCCCGATACGCGGTAGGAGACAAGGTATTTCTCTCAACTCGGAACCTAGAAACCAAGCGGCCCTCGAAGAAACTCGATTGGAAGCGCATCGGCCCTTATACCGTCAAGAGAATGGTTAGTCCTTACGCCTATGAACTCAGCCTCCCCGCTTCAATGAAAATCCATCCGGTCTTCCATGTCTCGCTCTTGTCCCTCGCTGCCAACACCCCCGTCCCAGGTCAGCAACACACCCCGCCGCCCCCGGTAGAAATCGAAGGCGAACAGGAATGGGAGGTCGATGCAATACTGGATTCTCGACGCCGACATAGCCGCTTAGAATACTTAGTCAGGTACACGGGTTACGACGAACCGTCATGGCAACACATGCCCCGGACTTCAGACATTGCACGACTTTGGTCAGAACAAGGGGAGTTTTCAAGGAAGGCTGAGCCTATCAATCCTAGCCACAGGCCCTAATAATTATGGAACTGGGTTTAGGGTTGGGTTTTCTCTTTGGGTTTCTAAGGGTTTCCGTTACTGCGGGTTATGAGTCATCCTGGACAGGGGATTGGGAACTGTATATATAATTAAATTTCTGAGCCTTTCCTTGTCTCTTTCTCTTCTTTCCTTTCCTACGCAACCTTCCTGTTATCAACTCTACGTTTCTAGTTTCCTTAGTCGTTACTTGTTTCGTCTCGTTTCTCTGAATAGAATACGTCATCGCTCTTAGTCATCTTCGTCTTAGCGATCCCGTCTCGCTTATAGTCGCCGTTCATGTACGATACAGCCGTACGTATCCTCTACTGGTATCTTCGTCTGCATCACTTCGTTCGCACTGCCATCTGGACTCTGTGTCCCACTACCCTGCTTCTCGGTTAAGTCCCCTCGCTGCCTCGTCCTCGCCTCGCCCTCGTCTCGTCCTCGTCTCGTCTTCGCCTCGGTTGTGAACCTTGGCTAGTTTAGATATAGTCTCCGCTTCGCTCCGTAACACTCAACAACCCGGTGACAGGGAGATCCCCTCGGGACTTCCCTACCCTTTTCACCTCCCGCTCCTACTCACACGCCTCCCTCCTCAAGGGACACCCCAACCCTCCCGTAAGTGGAACTTGAATGCCATTAAAGGCGTCGCCCCCCTCCTCATCAAGAAACTCGCCGCCCTCATTCGACCCCTCATCGAAGAAGGGCCCCCCCACAACAAGTTGGTACACTCTCGTGGAAGCGAGGCGTGTGTGCGCCTCGCTTGTGCGTTTTTGTGCTATTGTTTCCAAGGGACCATTCCTACGGAGGGAGGTGAGTTCGGCAATTCGCTAAAGCGAATGTCAAGGGGGAGAGAGGAGAGATGTTGGGAGGTGAGGGCCAGTAGGCTCTAGTCCTTGATGTCTCTTGCTACAGCCTACGTTTATACTGAATAGGGAATGCTCAACCTATCAGGTGGACGTAATCGTCTCTTGCTAGGCTGCATGTTGTGTTGGACTTACAATAGGACGTGTGGAGTATCTACTGGCCGAGGGGAGGAAGGAGAGGGGAGCAGCGAGGAGACAACGAGGAGAGGCCAGCGATGCGACAAGGAGGCAGCGATTCATCATAGAATGTAAAGGCCTAGCCCTACCTCCCGAAGGAAGGAGAGGCAGGGCTTAGGCGATGGAGGGAGAGAGCGGAGAACTCTAGTGAGTGTAAAGTATGTATTTGAATATATACTAGAGTTCAGGTGAGAAGACGTTGCGTAGAGAGGAAAGGAAGACAGCATGGTGTGTCCGCGGCCCTTTATAGTCCTCCCTACTTGGCGTACGACTCCCTTCACTCGAAAGAAGTGAAAGAAGGAAACAGAGAAAGATACATGTGACAGCAATCCTCGGGAGCTCAAATGGCCAATCCGAGGATGATACAGCGTAAACAAAAGGAAGAAAGAAGAGAAAAGACAGCGATAGAATAACTATACAGGGGTCTTCAGGGCACAAGTGGCTAACCGAAGACCAAAGGCCCAATGATCCTTCAGCAACGTGTATCTGGAAGGTAGCATAGTGTACCGGCGGCCCAGCCTAGACGCACCTCTAGCTCAAAGGGGACGAGAGAAGCGAAGCAAGGAGACATTGAAAGAACATACATCGGAGTTGTCCCCCGAACAAGAAACCACAAGCGAGTACTGTCGGGGGATGTACAGGTTAAGGAAATGAAAGCATTAACGCCGAACAAAGGAAAACCCCGCACCGACCACGATTACTAGTCTCCGATCTCTAATGGAGATCGCCTAACAAGCCTGCCATTGTCCCTATCAGCGTGCTGACCCTCCAAATGCCTTCGTGTTTGTCGGGAGACCCGTGATCTGCCAGGTACCGAATGTATCCATGACACACACACACACAGAGCCAAGAAGCTCCTCATCTCCCACTGGCCGGCAGCATACCCCCCGCCCCCCTACTACAACTTCACCCCCTCCTTGAAGCTCCCCACCTTCACCACCCTCCACAAATTCACCGCCTCCAGGATCCACCAAATCAGGACTGCCAAGAGCTACCTGAGGGCACACAAATCCTGGATCAACATCAACTCCCCCGACTCATATCCACGATGTGGCCAAGGACCGGAAACCACCACCCACGCCATCCCCACCTGCCCTGCAAGGGCACAGGAGAGGTTCCTCTTCCTCCAACACATCACCACCCTCGACGAAGTCTGGGACAGTCTCCCCCTCTCCCTGGTCCTGGCAGCCTACTCTCAAGGGGGCGTTAGAGGGTAGAGCTTCGTTCTGCAGGGTACGTAGTAGTAACAGCGATACTTCCGAGGAGGGAGTATGTAGGTGGGGTAGTAGAGGGGCGGCGATAGTCACTAGTCTTAATTAGGAACTATAATGTATTGGTATACTAAAGACAGAAGACGTTGCGTGAAGAGAAAAGAGAAGAGAAAGAAAGTACAGGAGTAGGCGCCGTCGCCTTCCTTATATAGCCACCAATCCTCAGCCAAGCCTGACTCATAACCCCGCGCAACCCCTACTATGACTCATTCCTTCATGTAACAGAAACCCATAGAACGTATCCTGACTCACCACCCGCCCCCGCACTTAGAATAATCCCAACCTCGCCAATCCCGCCAGTCCTCCATCCCTAGCGCATCCATGAAACCTACATAACCGCTACCAGGACCAACTACCCAGCCTCACACCCACCCTCCCCTCTCCTCTCAGGGTCGGACTGCTCCACCCCCAGCTCTCTCTCACCCACCAGCCTCTAAAACCGGCCCCCAGGGCACCCATACTACCAAAGCCCTAATATTAGGCACCGAGCCCTAGGCTCCCAGGAACCAGCGGAGGAAGGTTAGCCCACCGGCGGTCTCCTATGTATTTTTTCGCGTCTTCGTTTCGTCTCCGCACAACATGCTCTTTCTTTTGTCTTCCCTTTGTCTTTCCTCACTTTAGTGCTTTTCTTCCGTGTTTTTAGGGGACGCCTAGTTTGTATCACGATAGGGGATAGGTCTTTTATGCCATAGTCATCGACTGCACGCAACATTTGTACCTAGAAATGAAATGACATGATCTAAAAAAAAAAAAAAATCAGCTTAAGGTCTGCATCAGACAATGCAAGTTTCTGCATAACTACATCTACGAGAATTCCCAGAGTAGAGTGCTTGTTTGTTTATTTTTGCATATAGGTCCTGCAGCCTGTAGGCGCACCTCCTATCTGAAAAGACGCTGCGAAATCTCTCTAATACTACTACCGCAAAATCTGAATAAATTCGTTGCGCTGCATTTACACCAAAACTTGCAGATTGACGCCTAAAGGTGGGCTCTGGTTGGCCTATACCCCTGCTGTCTCGCAACGAATTTATTGAGATAATACGGTACTACTGTGCAGCCATAAGTGTAGGTTTATGCATGGGATCAGGGATTCTCAAATGTCTCATACGCCTAGGGCATAGAAACTTTGCGATTGGCTGGTGATATTGTGATCGGCACCGACCAGGCCTTCGAGAAGTGAGGCTGGCTCCATTTGCGCAAAGTCTATTATAATATGGACGTCGATGCACGTTGTCCTCGATCGTTCCTTATGCTCACATTCTTATAGCTATTGCTAATTTGTGCGCAGCCCGTGGCCTTTGAGACACTTACTGCTAGGTAAAATATAGGGATAAAAAGTTCAAAAAGCGAGCTAGAAATGGAACTGTCTGAAAAATACTCCGCTTGTGATCAAATAACCGCATAGTATGTGGGCAACCAAATTTTTAAAAAGATGTATCTTTTAGACCTTTTATTGGTGAATATATCACAAAAAACAGCTTTTGCGCTGCAACACTCTTTTTTTCTTTGGCTCGGGATAACTGGCCTGGACCTCAGGCCCCTAGTTCTAATGACCTGTCGTATTACTACAAACATCGTTTAGTACTAGCCAGACCGAGTACGGGGTTCAACCAAGCTTCATATATTATGGGAAACACTCTGGGAGCGTAAATTTAGAATTTTAATAAAATCTTGTTGCTATATAGTTTTTTTTCTCCTACACACATCTACATATTAAGGTAAAAGATACCAGCTAGTAGTAGTAGCTGGGTTTTTTTGTCTTGTCACCGTACGATATTGTAGTTTGGATCAAGGAAACATAGTTAAATTTTGAAGGAGAGTCATCTTAAACTTAGGAAATGATTCAAGCACCCGTTTCTGACACACTTCAGACCCCACTTCCTTCATTTTTTTTTTATGATTTTTTCAGAAAACCTTATACCCCACACATAAAAGAGAGAAGAAAACTCCACTAAAGCCACTGTCTTATACCATAGAATAGTCAAGGGCTTAGCAAAAAACAACCTTGAGCTTTGATCACGAATGATCAGGTAATATAATCATGGCGCTGTGAACACGAAATTATTAGCGAAATGATACCAGAGCACACCCTGGCCTTTACTACAATTACTTACACTACCAGTCTGATGAGTTGCTTGGTGCCGTCGGGAAACCTGGTTGAGGTTGCTGGGGGGGTTGCTGGAAGAATTGCTGTTGCTGTTGCGGTTGTTGGCCCTGTGGCCATTGCTGCTGGGGCTGGTTTGGCCATGGTTGTTGTTGTTGCGGTGGTGCAGAGAATTGTTGTTGCGGTGGTGGAGAGAATTGTTGCGGTGAGGAGAATTGTTGTTGGGGTGGTGGAGAGAACTGTTGTTGCGGTGGTGGAGAGAACTGTTGTGGCTGTTGCTGTTGCTGTTGGAATTGGCGTGGTTGTTCGTTGCCCGTGACAATATAAGCCACCCGAGTGGGATACTTTCCAGCCAAGTCTCCCGCCCCTTGAATGGTGGAGCCAACCAAGTTCCCTCCGTCTTTAATGGTGGAACCGATGCATCGTGCTGCTCTGTCGAGGAGATCTGACCTACAATATAATTATTATGAATACCTCGAATAAACGTATAATAGGGATCTATACATTGGAACGTGGTTCGTGAGAATATAAAAGATGTGGAAGTTTGATCAATTGAAGTTTGGTAGAGCTTTAGAGCTTGGTGAGAATATATATGTCAGAGAGAGCTATGTAGATTTGTCGAGGAGTATTCGGGGTCAAGCTTTATATAGGCAACGGCTAGGTCTTAGCAGCCAATTACTAGCTCTATAGCATGATCATGCCCTGATCATATCTAGTCTGTTCGATCTCACACGACCTAGCGATGATTGTGCAGCCATTCAGAATATTTGAAACCCGCGTGCGCAATGTGCGTAGGACCCTGAGTCTTCATGTAAGATTTTATTTGTCAAGCAGACATCAGCCAATCCTGGTGCAATTGGAAATCAAGCTATAGTCAACACTGTCAATGTTCCTGTGAGAAGATTTGATACCTCCTGCAAGAATATCTCCGCCAATAAACCGGAGTAAATATCAACATGAATTCTGGATACGTAGTGTAAAACTAGAAAAACAGTACATATTTGGGGCGGAGGTCTACAGTCTATTCTTACAGGCATCTTGCTAGAATTAGGACACTTTTTCGTTCATAGCAAGGTAAAAGCTTTTGCAACGCAGCGGTTACCTTAAAGTAACTTCAAGCACCTATCATGCAAACCTCTCACCCACGATACCTACTACTATAAACTTGACAGTCGTGTACGGCTGAATTATGAAGCAACACACTGCCGTGCGATTGGATTTCTCTCTCGCGGCAGCCACATTGAGAGCTAATTGCGATTAAATGGGTAAGGATGTACATGCCACACTCCCTGGATTATTTTATACCCAATTGGAATTATCAGAGTCTATACGCTTCTCCCAGAGGTCATACCAGGAGGTTCAGCTAGAAGTAGTGAGTGTGCGCACTGCGGAGGAGAAAGATGTTTCGCGATGATATGCATGACATTAGCACCAAGTTAATGCATATATCAGATATCATATATCTCGAAGTTCGGCAACAAGCTGCAAATAAATGTGAACGTTGTGGTTTACGTAAAAGTGTAGTTAGCTATGGCCTTTAGCAGATACTTCTCTAAGCCTATCTTGTATACATTAGTAGTTTATCCGAGACACGATAGTTTAGGACATAAATGCGGTTCGCTAAAATGTTCTGTTATAATTACCTTGTGCGTGTTTAAGCATAACTGTCGAATGGTATTGAGGAGGCTGTACTCTATATAAGGATATGCAAGGAGATCGAGAGCTTATGATTTTCAAGGCCCTCGCAACATACTAGAAGTGAAATTGGAACGATAGACACTATATGTGCTAGAGTGGGGGCGTTTCGCCACTTAACTGATGTGACAACTAGCACCATAGCCTTTCGAAGCTGGCCATGGTGTACTACCATATTGTTGTAAACTTTGGCATTTCTTATATGTATTGTGCACTGCCGCAGTACAGTATCTCGCTGTGCCGCAACAGGGATATATATGATATTCTACACCAAAAATCTATCGACGTCCAAAGACTGCCTCCAGACGTTGGCTTATCCCTTGGACGTATGAACTTGAGGCATTTGGAGAATCTCTCGATCTCTCATTCATAAATCTGTGAACTTAATGGCACATTGGGGGTATCCTAAGAGACTGCTCTGCTTACCCGGACTTATTTACAGCCAGAGTTTTGGCGCTAATGCATGAGAGAGATTCTCTAATTGGCCAAATGATATGTCTCATAGTATACATCCAGGAGATCGAGATACCCCGTGAGAACCATACCCCCGCCGGCCCGTGAAGAGGTCTACCCATAGCCACGTACTTACCCCACAATTACTAGGTAAGAGAGATGCATATAGAAACGAGGATGTGTGTGGTTGTCAGAAGGGGTTCTCAGCATGTCTTAGTACCTCCAGTCATGTATGGTTGGGGACGCCCTGAACCGGAGTGGTTTCGGGGTTCAACTTCAACCACTAATACCTATCTTTCCCCAACCACACCCTAATTTACTTTCTCTCTGTTAATCGATAGTTCTGCTCTCACTCTACTATATAACAGAGCCAGATTAATTTCAATCTTTATTGTAGTAGAGGTATCAAACCCCCAAAAGTTGGGTTTTAGTTCTGTATATATTGGGCCATAAATTGATTAAACATTTACCTGATTGGGAATTGATCGTCAGAATAAACGTCGCTCTTGGCGTCCCCAGATCCACCTGCGGCAACTATTGTCGGTCGAATCTATTTTTCCTTTTTTTCTAGCACGCTATCTTATCGATTGCGTTACCGATCGCACTGGAATCTTGGGCTTCGGATTGGTCAAATGCCTGTTGAGCGTAACTTTTAGTCGTCTTGACCAATAGGTAAGCGGTATTCCAGCCCAGTCAGTTTCTTTATTCCTGAGATTCTGTGGTATAACACAACCACTATTACATGCCATACAAAATCAAAAACGCTATGAGATTGCGAATACTTTCATGCACTGCAAACGACTAGAGCTGACCAACGCAGACTGTCAGGTTCTCCATGAACCTTACCATTAATGCAAGACTATACTATTTGCACTCGAAAGCTGCAAGAATTATGAGTCCCTGCAAGCCAGTGCTTTGCATGCTACTACTCTACTCGCATTTACTTCGCCTTTCTGAACACGACTCCTGGGGGTATGGTTATCCTGCAGTGGGGGTACGACTAACTCCTCATAAATTTGGAAACTAAGTCAACAAAACAGTACTCTTAGTGTATCTTGACAATTAAAAAAAACCTTCTCTATATTTTTATAAAGAGTACCATCTGTTCTTAGGAATTTCGTTTGATTTATTACTGAATTGTTTGGGTGACATTAGCTACCCTCCGTTTAACCATACCAGTTCGTCTATTGCATACGCAGGGAAAAATTACCAAGATAATAGCTCTTTGTATGGCATGCAATAGCAGTCGTGTTCACAAAGGCTATGAAATTGCGAATATAGCCTGGTAGGTAATAGAATTAAGATTACAACAGAAGTTCCCTCAAACAGTGTCTTTTGGCGCAAAGTTGCCAAGGCTGTAGTGCACCAGATTCTGAGCATGCTTCGGCCTGCCAGGCGATAAGAGTATCATATGTAACTGGGTATATCTACACTTCCTGTAGCGCTCTGAGGGCTGGACCAGGGGCCGTTCATTGGATATAGCAGTTTGGGTGGAGTCAAGAGGGGAAACGTGAATCTCTGGCGATAGGATGTAATGGACATCCGAGTAAAAATTAGGATTTGCCCACAGCCTGATCTCTGAAATGAATACCATGCTGCCCAGTACAAAGTTCCCCGCAATCAATCCTATAGACTGTTATGCAAGGAAACCGACGATCCCTATTCATGCGGTTGTATAGAATTCGCATGTTGCTGCTCTACTCTATTTTAGCCAATCAGCTCCTGGATAGCGCACGCTAATGCATGAGAGAGGTCCTCCAAAGGTTTTATACATCCACAAGATAATATGGCTTTACACTACTCTAATTACACTCCCTCTACAACCATTGATGCGCCATCTCGCTATGAAAGTATGGTTTTATGGGGTAGTATCCCATGGGCAGCGCAGCTAATTCAGCAAGTGAAAATTGGGGATAATTTCAGCTGGAAGAGTTTTCTTTTTCTTTTTCTTTTTCTTTTTCTTTTCTTTTCAGCTCTTCTTTTCTTTTCTTTTTTGATTCTATGTGTTTATTGGGAGAAAGAACTTGCACATAGAGGGCGAGATCCTGAGGAAGAAGCCCGAGTAAGACTGCTCAATAGGATTAGTTTGGACTCACAATAGTCCGATTCATCGCACGTATCCTCTAGTTAATCTATCATTCCTTGTTCGAGGGTACATACGGTACTGTGTATCAACAATTCCGGAGGCGACATCTAACCAACCCATTCTGACATCTTTACGCTCGGTTCTAGAGTCTAAATCCCTTATCTCGGCGCCTTTCAATTCCCTACACTACTGCGCTCCAGTTAAACCCTGGATGGTAAACCATAGTTGTGGAAAAAATGAATCCTGGGCCTACCATGGTTTTCCAATCCAATATGAAAGTGAAACCACACCATTCATTTTGTTTTAACCTTGGCTCATGCGAAGCAATTATTAGCCAGCAAAGCTGGCATGCGCAGCACGCAAAAGTGTAAATGTAGTCGTTGTGTAACAGTGTTCTTTTTATGTGAGAACTGATATATGATCCCAGCGATGTCTCGCTCTACTAAGTGATAGGATATAGAGTATTTATGTTTATTGCGCATGAGTAGAGGGGTGTGCACGGAGGATCGTTGTATTATTCGTGAGTAGTAAACACGACCAGGCTAATTATAAATACAGCGCAGCTTATCGAAAACCACTGATCTAGAAATCTTTTATTCAGGGTACATAGTATCTTGGATCCAGTAATTGTTATCCACTGGCTAGGTATGGGTGGGTATCAATAGGACTCAACTTTCCACAAACACCTCTAACGCCCTCCCAAACACTACCCTTGACTTTTTGAAAGATGCACCACGCGGCATCGCTCCTACAAGTTATTGGGTATGATCCTAGAAAGTGAGACTTGTAGAAACGAAACATTTATTAATTTTATATTCACAATGGAAAAAGATGGTTTTGACTTGTCGTTATATAGTTTTACTGAGTAATGATATGCGGTTTTTTTGGGTATATATTTTCCTCATAATCTCTCCTTATCCTGGACTCCGTAACACTCACTCTAGATATCCTTCAGCCCGCCACTAGCTTGCTCTATTAGAACCATTCCAGTAACTCTGAGTTTATATACACGAGTAGCAGGCCTTATGTTCTCAACGCCTGATCAAGCTCCCGATCAAGCTCCTCCTCATCTTGAGTCATGGGCAGCTTATGTCTCCCGCATAATAGACGCCAAAGCCGCTGAAGACGGTGTTCGGTTCTATAACCCGGCTCGAATTACTTCAAATGTACAACCAGCCTTTGTCGATATCTCATGGCCGGTGTTCCCGGAGCAACTGAGAACGGGCGGTAGCGATGAAGCGCGCTGGAAAGAGGCGGACAAGAACATGGAGAGAAGGGATACTCAAGATGAATATTGTGAATGGAGCGTGCAACGCAATGCGGAAGGTAAAATAACCAAAGTTGTGTTTACCTGTGAATTTCCAGAGGTAAGAATCATTTACAGAAATTCCCAACCAGCCCGGCCATGAGTAAGGTTTCTGAGATATATCAAGTACTGGAACCACATTTCGAAAAACCCGCAACATCTGCTTGAATTATACCAACAATTTAACCCTGGACACGATATTAGAATTGAAGACCTTTATATCAACGGGGTTTATAATCCCTATAATAAATGGAATACAGGTACCGAATCCGGACGCATCGCCCACATGTTGCAGCCGTTCAATCTGTTCGATGACTTTGTTGAACTAGCTGCACGAGCAACAATCATTAGACGTGATGATGAGAATAAGTTCATCACCGATGGTCCCGAGCTTGTCAGGCTTGCTGGCTATAAATCGTGGCGGCGTAGTTCGGACCCTCATGTATATCCCCCCACCCAACCAATACTCTTGTCTTTCTATTACCTGCGAATCTTACATTTTATTCCTAGGCTGCACAGGAAATAAACAAGCTGGTTCGGGGGGGCAACATGATCACCCTTGATAACCCTATTTGCATATCATTCGAGCCATTCTTTGGGCGCGGCAAGTTTCGCACCGATCGTAAAGAAGATATTCCTCCGTTTTGGACTTTCTCGCGTGGCAAAGACGGACGGTTTACCCGATTAGTATTTGAGGTTCCTCCCGGGGCGGGGTGCGTCTTGGGGGATATCTATGATATTCAATCCGGCCGTAAGATCATGTATGGAGCGCAGCTGGCAGATCATCTCAGAGTCAAGATTACCGGTCAAGCAACTCCTTTTCTACCCCGTACATTCTCACCACTATGGTCATTTATCGCGGGCCGAAGTAACCAGCATGAGCCTCTCAAAGGAGAGTTCATAGCATCTGAGATAACAGACTGGTTTGGTCAGCGCCTGGTAAATAATCCGATTGATCGGCATCCTCTCAGCCTTAAAGCGGTGGTTGACAAACTACCCGCGTTCACCTGGGTTCCATTTGTGGTCCATGAAGGATTACATGTAGAAGATGCCGGAAGAAAGAAAGGCCCCAGAATTATTATAATTAGCACGCCCCTTAACCCGACACAGAAGCCCAAGCACACGGCACCAGGGTGTAGGATTGCGGATATACACCTTTTACGACAGCGGGCGTTTAAAACACATACATTGTGTATTGTTGGGGGTGCGGGGGTTGGGGGTGTGGGGCTTGATAAACACGACAATTTCTTGCAGTGCGCAGGGTTTGACCCGGCAAAGGGCTGGTTCAATTTCTACGAGGTAAGTACATGCTTTAGATATATAGAGCTTGATTTCCGTGCTGACGGTAAACACCCCCAGCGCTCTGCATCACTTGACGGTACTCTCCAGCCTGGCTGGCTTTATTTTGGGAACTCTAAAGATGCCTTCTCCCCATTGACAAAAGGGAAAGGGGTCTTCTGTGGTCATGTTAATGGTGCTCTCGTCATGAAGGAGCTTGAGCGACCCTGGCTCCATTGGCACAGTTCGATGTCCCCAGACCTCAGCAAGTGTCTTAGTCCAAAGAACCCTCTTCTAAAGGAGGAAATTATGCAACAAGTCGGGAAAGCCGACGATTTGGAACTTATTATCATAGAAGGATTGCGAAAGTGGTATGACCCCATGCTGAACTCTCCTGACCCTCCTCTTGTAGGTAACCAACTGCGAATTTAGGTTTGACAAAAGGCTTCAGCTGGATTTTGGATTCCCACGAAGTCGTGAGGCTGTAAATGTGAAGTCCTGGGTCGCACATGCTCTGTTGACCACCACAGTCAATGTTGGGGCATCATCGGTTGATACTAAATCAGTTCTAGAGGGGGGGAATGATTTCTGGACGCCAAAGGGATTGTTCTATAATGAGGATGCTTTGAGCCTTGTTTTTGATCAGCTGAGCTCTAGTGTAAATGCCTGACCCAGGAGTATTTGTTACGCACGATGATACTGATGAGACAATTCACAGGTCCCTAAGATGGCTCCTGTCAGCGCACAGCATTATAAACGTGGGATTGAGAAGCTCCGGCTACGTATTTTGGAGGATATCGATGCTAGCATAGTATCAAGTTACGATGAGGGACAAGTAAGCTCTATTACCAAAAAGCATTTCAGGGGATAAGCTGCTTACATTGAAGGGACTTTTCTTCTTAGTGTCCTTGGATTATATTGACTCCCAGTAGAGAGGATGTTGAAGGACTCAGAAGAGTGAAAGAGACTGGGCTGCTTTCAAGGCACCATCTAGCTGCGTTTCTTATGGTCGACTTTTGGTAGGGACAGATATATTCTGAACTCTTGGTGGAGTAGACTAATATAATTCACGAAACACTTTAGCAACCCCATCTTCTCCTCTCGCCGCGCAAGTCTTATGAAGTACATTCCTGATACTTCAAATTGCAACTTCCAGGGAGTCTATGACCTTGGCGAAAGGATCCTCCAAAACATTAACAAATCACCCGAAAAAGACGTCCAAGGCTCCCCTGAAGCGGAGTACCTCGGCTACCTCAGTGCGCCTGGCGGGGACCTCGATACCTATTGCATTAACAAAATTACCTCCTACCTTGAAAACATTAACCTTCGACTACAAACACAAGATGGCATAGATGCGTATTTGAGAGTGTCCGAGTCGCGAAGGAGGGTCTTTCGCCCGCCGCCGGGATCGATGGAGCCAAAGAACGGTCTTGCGGAGTTCGATATGACACTGCCGTATGCGGATGCTCTCGCCAAAGATGCGAAGAAGGTTGTCATGACTGAAGAGGGTGAGATTAAAGAAGTTGAGGAACCTGATGGAGAAAAAGCCGATCCCCCTCCAAAATATTCCAGATTTTCAGCTAAAGGGTGTCCATGGGCTGCTTCGCATTGATAAGTGTTAAAGCCATATAGCGAGGGGGGGCCGGGCACCGGCGGGATCTGGGTCTGAATGTGACATACTAGTGAGAATTTGGATCTATCATATATGCCTCCATACCTATATAAGAGTATCATATCATCATACATAGCCTCTGCAAGAAAAACCTATTTTGAAATACTTGATGTACTTGATGCACCGGTGATAGTAATTAAATTCATCGCAATAACTCCCCCAACCAGGCAAGATATCAATAATCCGTCTATCATACAAACTCTACTCATAACCCTCCCCCCAGAGGCTGTATAGGCAGATTTCTTCTATCCATTTTTTTTGGTCAAGCTATCGGAGCCCGGGATCAGCGGGTGCTGTTGTACATATAGGACCTGGTGAAGTGAAGAGTACATATATATTATATGTACCCATTTATACACCCACCTTAACATACCACAAACAAAATAGAAATTTAATTCGGGTAATAGCGTTTCTGCTCTAATTGCGGCCCTGAAATCCAGCTTGGGGTAACATTGAGGGTTAGGTGTGTATCCAAGGGTTAGGGTTTCTGACCATCAGGGCGGCATTTGATTGATTACTTCAGTACTTGTTTAAACCACAAAGACAATAGATTTTAATAAAGAAAAAATTTCCTCCGATGCGGGGGGTCGAACCTCGATCTGCCTGGACCAGCCCCCTCTTATTAAGGACTTGAAAGCAAGCGGTGCTGACCGTTACACTTCACGTTAGCAGCTGTTAGAACAAAATTCAGCGCCATGCTTTTCCTTACGGAGCTCGAGAGAGATAAACAGCCAAATACAATAATAAATGCCTCTCACCTGACCCGCCTATCCGCCTATGAGAAGGTTTCACGGATTTAATAGTTGCTCTACCACATTATCGCAATAACGCTGACGGCTTAGCGGTATCTTGACGGATTAATTCTACCGTGTCATGCAGATCATGGACTCTCACTCGCGTCATGCGCGATCACTCGGTAGGCTCTTAAACAATGATCTGTTGGGGTTTTTTTTTTTTATGTTTGTTCGTTTAATTCATTAATTGATCTGTTGGGTCTTCATGTGCAAGGCTGCATAGAACTTGTGCTTTGGCGTGGTACCAGCTGCAAGGAATCGATAACCGTTCTTTTGCGTGGCGTGAGATCACGGTGCGAGTGATACTCCATGACTACAACACCACCACACACTAAAGCGCTGTGACGGGGCGCTGGCCGGCACATATCGCACGGCCCTACAGCTTGGCGGCGTAGAGTCCAATATTTGGGAGTGTACTCAGGGCAAAACTCGGCGCTGGGTGGGTGTGGTAGTTGGGTCTGCGTGCTCTGGTCGACAATCCTCTATATCAGCTACTAGCTTTCGCCTACCCGCGCACACACATGACCTGACTGGTATTTCACTACGCAGGCCAGCGGGGTTGATGGTCTCCGCTTGCAGAGCCGTTGCAGGGCGTCCGGATACCCATCGTAATCAATTATAAGTATCTTGGTGATTGCGTCCAGACTAGGGGACGACACTTGGCTTGCGCGGGTGAGAGCATGAGCGGGTAGGTAGTCGATCGCGTGACTGCACAGGTGGATTATAGTACTTCCTTGCGCAACTTCATCTCGCAGTGGTACTAAGCAGTGCATCTCCTAATTCACTGTTCGGGGGCGGGGGGCCTTTACCAAACGTAGAAATGGGTCAACGGATACATTGCCCAGCACACGGTTGGGAGGGAATGAACCAAATGATTTAGCTACATAGGTTCGATCCGCACAGTTTTGGGTTTTTTAACTCATAAATTAACGGGAAGGGTGTTCAATTAAACCACATATTGAGTTCTTGATTCGTTTCCCGAATACTAATTTGATGCCTTTCCACCCCACTATTTGATTCAGTATCAGTGATGCATTTCCTAGATAAGTTTACGTGCACTGCCGATTATGATTCACTTCCCAATTTATTTTCGTATCTCCTAGAGCGCGGTGGTGGTGTTGGCTCGGGAAGCATCCGATCTCGAGCTATATATTTCAGGCAATGCATCATGGACCGGGGTTTTGTATTAGTGAAGGGCCCCGGTCATATATGTTTAGTAGCTTAGGGTCTCTACAAATGTATCAAATTCTTGTGTGGTAAATTTGTTAGTAAAGTTGTTGGGAAATGAATCAAATAAAGCTGATAGGTAGTATTGTAATTGTTTCTATGGGAAATATGTCGAGATTTAAACGAATCAGTAACTGGATCAGGGAGTGCATCATATGATGTGCTTTAGGGGAAACGTTCCGCCAGCCTTATTTGTTATTACCTAGGCCATAAGTAACATTAACTTATAAAGAAGTAGTATTCAACGCTTATGTATTCCTGATAGCATTGTGCTAATGCGTCTCCACCACAACTGTGGCCATAGTAGAGAACAAGAAGCTGGTGAGTGGCGGTTGTTTAGGACGTCTAGCTCTTTGCCGGATAGGTTATTAATTCGGCGGGTGGAGTAGCTAGGCGCACCTTAATGTCAGATCTATGCTATTGCTACTCCGTACGTATATATGTACTATATATACTCTACAGGGTAAGGAAATGAATATCACACGTTACGCTCTTTTGAGAGTACTAAAAGGGATAGATTTATTCTCGGTATATAGTTGGATCAGGGAGAGATACAACTTCTTGTCTTGTGTGTGGCATCTCCTCATTCACTTCTTTCAATATTCAACATAGAAACCCTAACCCAGTAGAAGCAGCCCTAATTCGCCGTGTGATATCCGTAATTACTGAGCGGACCATAAGATTAACCCCAGCTTGTGATAAAACTATAATCAATGAAACCTTTTCGCTCACTCAAGTCCCAAGGCCAACTGCAGCAGTCGGATCAAGGTTCGATCACTGGCGGTCCTGAGCTGGCACACAGAAAAACAACGCAACCGGGGGTTGAGAGAAAGAGAGCTATCTCGTATCAAGTAATCAAGCTTTTGTAATTGAAAGCGCAGCCTGTGTTCTTCAAGGCGAACGAAGCTTGACACCCATAGTGTAACTTAAAATATCAGCCGAGGCCCCCCCGGCCCTGTTGAGTAGGGAGGGGTACATACCTGCCAATAGTAAAACCCTACAAGGGACTGCCTCCTAGCATGCAGGAAACGCAGTCGAGTTTGAAGCATCGCTCGGCCTTATATTGATACCCAATTGGAGAGTAGGTAGCTACTGGTTGCGCCCGCGCGGGGTATTTATTTATTGTCTCACACAGTAGAAGATTGTCCAGCAAGTAAGTATAACGAAGTATGGGTTAGGTCTTCTTGACTTGAGGGAATCGAGTGGGGATCACCATTTAAATCTTGAATCAGGTATTTTGTTTCAGACCATCAGTCGGACCATTTCTAGTGGCTCGATTGCCGCTCTGTGCAGTGCGCGCGATATAGGAGTGTTGGTGACGACCCACGCCCCACCTCTTGCTGGGAGGCAGTGCCTTTCTTGGAGAGCAGGATCAAACAATGGGCGAACTCGAGGAGGCTATGCTATTGTAACCATGTGCTGAATATATATTCTCCGTATATACGGCAAGGCCTGCCATCGAATCGCTGAGACCTGAGCTCGGTTCATCACAGTAATATTATTGCAGGTTCTCTGCGTGCGGACATATAAAGACTGCCAATTCGTATCGTCGACCCTTCAGTACACGAACTCAGTTTTCTTACTCCACTAGCCATTGGCAGCTTTAAGCTCGGTCTTCAGAGTCAACCCAGTTTTCATACTTCAGAAAAGTCACTCTCTCCAAGGCATCTCTCAACATACGGCCACCTTGAAGGTACCTCCACCATGACAACTATAAACCCAGTGTTTCGAGCGAGGGACATTCCTGTAGACGCCGACCTAAACAAGGTCATAACCACGCTCGGGGAAGCATATTCAGGCTTCCCTGTCCACCGCGATTTGTGTGCCATTGTCCCATCACCTTACACTACTACCCATAAATCGGCCTTAATCCAGTTCTTCCGTCCCCCCCCAGCCCTAGCGAGACTAGGCACTCCTAACCAAATGGATACTTTGGTCCTCGACTTTGGGCGTCCGAATATGACTACGTTGACCCTTGATAAGGACTTCTATGAGTTGACACAGCTATACGAGCCGAAACCACTACCGATTACCGCAGAGTACGCTCGTCCTTCCCCGTTCCTCTTGGTATAATTTAAATAATCTGAGACTGCTCTCTTTAATGTATCTAGTATTGTAGCGGTTTCCGGGTTGAACGGGCACGCATACGGTTCATGGCGAAGCAAAGGGGGCGGGAAAATGTGGCTTCGGGATTTTCTATCCAAAGACCTTCCATCATGCAGAACAATGATATTTGGGTGTAATACGAAACTGAGTGATAATTCCGACTATGAAATCTCCGATTACGCTGCGACGCTGTTGGGAGAGCTGGTGAAGGCCAGAAGGACGACGGAGGTGAGCAGACTGTGATCGCTACCGTGTGCTTGCTTATGAGAGACCTTTGGGCTAATTCTCCTTTGTCTTTCTCCGTATGCTCTAGGAGAAGGCAAGGCCCATAGTCTTTGTCGGACATAGCTTCGGCGGAGTTATTATCGCTCAGGTAGTTATATATTCTCACACTTTTTCCTAGAACCCACCCAACATCGAGCAGACCTAACATGACCCACCAGGCGATCGTTAAAGCACGCGCGGATACTCAGGGCGTCCGCGAATGGAGGAATATTTTCGATAGTACACGTGGGATCGCGTTTTTTGGAACACCGCATCAGGGCCTTAATCTAGATGACCTGCAGGGCATGCTCAAGGAGGGGTCCCCAAGGAAACGTCTTCTCGATGCTCTAAAGCCCGGAAGTTCACAGTTGAAGGAGGAGTTGCCCAAATTCGTCGAATGTTGCGATAACATCAAGATTATTACATTCTACGAGGTCAAACCAACCAATACAGTGGTAACGGTGAGTGCGCTGATTCGTTCTGGCCGACTGGCTAGCTTCTCCGATATATAATATATTCTACGTTCATAAGCTAACATGTACAACGCACTTCAAAAAAGAGTCCACAGGGCGTTTCGACAGCCTCTGGCGATCCCAGGGTGAGAGTTGACCGAGACTCGGCCATTTTAAAGCTCCCAAGCAACACGGAGCAGGCCTACGTTGCTGATGGAGATCACTCCGATATGGTCAAGTTCAAGCATAACCAGGAGAGGTCATACCTGACCTTTCTCGATTTTTTCAGGAAGCTTGATCTCAGTCCCAGGAACGGAACCCCTGCACCCGCAACTCCCGCACCAGGGCCAGCACCCACATACCCCACACAGCCCAGACCACCTCCCTCAACCCCGAGTCAACCGCCACCACCAGTGCGTAACAATGAGGAAGGGGGACGGGCCCTTATAAATGCCTCCAGTCAGGGGGATGTGGGAACGGTACAGATGCTCCTAGGAGCTGGAGTCAGCCCTGAATGGCTGTCACCAGATGGGAGTGGGATTAGGGCATTACACGCTGCAGCCATAGGGGGGCATGTGCCGGTGGTACGGTTACTCTTGCAATACGGAGCAGCCATCGACGCGGTGGAAGCCCAGGGCCGGAATGCCCTGCACCTTGCTGCAATAAACAACAGACCTGATGTCGTTAGAGAATTAATACAGGCGCATATCGCAAGGCGCATAAGCCTGGACATCCCGGATAGGTCTGGATATAGCGCGCTTCACTACGCTACCGCGATGGGGCATCAAGCAGTTGTGGAGGCCCTTCTACAGAGTGGCGCGGCTGTTGGACTCAGGGCCCCCGACGGAAGTACTCCATTGGCTCTTGCAGCCGGTGCTGGACACAGGGGGGTGATATCCCTTCTTTTGGCACGGGGGGCAGAGGTAAACGCGGTGGACAACAGAGGAATGACACCATTATCTCTGGCCTCCAAGAATGGCCAAGTTGGGGCGGTGGAAGAACTGCTAGGAAGGGAGGCTCTCATCGACCCTGTCGATGCCTACAATAATTCCGCGATAGACTATGCCAATGCTGGGGGTCACAGGAGAGTTGTTGAGATCCTTTCAAACGTCAGACAGCAGCGCATCGCACGGCTGGCACAGCGAGCACCAGGGCTTCAGGCGCAAGCCGGCGCTTCGATTCTTGGGTTTGGTCTATCTTTTGGCGCACAAAGCACATACTGGCCTTAGGGTTATTGACCCATAATCCCTTCGTTTGGTCTTTGAATAGGTAAATACACATTCGGTGAATCATGGTCATTGATTAATTGATCGATAGTTCTTAACTGTCCGTGGATTATGGTAATCAAGGTTGAGAATAAAGTCTCCTGGATGTGTGCGGTAGAGGGGCGAGACAAACAAATGGCTAGAGTTCTCTTGGTTCGGGTTTTGGATTTACTGTATTCTTATTGAACGATACTCAACCGAGTATTCATACTATAGCCTAACTTGACTACCCCAAGTGGGTGCCGAATGATTCCACCATAACATTTCGTTTCTCCTTTTGCAAGTAATGCCTACGAAATTCTGGGCAGTAGACTAGGCTCCTGTGAGCGCATCTCCTCATATAGGGGCAGACGTCGACCACGGCTACCCCGCTGTATAGTGTGTGGCATGTGGCCCAGCGAAAGATATGGGTCGTGCAAGAACCAAACCACTCATTTCTCTTATGCTCTTCGACAATTGTCAATACATTTAATTAATGAGTTAATGCAGGAGAGTATGCAAAAACGTGGGAGCATAGGAAAGCAGGACATACGCCAGCACAAAAATAGCCAATCGGAGTTAGCAACGAGAACCCTAACCCTCTGGTAGTGTTAACTAGAATAATACGGCACTCAATCACCAACGGCAGCTGTTTGGTATGGATATATAGGTCCTGGGTAGTACGTGCAGGATTAACAATCTCGTGGAAGATGTGTTCCTATCCAACAGTTCAGTGACTGTATCTTTACTCCTTCCCACCCCCCATATAAATGAGGTTGGTGGGTGCGCCATGTAGATCTATCTGTGCATATATTGGTCTACCACCCCTCTATTAACCAATATCTAAAGTTATCCGTACAGTCATGAGGGGGTGTTTTCTACCATGATGCCAATCTGATTACATGGGTTATAGACAGCTAGCAATCACGAAGTCAGCCCCTGCCTGATCCGGCTTTAGGGTTACTACAAGTTGAGTATGGTATGTAGGGTCGCATCGTATAACCTCCTTATATATACTTATATTTGCCGATTCATGCACATACGGAAACTACATGTAGTTAATCTAGTTCTCTGGTTACACAGACTTATCATGACTGCAAGGCAAAGTGCATTTTGCGATAGCGGGGGGCAGATCAGACAGACCTTTTTCTTTCTTTAACTCCTTTATATAATTATATCAAAAGTTTACGATGTACTTGAGTCTATATGAGAGTAGTTAGGCCTATCTATAGTAGAATGTGATCGATCTATTTCTTAAAGTTGGGAGGCACCTGCTGCAAACAGTCAATGGATATCAATCAATTATCTTACGTGACACGCAGACCCTTCCCTTTTCACTCTTTTCCTTGATCTCTGATGCTTCTTGTCCTTCAACCCCATAGAACTGTTCCTTATGAGTGGGTTGAGTAAGATCCAATGAACCAAGTACTAACGGTAATACATTTTTGAACGCCCTAGTTATAAGCGCTGTATAAGGTGAATTGAACCTACATTCCCTTCTGCACACATGCTCTGAACTCTAGCTTTATCAAGTACTTTGCATGATGTCTTGACGGACGAAATCCTCTCTAGTCGTGTGTCATTACTCAATATATAGCCTAGGACTGTGATATTACAGACCTGAGATGTTTACTGGTGGTTGCTATAATTTTCCAATGGAGAATGGTTCAAGTACATGGAGAACTGGCTAGCCGCTACTCCCGCACGAGAAGGTACCCTTTTTTGAATGTAGTTGCTATGTTTTCTAGCTACCTAATTGAAACAACCCCCAAAGTCCGCCCCCTAAACCCACAGAGACGTATACAACCAAGATATAAAGCTGTATGCCTTATAGTTGCACCAGATATAGCTCCAAAGCAACACCCCCTTCTAAACCCTACGCCCGCCATGCTAGTTTACTCGGTAAGCATAAAGTAATAGTAGCGTAAGTACCTTTCGTCCATCTATTACTGGTTTTTAAGGGCATCTTTGTAGATCTTACGGACATCAACCTTCATACGCTGAATGATCGTTTTACCGTTTGAGTCATTAGGCGACATGAACCTACACATTTCTCGATGTGTCTTGTCCAAGGGCACAACCCGACCCCCGCTAGGACCCGACCTTGCTGAGCCTTCGTTTACCACCTGTTACAAGCCATGGAATTAGTGTGAGCACATGATATAGGTTTACATTCTTACTATAACGCCTGTTCCCGGCTCTGCCATTGTTTCGTAAAATGTCGTTATAGCAATGCCATTTGCTCTTTCTGTGAATGAGTCTGAAAGATCCAGCAGCTCCGGAGACCAGGTTCCCAGTGCCTTGGCGGTCTGAGATGTATTAGCCATCCCCAGGCTCCCCGACATTCTCCCAAGTGTCTCAGCCCAAGCTTTGACATCCGCTCCTGCGTGGGGGGTGCTATAAAAGTGAATGGCCTTGGTACTGGCGAGAATGTGTCCAAGTGATGAGTTGGAGTGTGCTATATTCAGAGCCTACAACATGAGCAAATCAATTAGCCATTGGGATATAATCGATTACAGTTGGGTGGTTTGGGTTTATTACCTGTTTAATAACCAGCCCACCCAAGGAATGGCCTATAAATATGATGGGTCGAGTTCTCTATGAGAGATCAGTGAAGGTTTCGGCCTATCTTAGTATGGGATCTGCCTACATCCTCATCTTGCCTTAGGTCGTCGTCGTCGAGTCCGTTGAGAAGAGCGGACGCAAAGCTCTGGAGACGTTTGGTGTTGGCCTCCGCAGGTTGGACGAAGATAGATGCGTCGTATCCAAACGTGAGAACCCTCACGTACGAAGAATCCTCGTTAAGAATATCCTTCTTCAGGATATCGGGAAGGATATCGGAAAGCCACAATTTAGAGTCACAACCGTCGGTTGCGGTCCAGGTTTGAATGGCGTCTCCGCCAAGTCCATGAACGGCGACAATGCTACGTATCAAGATATATCAGTACTAGGCTTTACTTGAGGATAGCCCCTCGTTGCGCAGTTATTGGTGCGACGACTACTCACTCCACTATTATAGACCGTTCTTCTCCTTCGGGGGGATACAGGGTACGAAGCCCATAGGTGTTCGGCTATATCGCAGATTCAGAAGGTATGACACTAGTATCAAGAATTAGAAGGAATATAGGCCTACATACGTCAACATAGAAATGTTCCCTATCGAGATAGTCGCCCATAATTGTTAAGAGTTTGTGAGTTCGACGTATTTGTGTGAGTATGGAAGTGTGTTCGACAGGGTCAGAATAAGAATTCACTGGCCCGCCCTGGCTGAGTTGTTTCAATAGCGGATATGGCTCTCTTTTAAGGTGAAGGCCTTATCTCTTGAGGTCGGATTGAAGTTGAGAACAGGAGTGCTGAAGGCGGGGATAAGTGTGCGGGTTGAGAGTTAGGATTTGCGTAGGAGCAGGTTTGTATCTGCGTACCGCGTGCACAGAGAGGCAAACAAGGCCTGGAAATATTATGGGTTATCACAACAGAGACACATGAACCCAACCACACCATCAAAGAACTCCAATATCAAGTATTGATGAATGTTTGTATATTCTCTCATTATTCTAATTCGCTTTTTTTTTGTAACCTTAATGTCGATTTTAGTCATCGTTGGAAGGCCAAGGCCTACTGCGTCCCACCTCCCTTGATAACTCACAGTACCACAACCAATCAAGTAATAATATGAGTTTCCTAGTTATACGTATACATACATGGTTGTGTTTTTATGAAAACGAGACGTTCGCGTTACATTTATCGTCATTAACCACCGGGAATAACTACACCCCACCCGTCCACTAGCTACGACCTTCGGCCCCACTGACTTAGTCTTGGAGGCATGCGGATTTATACATGGCTACGGGTTGGCCGCGGAGAGTCTCATTTTCGTAAAAGCATACACATGTACATGTACATAAGCTGCGTTTCAATAGCAGCGCAATGGCTTCAAGTGTCTTACCACGACTGAGGCTCTAGTGGGTTGTCTATACAGTGTCTTTGCTATATCACGCAGCCCATATATTAATCATGCGCACCGAGCGCGTTTGGGGGCTTCTAAGGAGGGGTAAATATGCAGTCTTTGTCGCAATTAATTCTTCACGCAAAAATATCATTGGTCTTCTGCGCAGCCCTGCGCATGGGCGTAGTTCTGGGAGCAAAATCAAAATATGCGTTGCCAGCGCACCAACCATCGGTTGTACTCTACTCGTTCCCCCGGATATACAAATTACAAGGCAATTTGGTTCTATATGAGGGCAACGAGTAGCCTCCAGGATTCTGGGGGGAGGGGGTTTGGATTGGGGGGGCCGGGGGTCCCACCATAGGGTTAAGGCCTTCCTCTATTACTTGGCATGATACTCAAAACGCAAATTACACACAACTCGCAGCCACGAACCATTACTAGTAACGAGAACCGCTAAACTACGTAATATTACCTGCTGGTGATTGGCAGGGGCGATGTAAAATTAATCTGGCTCCCAACCAAAATTGGGTCACTTCACATCTCTACGGTTGTGGAAAAAGCACAAAAGATTCATTTCCAAGGCCGGAAACCCATTTCTAGACAAGCGTGCGTCGTGTCTCAAAAGTTCCCAGATCTCAACCAACAATAGCGATGATATTTTCTCAACTACAAGAGTGATTCTTGATACAAGGCTGAACATTTATGTCAAAGAGATGCTAAAGATTGTGAATATGTCAAAAAAATCTTTGAAAACTATTTATTCAGAACTTGTTTTCCTAGGTTGGGCGATCGCGACCACATTAATATATAAAGCTTGACAATGAATAGATATAGTCAACCACCCATACAGAATCACCAGATATTACTGAAAGGTTGTCTATGATAAAAATAGGGGTGTCTTTAGTACAGGCTTAGTGGTTGATGGAGTCCAAAACCCAAATCATTGGTATGGGTTGAAGTCCGGGGATTTTTGCGACACGGCTGTTCATATATCCACTTTATCTCCTTTTTCATACCTCGTATGAAACGGGGTATCCGTCTTTTTGACACATTAAACTATAGTACTACCTATTGCACATGGTATCATTTCTTGTGCCGTTCATCTATATCTCTCAGTGCCATTTACCCACATGCATGGGCGAGAATGAGAATGCAGTTTTGTGATAAATGAATTGATGCATCACCTCAGGTAGCCTTCTCTCTCTCCCTATCTTTGTGCTTTCTGCTACCCACTACATGCCCCGCTTACCTGTATGCTATTTTCTGATGCATTGAATTGGACGTTAATACTCAAGCCCTTTTTTTGCCCCTCGTATGTATACTTTATGCTATCCATTACACGTCTCACTGCCCTGCACACTAGGATATCAATCGTTTTGGCACATTAATTGATGCGTTACACCGGTTATCATTTCTTTCCTCTTTATAAGTACACATTCTCTCTCATATCAGTCGTCTCGATGATACTGATAGGAGGTAATGCTCTTCTTTGACATTGATTAATGTATTATTCCAGAATCCATTTCCTTATTCTTACCTATTACACGCTCCGCTGTCGCCTATGCTAGGACATGGATTTTTGGATGCATTAACCCATTCTTTTAGTTAGTACTACACGACATGTCATTATATTATGCCACATTCCCTACTGTTTCTCGCCATATGTACATCACCTTTTATAATCAATTTTCTGGATCACTTCTTTACTGCGTCTTCCGGTGCCAATCACTGTTTTATTAACATATACCTACATATTACCCAGCTTACTCGCCCCTCTACCAGTAGCTGTATTCTTTCGATATTTTAATTAACGTATTAGATATTGCACGTACAACGTGATCCCATTTATTAGCACTTACCGGCCGGCACCTTGTCAATTGTAGATATCTAGTTTCGTTACACACCGCTTACCCTTTTAAATTGTTCAATGGGAGTGACACATAGCCATTACCTACCCCCATCCTATTGACAAAATTTGGCTAGTAAGTGTCTGATGAGTGCTGATACAGATGCTCAAACAATGGCACCATCTGCCAGAGGGTGCACACAACGTGGAATGAAGAAAAATATCATTTGTTTTGCAAAGGATGATTTTAAGGGATTTCTGTGTTCATGCCGTTTGGCCCCACTGCATTTTCAAAACCATAGAAGACAAAGAGCTGCTGAACATTTCATACCGCTAGCAAACTGTGACTGTCCAGACCTGCTTATACCGGTATAAAGTCATTGTTTTCTTTGGCCAGAAACATGGGGTTGTGGGCACGTAAAAAAAAGGCCTGCCACGTGATGATACAAAGCCTACAAGCTCCTGGATATCGCTGAGGTCAATGAATTCCCTCACAGTCCTTGACTTTGTATGCTAGCTTCCGCTTCCGTCGACCAAATCACACTGAACGTAAACGAGCAACTGTATATATGGATAGGACGCTCCGTTGGCCAGTGGGTGTCTTGGTGACCCAGGTTAGGAACTCGCGCGGTTCACCGACAGGATGTTGAGCCCATTTCCAAAGTTGCCAAGCAGATCTCCGAACTGGAACATCCATCACATAGTCTTAGACGGTGTTCGCAAACGTGATGGCTCCGTCTTCCCGGCCGTTGACTGCCGAAGGTTAGGACTGGGCGATACAGCACGGTCCGTCCAGGCCTAAACAGTCCAGGGCGACCGGCAGTCCTGACACAGCCCGGCAGGCCCTGCCATGCCAGGAGGGCCGGCGGTCATAACGGCCGTCCGCGGTCACAAGGTGGCCGGGCATATGGAAGGCTAGCTCATAGTCGTCTGTCCGGTCTTGACATCAAAGACGGACGGATTGACCCGTTGAGAGTAACAGTAACAGTATCAGTCACAG